>CM035228.1:34379324-34873534 GCA_020226215.1 Sindora glabra | reverse complement strand
AGAAAAGTTAGAAACGTCTAACTTGGCTTCCAAGATGTTCAACCAAGTTGTAATCAGCCAATGGGTCCTCAAAAAGACCCATCCTGAACTTAACTTAAAATCATTTGCACTGCATCATCAGTTCGGCTGATGTCAAGGACTTCATTTTTCACTAGCATCGTTAGCATATCAATAAATTCTGTATAGTATTTTGAATCATAAACTGCAATAAAGACAAATTTTATGATTGTATGTGTCCTCAATAGATGAAAACTTGGTAAGGCATACAAACTCATTGATCCAACCTACCATGTCAATGCCTGCAGAAACTGCCTAGAACTAGATAACAGTTTATAAAAGTGAAGTTTGCACAGGTGGGGAAGTGATCCTATCAATATCCTCAAAGTCTGAGATAACAAAGCCCTGCGATAATCCCAAACATTTGCGGGTTTGCTCTAAATTACTTGCATAAATATGATCAGGCATTATATTTCTAAGGCACAAGTGCTGCTCAATTAATATTTCACCTTGAAACCGAGGACAATCTTGAGGAATCCAGTAACAAGTCACGTAGAAATCTCTCTCGCTAAATTGCTAACCCAACAAATCTTGTTAAAAAAAAATAATAAGAACTTCCACTTAAAACTATTTTAGATCTGGTACTTACATATATATTTATAATTTTCATATCATTTAGATTTTTTAGGTTGCTTGTAAGCACTTCAAGAGATCAAACTTGATGGTAACACATTTTCATAAATTAGAATAGGTTGAAGCATTGATGAATGAAATAATCATGATTTTTTTTTTCGTAAAATTAAAAAATGTTAGGAAGAAGTTATTCCCTCGGTAGGATGTCAAAGGGCTGTCAACAAGAACCCACTCAATGATTACATATAATCATGCTTTGTTAACATAAAACTTAAACAATTTATATAGAAAGTTCAATATATAATATTCCTAGAAAATTCGTCAATTTAAATTTATAAACTGAAGTACGCAGAAATTTGAATTAAAGACATATATATTATTCAGCACAAGGGGGAGTCAACAAAGCCACAAAGAAAAGCGCAAATATATAGTTCAATATCCAAAAAACAAAGATTGACAACAAAGCTTCACAACTACTTAAATTTCATAAATCACAAACATTTGCCAGGTGTCATTTGGCTCAGAAGACTCTTGAGTTCGTTTTTTCAATCTGCATAGCTTCACACCTAACTTGCAACCAAAGTCTCACCTACAATTATTGAAATATATCCTCATTAGTGTTGATCCCAACAGTATGTCTTTAATTATTGGGATTTAACACTCAAAAACATTTACCAAACTCCATTTGTTAAAACAGAAAATATTTTCTATAACAATCATAAAGGAAAATGATTTATATGTTTAATATTAAATATAATTAGTTTCGTAAAAGATAATATTTTTTTTTCATTTTTAAAGATAAAGTTACTTCCTCAACTACTTTGACTCTAGAAATTATCTTTTTCTAATCATAGGTATATAAAGAAACATATAATACTGCTTTATTTATATACAATGAAATGAAGTTTTCCTATAAAAAATTTCTGTCAAAAAATAAATGAAGCCTTATCACCTATAATTTTATGAAGAGATCGACCTCTTAAGAGTAGGCTGGCAAAGAGTTATAAGTTGACCTGGGCTTATCTCACTTGAAGTTTGAGTTACTATAAATTTGATCAGCTTATAATTAGATTCACGATCAATTTGAGCAAAATTTTAAACTCAAGCCTCGGTTGAATTGAACTTACAAGTAGCTTGACTCAGCTTATTAATTCAAATAAAGTATAATAATGAAGGTTTTTTTTTCTTGACAATTTAAACTTAAAAATACTTCCAAAAGCAAATATCTCTAACAACTTAGTAACATAAAAAAAAAAATATAAATGGATAAATTCAGTATTATTATACAATTACTTATATATTATATATAAATGACAATTTCTTAAAATATAAAGTTACATTACGTCCATAATTAGATTCTAAAGAAGAATTGGCCTGCAATTTTTAATTCTTTCATTGATGTACACAATTTTATTAATTTACCTACAAATAATCATAAATCTTATTGAAAAATTACAAACAAAAAGTGAACATTATTTAATTACATAATAAAATTAAAACATATATATCTATTAAATTTTCACTGTTTGGTTTTCATTCTTGTGATATTTCAACAAATAAAAAATCATAACTATTGTTAATTAATTTTTTATATTTACTTAGAATAAGAATTGAAATTTTTTAAAAAATATTGATGCAATATATTAGTAATAAAAATATATATTATTCTAGATTTTAGAATATTGTTATTAGATATTTTTTAAAATATAGTATATATATTATAGTGTATATGTTTACACACTCAAACCTATATTATATTATTTTATTTTATATTTCTTTATATTGAGTCAATTAGTGATGCAAATGAACTAAGCTTTTATTAGTTCAAGCCTAATTCATTTAAAATATAAGACAATTCAGCTCGTGTATCATTATATATTATCTATTATATTTTCATTATTTGATTTTCAACAAATAAAAAATTAACTATTGTTAATTAAATATTTTATATTTACATATAAATAATAATTGAAATTCATTAAAAAATATTGAAGCAATATATTAGTAATAAATATATATATTATTCTAGATTTTAGAATATAATGTTATTAATATTTTTTAAAATATAATATATATTATAATATATATGTTTACACACACACACACACACACACACACACATATATATATAATTACATTATTTTATTTTATATTTTCTTATATTGAATCAATTTATCGTCAAATGAGCTAAGCTTTTATTAGCCCAAGCCTAACTCATTTAAAATATGGGATATTTCAACTCATGTATCACTTATTCATCTCATGAATTTAGTTTATCGAGTCAAAATTCAAATCAAGTTATGAGCCACTAGCAATGTATCTTGACTCTCACTACCAACCCTAATTAGGAGATTAAGTATTTTTATCCTAGAATTGCCTTTTTTTCAAATATCAAAATAGATCACTATCTTAAAAAATGGACTAAATCAATCAGTTCAACTGGTCACTATAACAAATCAATACTTGTGTCATGGTTAAAATTGTGGCATAAGATCAAAATTTCTATGACTGTGCTATTTAGCTATAGAAATATCAATTGAATGGTTTCATGATACAAGTAGTGTGGCAAGAAATTGCCACTGAAAAAAGTTTATGACATAAATGAATTTTTTTTGGCCATAATTCACTTGTGACTAAATAATTTTTTTAGCCATGATACAAATATGATAAGAAAGGTAATTCATGGCTAATAATTCATATTGCTATAAATAAAATCATAGTAAAGAATAAAATAAAATTATTATAAAAACTTGATGTAATTAACTAAAATAATTTTTATATATCCTAATTGAATCAATTATTTAGCCAATTCAATAAGATACTATCTTATTATTTTATTTGTATATATGTTAAAACCTGTTAATATTTTTTACTCATATCAAGCGAGAGTAAATCATTGAAACTCTATTTGTCTAAAATTGTAAATAACATTTACAGGGAATTGAACTTGAATCTCCAAGATAATGAATGTCAAGCCTTATTATTACGCTAGTTTGCTTCTTTAATATTATAATATAATATATTTTATATAAAATTTTAATTAATCATTGACTTCAAAAATAAAACTATACTCATATGACACTAATTATATAATAATAAAATATTACATAGATACATATAATAAAAATAAACTAACTACAATGCTTTATGATTTTATTTTAAAAATTATTTTTTTATAAACTAAATTCTCATTTATCTCATTGCTAATTTTGTTTGTCTTAAATTTATCCTTTACAAATATCTTATATCAATTTTATATCTCATAAAAAATTAATTAGTTAATTTTCTCCTTTTATTAATATTTTTATTAATTATTATTAATTGAGTTATTAGTAATTTTTTATTATTTTTAAAATTCCTTCAATAAAGATTGAATTATATGAAATAAATATCCATACAAATCATAACTTTGAACTATTATGTATATTTAAAATATAATTTATATAATTAAAATTTAAATTATTATAAATTATTTACTTTTAATTTTTATTTATAATACATATTTTTATTCACAAATATAGTTAAATTATTTAAACTTTCACAAATTTTTTGTATTACTTTCATCTCCATATGTTATTTATATTTAATTTTTATCCTTCCATTTCTCAATTGATTGACCTATCAATAAAATTATAATTAAATAGACCAAATTAATTAAATTATTATTTTGAAGGAAAAAATTAATACAAAATATCTATAAGGAATAAAATAATATAATTGGAATTAATAAAGATGAAAATGAAATTTAGACTATCTTATATATCACATGCTTAAATATAATTTACTTAAAATTTTTTAATATAATAATTTAATTATTATTAAATTATACATAATTTTACATAATTATTATTATTAATTTTTTAATGAAAGTTTTGTTAATATTATAATGATGAATGTAAAAGTTATTATTACATATTTCTATAATAAAACTTGTTGTAACTTATCTCACAAATTAAACTATTTATATATAATATAATGATTTTAGTATTTTCATAATATATATACCATCTTTGTTAATACATTTTTTAAGAATAATATGATGTGATAAAAAAATTTATAATATTTTATACCTTAAATGATTTATTTTTATTTAACCGATACTTTAAAAATTGGACTGAATAATGAATTAAAAAAATTATTATATCTGTATATGTTAATCCTATTAATTTTTAATTTTAGTATGTAAAGAATTTAAATTCATTGAATAATTATATAATGCAATCTCTAATATATTATAATATTCATTTTGTTGATATATATTATTTTTACTATATAAATTAGTTGATGGAAAATTAAATAGCTATTTATTATTTATGAAAAACTATTACATTCAAATAGATATTAAATTTGGTACACATGTAAACAAATATTTAGGAGCTTAATAATTGAACTTTTCTTATATATCTTAAGGTTTAGAGTTCAACTTCTATTTGTTATTTTAAAAATAATAATAAAAGTACATAACTATAAAATTTATGAGTAGTTCTATCCTTTACATACATTTTATGAATAGACTAATTGAAAATGTTATGTTTTATAACTTTTTTATTTTGATTGATTGGGGCTAATTAGTTAATCAAGAAAGCTATTTACTAAATTTCTAAAACAATTATTTAACTCAATTAATTAGTTAAAAGTCTCTAACTCAAATGAAAAATTAGTTATTTGCTAAACACTCATAATATAAAATATTTATTTTTTTTATTGTTTACCATATTGCAGTATGTTATACTTATTATAAATTTTTTTATGCGTATAGTTACCAAATATGATATATTTGAGTATGTTTTACTCATAAAATTAATTCATGACATAACTAATACTTTGTTACAAATAAATTTTTCTGACTTATATGATAAAATAAGTGATATCTTGTCATAAGAAATGCATACTTCTAACTTGATTTATGGTAGAAGTGATACATTGTCACACAAAATGTATTCTCATAGCTTTGCTTATGGTATTTTTGCCACGAGTGATATTTTGGTATAAGTGATACTTTGTCACAAGAAACATGTTTTTGTAGTTTAGTTTTGTGGTACAAGTGATATTTTGCCATAGGTAAAGTTTTTCCATAGCATAAGTGATACTTGCCATGGGGATTATACTCTGTAGCTTAGTTTGTGGCATAAGTGATATTTTATCATGGGAAAATTTTTTCATGACATAATTTTTTAGCTTTTTGTACATTTGTTTGAATTTTTTTCTCGTTGCAAGAGGTAAAATTGTCATGATTTTTGAATTTTCATGGCATAATTCATGGCAAAAGTGTTAATTTATTGTAATAGGTCCAATTAAGCCAAATACCTAGGCAGCCAATCAGACTTATTTGAATTGGCCTAACCTATTATTTACCTAACAACCTACCTAACTAGTGTAGTAGTTCAGATAGGTCAACAACAATTTTAATTATAAAAAATGAATTTGTAGTCTCAATTTCTATTTTTCATATTTTAAATCATATAATTTTTTATAAATAATACATATTATATATATTCATATTATATAATATATCTATTCTTATTTAACTAATATTTAATTTAAAATTTTATTAGATTGAAATGAAATATAATTTTAATATTGTAAAATAATATTAAAATTTTAACAGATATTTGTAATTAGAGTAAGATTAATATTTATTAATTTGTACTTCATAAATATACTTGTACAAGTTAAATTAATTTAATCTTTTTGTGTATATATATGTAATATTATAATTTTTATATAAAATATATTAATTGGTACAACCTATTAAACCAATTCGATCATCATGCCAGATTAATAACATTGAAATAAATATGGGTCTGAGAACATTGAAATAAATATATCAAATAAAAAATACAAATTCAGTAATGAAATGACTATCCAATGGTCAAAACACTTAATCTGACAAGAGATTTAACCTCCCATAAAATTACCCTTTAGTATATTAAACATTCAGTCCTTTTTCTGTTAAAAAAAAAAAGAAATGATTCAATGGCTACCGAAAACCAAAAATTACGAAGATACATTGAATAGTGCATTTTCCATTTAAACTTGTCATCAAAACAGGGAAAAACCACTAATTCCAGAATAATGTATGTTTCAATTTAAGATTACTAAAACATACGTCAAATTGATTTGTTACCTTATAGAAAGAAAATATTCCCTTCCATTCCAGAAAGTTCCTAAAGTTCACACAAAATAAACAAGATTTTCATATATACATTAAAAAGAAGAATCATATTAAAGTGAACGAAAATTTTATAATTTACCAACCAAAAGAAAAGGCGAATAAGAAATGTTGTAATCTATGTTTAAAACTTATGCATACATGCATACAAATTTTGCAATTTCCTTTACATTAAAAAAATAATATTAAGATTATTACCGTCAATTTTGGAATCTCCTTTTCATTCTTGCGATGAATAGAACAACTCGCACGTATATCCGATTCCACATGCTGCTGCCAAACTGAAAATAGGTCTTTCTCCATGAACTCTTGACAACTAGGGTTCCAAAGACTGCCCAAAACCCACTAAATCCAAGTGCAATGCTCACAAAAAACCCAAAGGTTATGAATTTATCCTCTCCCTCATTGTCATTTATCTGAGTGCTAGTTGATGGAGGAGTAGGAGAGCTTCCATCTCCTGGACATCTTTCTGCCAGTGGTGGCCCACAAACCGTTGATTTTCTATGTATGATGAAGCACTAAAGGTCTGAAGTTGAGTGGTTTGTGGAATCTGTCCTGATAGGTTGTTGAATGATAGATCCAAGAAACTCAGAAAACTCAAATTTGAAAAACCTGCCGGTATTACCCCAAAAAGATGGTTTCTTGACAAATCAAGTGATTCCAACATTTTCATCATACCAATACTGCTAGGAATGAATCCAGTGAGATTATTTCCGGAAAGATTTAAGGAAGGCACGCGCTATAAGTGCAGTTATGGTGGGAGGAATCTCTCCTTCTAAATGGTTGCAAGAGAGATCAATGGTTTTAATGATTTCAAGATTTCTCATGTACTCCATCTCTTCCCCTTTCCATATCGACTGTGCATTTTCTACTTTATCTACATCAAGAAAAACTTCCCCTGCTGCCACTGGAGACGTGTTTTCCCCTAAAGACTTAATATTTGCCAAAGCTATAATGTCACTAAGACAATGCGGTATTTTTCCTGAAATATTGTTCCGTGACAAGTCTAGTATTTGAAGATTTGATAAATGACATAGACTCATTGGCATGCTTCCATGGAACCTATTTGCCTTCAAGCGCAAAACAATCAAATTACTAAGGTTATACCCTATCAAAGATGGCAGTTCTCCTTGCAAATTGTTTTCTCCAAAATCGATTAACTTTAGAGCTTGACAATGCATCAAAGTTGGAATTTCACCGGAGAAGTTGTTGTCATTTAGATGAATAGATTCGATTTGTTGTAAAGTACCTATTGCATTTGGTATTCTCCCGGACAAATTATTTTTTGCCAAATTCAAAACTTATAATTTTGGCAGATACCCTAAACAATCTGGAAGCCTTCAGAGAGTAAGTTGTAGGATAAATCAAGATATTGTAATCTCAAATTTGGTGTTGCACAAAAGGAAGATACAAAGCCTGAAAACTTATTATTCGAAACGTACACAATATTCAAGCTTGTGACAAATTGTGACACTGAACCAAACAAATGTTGAAGCTCAAATCCCAAAGTTCGGTTGAACCCAAACATTTGGTGTTTTCCCTTGGGAAAGACCCTAGAATATTATTATGGGAGATATTCAAGTATAACAAACATTGAGATAGGTCCCAAAACCATGTGGGAATTGAATCTGAAATCCCGGAATTAGAAATCTCAAGAGAGTGAGCTGGCCATAGATTTTTAAGCCACGCTGGAAAATTAGGACCTAGGTTGGATGATGACAAAAATAATGATTTAAGTCGGAAAGGTGGAAGCCAATCTAAACTCAAATTAAGCGAAAGGTGATTTTCGGACAAATCCAAATATTCTAATTTGGATAGATCTGCAAGGTGCGCTTCATTTATAATAAGTGGCCCACTCAAATTGTTGTCACTTAAACCAGAAAGATTAGTATTTCCTAGAAATAACGAGTTCAAGGCTGGAAATCCTGTAAGATTGGGAAATGCGCCCCTGCTAAATGGATTATCGCTTAAATCAAGAACTTCTATACTGCTTTGGGCATGACACAATTGCTTTATCGACTCACTGAGTTTGCCAGACAATCTGTTTGAGGAAATATGTAATTCTTTCAATTGACATGAATTGCGGAAGGATTTTGGTATGCCACCTTCAAAGTGATTGAAGGAAAGGTCGAGAATTTCAAGAGAATTCATAGTTCCAAAAGCATCCGGTACAAGACCTCCAAAGGAATTATTCCGGAGATAAAGATTTGTGAAGACTTTGCTACTTCTAAGCACCCATGATATGATTGAAGAATTTAAGCTATTGCTTTGAAGACCAAGGACTTTGAGAGAAATGGAACTATTCATAGGAGAAAAAGATTTAGGATTGACATGAGGCAGTTCACACCCTTCAGGAATGAAGTTTTGAGAGAGATGAGAGTTTATGATGACCAATCAACAGCTTCATTAAGATTAACATATGATCAGGGATTTAAATTGCGGTTGCAGTCGCATCGCGATATAGACGAATGTAGAAAAATAAGGCCATAATGGTATAAAATTATGGAAAATTACAGATATGGTCTGTCCAAAAACGCAATATTGCGCTCACAGACCGTTTTTTAAATCCTAAACATATGATAAATCAAGGTATTTCAAAGCAGAAAGGTGAGAAATCCACTCAAGATCACTTGCAAATAAATAGTCATTATACGAAAGGTCAAGAATCGGCAGATTGGATAGATTTCCCAATTCAGGAGGAACGATGCCAACAAATGGCATCGAATCAAGTTTGAGCGCTTTCAGGTGAGAAAGTGAACCGATACACTTTGGGATTTTCTGTGCTTTGAATTCATAATTTTCACTGAGATCCAAAAGAGCAAGATGTTGGAGTTTACATGGTGAAGAATCTATCTTACCTCCCAATCTTGAATAGTGAAGATCCAACTTGATGACATGACCAGTTAAACTGTTGCATGAAATTCTTGCCATTTTCAACAATCAACTTCATCAGTCCAAGAGAAGAGGAAATCCGATGGATCAATGAAGCCATCCTTTAACTTGAGAGAGCTTGCTTATCTGTCTCAAGCGCACCTCTTGATTGCATTTCCAGCACAAAGAGTGGAGCACAGAAGCGCAGTGATGAAGAAGCTTAGGACTGTTTTGGATATTGAAAAAGTAAAGAAAGGGAAGAATTCATCTGAAGAAACATATCTAATTGCAAGTGCCAGGCCTTAATGTTTTATGGGTAATATGTGAAGCCAATCATAGCATATATTAATACTTATTTTTGCAAGGATGCAATTTCTATCATCTTCTCATTGGCTAACTTGTGTGCAGAGCAAGATTTGGCTAAATAGTGCTTGCCCTGTACAAAAACTGGGGCACATCGACTAATCCTTATACAAAAAAACATCAATTACTGAATGAGTGATTATAGATTGGGCTACAAACCATTTTCCCCACTTTTTCTGTCCGTGCAATAAACGCCCAATTTACTGATGCCTAGCGCTACTCTATCCTCTCGTTGAGCAAAGAAGGAAAAAAAATACTAGGTTTCTGATTTTTGAATTAATACCTATTTTAATAGAAAATGAGGTATGATTCATTGCTAGAACATGCTCTACATTTTTAAAATTTCATTAATATCAAATTACTTCTTTAAACATTAAAAAATGTGTATTGCACTGTTAAACTGTTAAAAAGTACATATGTTAAGACAAGTATAGCATAGTTGCAGTGTGGATGTTGAGTTAATATATTCAGGGTTAAATTCTTTCTAAGGATCAAATGAGTCATTTAAAAATATTTTATAAATTTTTTTATATAATTGCATATACATAATTTTAGAAATTTTAAAAGGCTAAATCCTCTTGCCGAGGCCTGAGTGTGTGTGTGTATATGTATAGCACTTGTTTTGCTGCAAAATACCTATAGGCTATGTTTAAATTGTATATAAATATAAATACAATTTTTTTTTACACTCTTTAATGAAAGATGTGCAATTTGAAGTAGAGATTAGGGTATATTGTTAATATAGTGGTGTATTAATACAATTAAATTCAACCATGTGTTAAATTTATTCTTTTAAATCAAATATTCAATATAAGATAACATATTAATAATTTTATTTATTTAATAATATATTGATCCTCTATCATATTAGTGAGGTAATATAATGATGCCCGTAATTTTTACAGAGAAAATATGAACAGAAGCCTGAATACAAGAATGGGAAGAAATAGCGATGTTATTTTTTTTCGTTGGCCTAAATATCGTTATTTATTGATATAAATGTAACATTATAAAGTTGTCTTTATCCTTGTCAAATTTGAAATAGATAAATATGAGTTTTCTTCAGAAAGTAAAATGTGGAGCCCAATTACCACAATTCCTGTTATAGCAATATCAATAGATTATGGTTTTTTTTATAAAAAATATAAATTATTATAATTTTATAACTAGGAACTCTAATAAAATTTTAATATATTTTGTGACTATTAAAATTTATTTTATTATAATTATTTTAATTCAAAGATACTATTTGGAAAAAAGATTAATAATTTTATACATACATTTTTTATTATTCCTTATGAAATAAAATATATATTCTCTAATTTTTTCTATAATTTGATACATATGTATCAATATATTTTTGTATTTTTTATTATTATGTACATGTTTTAATATAATTTACTATATCTATTTAATTTTAATTTAAAAATAATAATTATAATTTAACATTTTTTATTTATTAAGGGTGGAAGCCTAAAAATTGTATAATTATAGATAATATATATTTTTCTATTCTAAAACAAAGAAGTTATTCTAAAAAGTTAAATTTCAAACTTTTTGAAATAGTTTGATTGAGAATCAATTGATCAAAACAAATATATACCAATATTCACATTAGCTAGTTAAATTTAGGTCTTCTTATAATTGAGTTGATATAGAGTTTAACAAACAATGACGTATGATTTATTGCTATTTAATTGAAAAAGCAAATTATATTTATCTCCTTAAAATTTAATGTAATTATATTTATACTTTTTTACTTTAAAAATATACTTCAATATTTTTTTTTTTCAAAGATGAAAGTAAAACAAGTCAAGCTAAACTTTAATTAATATAAATAAGTTAGGCATGCTTTAAATTTTTTTGGCCTAAGCCTTGTAACTTATTTATAAATCAAAATTTTTGGCCTAACCAAACTTATTTATAAAATTTACAAAGTATGGCTTAACTTGTTGGACTATTTAAGCTTAACTATTAAAATCTATGTAATTCAATGGTAGTTTTATAAAGCTATGTATATAGTTCATAAACATGCCCCTTGGTTAAAAAATAGAATAATAATTTTGTTAAATATGTATGGTATTAAACAGAATTTTTATCTCTAATTAATTTTCAATAACCCAACATAATAAAGTGTAATTATATTTATTTAAAATAAAAATATTAAATGATACAACAATATAAACTTATCACTCACAAACTTCAAAATATTGAAAAAATTGATGACTTAATTAAAAAAAGAGAAGAAGGCATAATTTGACAAGATTAGATTAGGGAAACATATTAGTTAAATAAACTGGCCTAATAAGCTAACAAGTTCAGCTTAAAGTTAAATAAATTAGGATTGTTTAATAAATATGTCAATATATTAGTCTAAATTTGATTTATAATTAACTGAATAAACAAGCTAAATCAACCCTTTAAGGAGGCAAACCATAGGCAACTCATGAATGACATGGTTTATTTTCACTTGTACTCTCGTATACATTCACGTCTTTCTCTATATTTTAAGCATATGCTCATTTCCTCACCATTAGAAGATAATGGAGGTGTGTATATATTTATCACAATTGAAGGGAATGAACAAAATTAGGTTAAATTTCAAGGGTGATGAGTATAATCAACCCTAATTTACATTATTATAAAATACTTATTGACATTAAATATTTAGGAGATTATTTAAAAATGGTTGACACATAATCAGGTGTCATAATATATGTGACTATAATGTTGATTTGTTAACTTTTGTAAAATATAACTATAACAGTGGGTTTTTATTCCAAGAAAATTGATGTCACTTATGTTTCCATATTTTTGGAAAATAACATTAAATGTTTTTTACTTTCTAAAAATCGATATCTAATAACTATAATATCATATTAGTTTCATTTAAATGATTGACATTGTAGGTTTACCCACCCTAGCTACCCAAACCCTAACCCCCAATTCCTCACTCCCTTGTCCTAAACCCTAACCCCGTACCCATGTTTCTCATTCCTTTCATCCCCCTCCAAATTCTTCACTCCCTTGTCCTAAACCTCAACTCTATTCTTATGTTCCTCCACCTTTATCCTTCTGTTTTTCCTATATTCCTAATAAGATATAGAAAACAACATCTTCTATTACTCTAGAGAATAGAATAAATTGAAATAGCAAGAGGGCAAAGATTAAACACAATGAAAAGTTGTACATAATACCATAATTAAAGATAGGTGCTTCACTAAATCTATTTTGATACCTATGGCTCAACATATAAGGTTTGCACTCCTCAAGAAAGCCTTTTGAATACAATACTTGAAGATGCAATGGGTATTCATGAAAAATTGGCATATTAAATATTTTCATATTAAAATATAGTAGACAATATGAAAAATGTCAAACAAAATGAATGAGATTTCTTACCTATGCATGCTTGCAAAGGTTGCATTAAAATGATAAATAGCAAAATAGAATCAAATAGGAAATTAGAAACCAAAGTGAAAGAACAAAAACAAAGGAAAAAATCCATTGCAATTATATTTTGTACTTTTTTAGTGAATGCTAAACCTTATATATTTTACCATAGACTAATTGAGCTTCAATCTTACAAAATAATTAGTAAAAAAAACACAAAATCAAAGAGAATCATCTTAAGGTTAAAAGGTAGCATACCTTAAGGCAAAGAATCATCTTAAGATTGGAAGAATTTTAGGATAAAATTTTCAAATGACATTATGTTTCACTCTTTATTTTTCCAACTCCTACTATGTTTTTACCTTTTTTTTGAATTTGCACTCATAGTCTAAGTTTCTATATCAGTTTGTACAATAAACTCATGTTTAAATCTACATATTAGACATTGGTTTGTACAATAAATTGATGTTTAAATCTACACCACAAGGTATGATTGGTTTGTTGTTACTTTGAAGTCACGGTGATTCTATTTTCTACATAAACTTTGCTTTCTATAGGTATATCAAGGCTATAGGATTCTTTTTGTAAAACTGTTCAAGGCTGAGTTGTTAGATTTCAGATCAAATGTTTTATGCATAATTGTATGAAATATAATATTTTCAATTTGAGCCTAACCTATTTATTTTTTAAAAATTAGACCTAATCTGACTTGATTAAAGCTATATGTGGTTTAGGCTCAACTTGAAAGTTCAACTACTTTAATTTTTATATAAAAATATATATTTAAATGTATAAAATATTTAATTATATCAAATTAATTATTTTATGTTAAAATAATTAGTTATAACTATTTTTATAATATATAATTATATTAATGAAAATGATTTATATAATTAGACTAAATTGAATTAATTTTTTATATTATTATAGCCCAAACCCAATCAAAAAATTAATGAAGTCATAAAAACGAAGTTTGATATATATACTTGGACCATAAAAAAGTGTCCAAACCTTACAGTTTTCAAAGTAGATCTTTTGGGCTAATAGGTCACCTAAACTATAAGGATATTTGATTCATATAAAAAATAACTTCCTATAAAAAATTAAACTTCTAAGGATATAACATACTATATGAATTTCTTAGTGAGTACTAAAAGTTGTTTAATTAATATATAAGAAGTAACACTTCCTAAGAAGGAATTTCTTATATTTTATTTGATTTAACTTTGAATATCCTAGGAAGTGTTAATGAAATGACTACTATATCTTTAATATTAATATAATATAAATTAATAAATTTTAGCTATTATTAATTAAATTTAATGGGGATAATTTTATTATTATATCTATAAATAACATAGAAAGTATAATTTACCTAAGAGAGTTGGATAAATAACTTCTCATAGTTTGTGGAAAGTAAGACTTCTTAGGAAGTTCTATTTTCTCTAATTTGTTATATAATAACTAATCAAACAATTCATATATTTTCTATTTCTTGAGAAATAAAATTTCTCATGTTATTGAGGTGAATCAAATGACCTCTACATACATGTCTATTACTGTAATTGAGGTATAGTGTTTAATAAGCTTGGTAGACTAGATTGATTCAAAACCTGCATGGCCCAATCCATTAAAATGTAGACATAATTTGATTGGTCTAATCTATCATGCAAGCTCACCGAACTGACCTATTTTGCATTAAAAAAGCACTTGGCCCGTGGACTAATCCACAATCCCTCAATCTACACAGATCCAATCCATTTAAACTCGATTTTTTGCGAACTTAAAATCTATAAATCGATTTGCTAAGCGTATAGGACTAAGGCCCATTGAATAACAGTAGAATGAGGCTCCAACATCTAACTTTTGGGCGTAATAACTTGGGAGTACATGACATACGGTGGAGATGAGCACAAGAGGTCTAGAGGTTTTGTATTGTGGCTAAGTGTTATGTTTTGTTATTCGACCTCCCCCTCTTTTCTTTTCTTAATATAAATTCTTGACATGGAAAACTTGATCCACTTTGTATTTGACGATTAGAATCTGGGTTAGTCATGCATATCACTGATTTTTAATTTTTATATTGAAATAAGTAATTTTTTAACTTTTATATATTTTTCAATTGTTATTTAGTTTTAAAATTTGAATCTCTTTTTCAAATTCTTTAAAATTTTGACGTGGTTTGCTCCACGCAAAAAACAATGAAATTTGTTCAAATAATTTTTTTTTAAAAATTTGAGGTAACTTTTGCTAAATAAAAAAGTCGTGGGAAATTTGAATTTATTTAATTTAAATCTTGAGGCAATTTCTCCCATGGTTAAACCATAGAAAATTTTTCAATTTCTTTTCTTTTTAAAATTTGCAGCAGAAAATCTGCGAATGACTTCCTACGTCTAAATCTCTGACAAAAAATTTTCATGAAAAACTAGCTTTGAGGCGATTTTTTTTAGTTTTCTCACGGTTTTTCCCGCTCCACAACAAAATTTTTGTTGCAGTGAAATTCAAAGGGATAAATAGTATATTGAAATTCAAAATATTATTAAAGTAAAATAATATTTATATAAATTATAAAATATACTCATTTCTTTAAATAGTTAACGATAAATAGATAATTTTATCAATTATCTTTTTACAAATAAAATAAAATAAAAGTGACGGCCACAAGTTATATCGCCAACTAAATTAATGCAAGTGTGTTTAGAAAAATGCCTTCCCAATGTGAAATTTTACATCGCCAACTTAATTATTGCAAATGTTTTGGTGAAAAGCCATCCCAATGCGAAATTCTATATTCCCGATTTAATTATTGCAAATGCATCTGGTAGAAAGCCATCCAATCCATATCCCCAATTTAATTATTGCAAATGCTTTCGGTAGAAAGCCATCCCAAGATAAACCCAACTTCATCATCGTGAGGGTCAAGTGCGTTTGGTAGAAAGCCATCCCAATATGAAATTGGATAACCCCAGCTTTATTATTGCAAGTGTTGTTTGATTATTTTTATTGTTGGATTGTCCTTTTTTAAATATCAAAACAAGTGAACTAAAAATAAAAGTATAGATGTTAATATATTAAATGTAATTTAACAATAAAAAAAAGTTAATATCATACAAGATGGGATTATGCATAGCATTACTCACTATAGAAAAAATAGTTTTTAGTGACAATAAAAGTTGTCACAAAAAATTGACATTTTGTCACAAAAGTTTTCTAGTGACAACAAAATTTTTGTACCAAAAAATTCCATTGTTAAAATGTTTGTGACAACAAATGATGTTCATCATTAAAAACTTTCATTTTGTGACAAGATTTAATGTCAATGTAAGTTGGCGCTTTTTGTGGTGATTAAATTATATTACCACTAAAAATCATTAATTAGTGACAAATTTTCTCATCACTGTAAGTTAACATTCAATGACAAAAATATATTGTTGTCACTAACTAATGACTTTAGTGATGACTATAGTTATCACAAATGCTCTTTTTAGTGATGACATATCTATATTGTTACTGAAAGTATAATATTCGTGACAACCAATATTATTACTAGAGCTTTTTTTTTGTGGCAACATATTTGTCTTGTCACTAAAAATATAATATTTGTAAAAATAATTCTTATCAATAAAAAAATTGTCACCAAAACTCATTTTTATTTATAAATATGCATTTTCACAACATTTGCATATTATTAGAATGCTAATAATAGAAATAAAATAAAAATATATTTTTTATTTGAATTATTTATTATATCATTTAATTATATATCCTAATAATTAATAAAGAAGCAAGCACATTACAAAATAAAAATGCAACTAAGTTTGGTAAACATGAGATCTATGAAATCCCGTGAGTAGAAATCATATTCAAGCATTCAGATTCGAGGGTAAGATAGTGAAATTGAGAATAAGGAATTTGAAGAAAGAGAAGGAGAACCTGTTGCCAAGTGGAAGCACATTTGAGGTTGAGAAGGATTTGAGGTGTTGTCTTGCTTCCCATTCTACACTCATCGCTTTAGTAAATGTCCAGATCGAACAATTTGATTTAAAGAAAACACTTGTGAATAAAGAAAAATCAGCATAAACGCAAATCAAATCGATTCCAAACTCATAAATGATATAAAAAGTTAACCTTTTTAATAGGAAATTCGACCAAATGCATGGTTGTGGGAGGAAAGGGGAGGTCGCTGGCATTGGAGGTGGTCGGACGAACCCACCATGACAGGGGATCGCGCTAGGGGTGGCGAATGAGGAGAAGAAGAGGGTTAGCGATTTTAGGGAATTAGGGAAAAGAAGTTACTAAAATAAAAAATACTTTAGTTTTTTTTAAAAAAATAAGGTTTGAACTGCAAACCCCTTACCCAATCAAAAAATTTAAAACTATCAGTCTAACGCACTACATCTTATTGAAATCTTTGCATTTCACGTGGTGAAAATGCAAGATTTGAGGCGGGAATTTGAGGCGCCTTAAATATCCACCTTAAATGCGATACATTCTTGTAGTGCTTGTGAGCCAAAACAAGTTTAATAATAAAAATATAGCTTTATTTTTATACTATATATAAATAATATAATATATAAAAAAATCAATAATACTAGAAATTGGTGAGGATGTAAAAAGAAGTAAGAGATTTTAGTTGAAGTAATTAGCTTTCTAGTATATATTACTCTCTGCTAAACATAACTATTAGTATTTTGTGATGATTATGTTGATATTTTTAACATATTTGATAGTTAGAGAGAAACTTATATTGATAAATAAAATGATAATTTAGTATTACAACAGGTAGGATTAGGGCTTGTAGTCCACCTTAATTGAATGATCATGACCTCTATATATAAGCCATAAGCTTCTATTTGTATGTATTGGAAGTTTCTAATGGGTTCTAGCAATATTCCAAGAGCAAATTGGGCTTATATCTGATCAGATGTTAGGCCTGATATGGAAAGAGTTCCTTTTTGGATCCAAGGTCGTTAAGGTCCAATATATTTCAATTTAGGTCAAGCAATATGAGATAAACTTGTTATGTTGTCTAATCAGATGAATACGCCTAATCGGATATCTATTGTCACTTGCCCCCATCACAACGAATCGGCTTGCCATACATATCAAGACTATTACATATCTCTAACAGCTATAATGTTTTGTTTTTCTCAATGGATCATTTAATCTATTTGATCTTGGCCATTCAATTCGCTTTCTGAATTTCATTTTTCTTTTTCTTCATCCTTTTCACCTCTAACCTTTTTGACTTCCCAAAGCTTTTCTTTCACAACCTTTCTCTTTTATCTGTGAGCCTTCAACATTGTGAAGTTTTTTATTGGTGATATCTCAAATCAACTTTAACACCATAGTTCAATCATTGGATTTTTCAATTTTCATTTTTTTGGTAAGTATTGTTCTATCTCCTTCCTTTTTACTTTTCTTTTTTCATTAATCTTGTTGATTGCTGTGTAAAATTGAACTATTTCCAAGTTTGGTTTTTAGTAAATTTCATGTTTTGATTTTATGGATGATGATATTTGTTGTAATACCTTTTAATTTCACTACTTGCCTGACCACTAGCAATTTTGTGTTTATTGTGACTCCTATCAATTTTATGTTTATTGTGCTACAAGTTCCTTTTCCCATTTTCATTGTTTTTCCACCATTTAACATTTTTCCTTTTGGATTCTTCTTTTTTATTTGGCTTTTGTTTTCCAACCACCTACCCCTACTTTTCACCTAATTTAATAATATAGTTTTTTTATTAAATGTATGCTAGCATTCTTTTAATAAATAATTTTCATTTGGATACTAACTTTAGTGATTTGGATGAAAGTAAAACTTTGTCAAAACTTGGACATGTATCTTGAAGATCTTTTAGCTTATACTCATGCATATGATTGTCCTTCCTTTCTTATAGCCATCATGGTCGATTAGTTAAGAGAACTCAATGGAATGGATAAGGTTGGTTTATTACATACGAATGATTCAAAGTTCTCCTAGATTCATGTTGATGTGAGAACTCAAATGGCCTTAAAGAAATGAATTAATTAAATTGCTTTGGATGTTATTGAGATGACCATTACAAAGATGAATCCAAACGAAGCATAATTAGGTATGTAGCTTGCCAAGTTGATAAAGAGGTTTTAATTACAACCCTATGTTGTTCTTGATGTTCTATGGTGACTATGTTATCTAACTGGGGTTTGTTCCATGTTTTGCCCCATTTCAAAATGAAGTCCTACGAAGTTTGAACATATGTCTAACCCCAATTAATGCCTCAGGTATGGATTTTTATCATTTGTTTTGACATTATGTCTGATGAACTCAAGTGTATTCTTACTTGGGATGCTTCCCTATTCTTTTTCTCTTTCTCGAGTTATAGAAAAGGAGGTTAGATGCACTTTTTCTAGCAATCTGGTTAGAATATTCTAACTAAGCTTAAGACAAGCTTTATGTATTGGAAAGATTCATCTTTCAAGATGACCATTAATCAAGATGTGCATCTATTTTGGTTAGATGATTATGGTATCCTTATTTGTGTGATCCATTAGGAACAAAGGATTAAGTCTCTAAATGTTATGTATTTGGATACCTATCCAGCTAATAACTAAAAATTGATTCTTTGTTGGCTAAGTATAAAGACTCCTCATACACATACTCTTTTAAGTATGTTCATTTGCCTATTTTTTATTTCTATAAGTTATATACTAGCACTTTATTCTAACACTTTTTATATCTATTCAAATATCTAACTTGGTAAGTAAAATTTTACTCTAAATAGGGTATGCATAAACAAGACCAGGTTCCAATGGATGAAGAAAAGTCATTTGAAAAGGAAAACACCTTTTTTAAAAAGGGTGGAGAATTCATTTGTTATGGCTTATCTCGAATAATTGTAAGAGAAATCTTTTGACCTTTCAACCGAGCCAATAGAAGGTCATTTTAATATCTATTCCTAGGCAACGTCTAAAGTAGTAACTAGTAGTTCTAAAGATGTTAACATTTGATTTGATGATATTATATATAAGACCATGGATATTCTTATTCAATAACCTTCTCAGAAAAGAAAAAGGACCTTGGTTTTGAAAAGTGTTAGTGGACCAAAAAGAAAAACTTATCCTATTTGTTGTGTAAGAAAGTTAAAGACTGAAGATCATCCTATTAGCCTAGAAATGAGTACGAGAATGACTTTAGAGAACCATGACAATATTTGGTCCAAAGATGTGGATTTATGGCTATATACCACAGATCGAATGCTATTTCAATGGGATCATAACTGTATTCATTCTAAGAAAGTCCATGGAGGGAGATCTAGTCAAATAATGGTTAGAAACATGGCTTGAAACTTGTCTAGTATGTAGTCTTTAGTGACAATGTATAAGGACAATAAGATATTATTGTTGAAGTTCAACAGTATCAATATAGAAATAGTTTCTAATCTATAAGGTCATTTAGTTAGGCTCGTGATGAATTATATATCTATCAAAAGGAGTTAAAAAAATCTCAAGAACAAATATATGAGTTAAAGAAAGAGGTAATTGAAAGCTTAAAATAGAAATTACATTTCAAGCCTGAATTTGATCAAATAAGATGTAAAAAAGAGGTTTTGGATAAAATACCTCTATTTTTTCTCCCTATACCTATTTTTGATCATGAAATGGCTTCCAATAGGTCGATGTTTTTCTAATTGGCTTCTAATAGGCTATTATTATTTTTATTCGTTACTTATATGTGAATGATTTTAAGCTTTAGCTTCTAAAAAGTTTGATATGTCTACTTGAATTATTCCTTGTTTTGGTTTTAATTTTTCATCTCCTTCCACTCAAATAGATTTGATCCATGCAATCATCAAGTGGATCTTGCTAGCTTTGAGGATTATTCTTTTGTTATGCTAAGAAATTTATTTGGGTTTTTTAGCTAGGACATTTATCCTGGACTTTTGGCTAGAAAATTTACTCTAGGCCTTTGGTAAGGAAATTTATCTTTGGCTTTCAGCCAAAAAATTTATCCTAGGCATTTGGTGGTACTAAAATATTACCCTTTAGGCTTTTGTTGCCAACTTGGCCTTTGAAAAAAATTTATCTAAATCAAATATTAAGGATTGCTAAAAGACTTCAATTTAATTCATGAATTCAAACTAATATGAAGTAAAACCTTAAATAAGATATATTCCACATTCTAGGTTAGAGCTTTCCATCAAAGGTTTCTAGTTATTGGGAACCATTCTCTAAAACATTCTTAACTCTATAGGGTCCTTCTTAAGTCGCTGCAAGTTTCTTGGTTTGGCTGTTAGTCCTATTTCCCTCTATTTTTCTTAAGACTAAGTCTTTTTCTTTAAAGACCTTGTCACATACTCTTTTATTATGAAATTTGGTGGATCTACTTTTATACTCATTCAGTCTCAATAAAGCATTTGATTAAGTCTTATTAAGTAAATCCAATTCTTCTTTTCTTTCTTTTATGTTATACACCCTATTCTATTTGATATTTCACCTACTTCAACTAGGATGATGGCCTTTGACCCATACATCAAATGAAAAAGTGATTCTCTAGTTATTATTTGTGGAGTTGTTCAATAAAACCATAACACATTATGTAGTTTTTCTACTTATGTTCCTTTTACACCATTTATCCTTCTTTTTAGCCCATTAATAGTTATTTGATTAGCTAGTTCTGCTTGTCCATTCACTTATGGATACTCAATTAAATAAAAATTTTTCCTTATTTATAAACCTTTTTAACAAGAGATTATGTTAGTAAGTGTTTGATTTTGACCTTTAACTATTGTTGTCCAAAAAATATGCCTTTGACAAAATTTTGTGAATTCTTTGCTATTGCCTTTGAAAGCTCAAACCTATATGTTATGGAAGGTTAATGTAAAGAAAACAATTTTACTAAAGAGATGTTTTATGATCTTGTCTTCCTACATATTACATATTTACATAAGAATTAGTGTGTGTTTTAAGTAGTGAACATTGCTAAAGATTCTATTTTGATCCATTTTATGATGTAATATATAACTTTTGTTACCAATGTATGTCTTCCAATTTAACTTCCACATATCTCATTGTGTAGCTCCTTCACGACATAATCTAACTCGATTGGCCTTAAACACTTAAGTGAAAAGAAAGGGAAAGCCTTTTCTTATGTAATTCATTATTATGGATGAAAAAGTGTGAAGTTGCTTGACAATTTTCCTAGCTTCTTTTTTACATATGGGTAATATCCTATCAAATAGGAATTACACTATAAAGGATATCCATGATTGTTGTGTATTGATAATTGCTACTTCCCTTTTTTTTGTTATGTTAAGTTCACTTAATGTTTCTTGGATAATTGTTCAATTATTTACTACTATATGGGCACTAGCCAACTTGAAAAAAGAGTTTGCTTGGTCATTTCTTTTTATATCCTTTTTACCTCATACTTAAATGTCTTCAATAAGTTTTTAGTCTTCTTGACATATTTCTTCATCGTAGGCTTCCTTGTCTTATATTCCCCTTTAACCTAGCTTATAATTAGTTGAGATTCATTCAGTACCTAGATGTTCTTAGATTCAACTTCTTTAACTAATTCTATTCCAACTATTAATGCTTTATATTTAGCTTGGTTTTTCATAACATGGAAGCTAAATTTTAGTGCATATTCTAATATCACTGTAAGTGGTCTTTCTAGAATAATACCTATTGCACTTCCATTTTGATTGGAAGATTTGTCTACATAAAAAGTCCATTTTGTTATTATCAGCTCACATTCTAATTTTGTCATCTTGACTATGAAATCTACTAATACTTATACCTTTATTACTTTCCTTGTCATAAATGTTATGTCATATTCTAATAGCTCCACTACACATGATACCAGTTGTCTAGTTAGATTAGGTTTTTATAGGATTTGGTAAATTAGTTGATCTATTTAGATTATAATTTTATAGGATTAAATATAAGATTAAAGTCTCTTTCCTATTGTTGGGAGGGAAAAAGTAGCTTTTCAGTTGATATCACTTTTTTATCACCATGTAACACTTTGTTAAAAAAGTAGACATGTTTTTGTTACTTTTCTTCCTCTATTATGACCATAGAATTGACAACCTTTTTTGATGTTATAAGGAAATGTACAATGGTTCATTCTCTCATGGTCTTGGGAAGATAGATGGTGAAGCCAAATAATTTTTCAATTGGATAATAGTTTCTTCACAAGAATTATCCCAAGATTTTTTTTTTTGGCATTTACAAGTAACTTATAGAAAAGTAAAATTTTATCTCTTGACCTAGACATGAAATATGCCAATGCTATGAGATATTCATTTAGCACCTAGACCTTTTTATTTATTTTGTAGTTGGTCATGTTGATCATAGCTTAGCATTTTAATGGGTTTCCTTTGATACCCCGATTGATTAACATAAATCCTAAAAACTTACTTACTCTAACACCAAAAGAATATTTTTTCCTTATTTAACCTCATAGAATTCTTTTATAATACTTCAAAAGCTTCCTTCAAATCATTCCAATGTTATGCTTCATCTTTTGATTTAATTAGTATGTCATCTACATACACTTCCACATTTTTTCTTAATTGCTTAGTGAAAACCTTATTCATTAGACACTAGTATGTTATGTTTGGATTCTTTAATTTAAACAACATCACCCTATAATAAAAGATTCCTTCATTTATTATAAATATGAGTTTTTTCTCATCTTCTAGGCTCATACTTAATTGGTTATATCTAGAGAATGTGTCTTTTTAACTAAGTCTTCCAAAACCCAATGCATTATATACCTATTGATTGATGTTGGGTAATAGATATATGCCATTTAGACAAGCTTTGTTTAGGTTAATGAAGTCTACATATGTCCTTCATTGTTTGTTTGCCTTTTTACTAGGATAACATTTGCTAACTACCTAGTGCGTTCAACTTCCTTGATGAATCCACTATCCACCAATTTTAAAAATCTCACTCTTCTCACCTCCTTTTGTTCATGTCCAAAATCCCATTTCTTTTTCTACTATATAGGTTTAATGCTTAGGTTTACCACCAATTTGTGACATGTTATACCAACATCAACTCTTGGTATATCTGAAGGTTTCTAGGTGAAAACCTTAATATACTCCTTAAGCAAAGTTATCAACTCTATTATATCATTTTTTATTAAGTCATTTGCTATTTGCATTTTCTATTCTTCATTTTCTCTAAAAAGATGGATTTCCTCTAGATTTGATAATGGTTCTGGATTTTCTAAGATTTGCATCTCAAACATCCAATAACATCAAATCGCCATTTTGCACTAGAGCATGGTATCATAACTGGGTAGTGTTTTAGAGCATGGTATCCATTAGATTTGTAGATATTCAAGGCTTACCATGTAGAATTTTCAAGTGGTTTTACTTAATCTGCCTAGACTTGTCTCATAGCAATAGTCGAGTATCTCATTAAAAGGTGTTATGTTGAAATAATTGCTTCAATTTGATTTAAAGAAGCTTAGGCTAGAATCATATTGTAGGCTTGATTGTCTAATCGACAACTAAAAAGTTCACCTTAACACTTTATGTTTTAGGAGGAGTTTTGAAGGTTACTTTTAGAGTCATGGTCCCTTTTACTTGTACCTATTTTTTTGAAAAACCAACAAGTACCCCATTATAGGGTTTCATTATAGATTTAAGGGAATTCTTTTTTTAATGGCATGAGGATATAGAATATTAGTGAAAATTCCTAGTTTATTAGTATTCTCTACACAAGGAAGTTATGGATGTGAATTCTCTTAAGAAGTTTCTTTAGTGAAAAAGATCAATGCATGCAATTTTTTGGTCTTTTTTGTTTGATTTGCATAACTTGGTGTATATGTCATTTTTTTGGCATTTTTAAAGACTCCCTTCCTAACACTTAGGAAACCATTTTTGCTTTCAATCCTCTCACTTAAATCTTCTTGAATTTCTCCAATATTTGTCTAGGTGACCATTCTAGATCTACTATTTTATTTCATTTTTCAAAGATATACAATAATTGGTATCATAGCTATAATTTTTATAAAAGTTACAATATTTAGACTTATCTACTAATGGGAATTCATGCCTTTTTTTGGAGGAAGTTCATCAGTTTCATAGCCTAGACATCTTCCATAATCATACTAATGCTTATTCTTAATGGTTTATACTTATCAAACCTTTGTTTTGGAACATCATCTAGGTCTAAAGTGCTTTTTATTCCAATGGACTGCATGATTATCAAAACCAAAGTTGTCTACATTGTAATTTGTTCTCAAGGTTTCATATTCTTTAGCATTCATGTATTTTTTCACTTTATCCAGATGTATCTCGTAGCTGAGACTAAACTTTTAGCTAACAATAGTGAAAAAAGTCCCAAATGAAGCTTCACAATGACTTAATGAATGGTTACCATCCATTTAGATCTTAAATTTCTAACGCCAAAGTGTAAAACCTTGCTAAGTATTGCTTTTGTGTTTCATTTCTATGTTGCTAAAAATTTATTAAAATAGCTAAGGTCTTTTTAGATATTCAGCTTGTGGTAAAGTGTGTTGCAAATGCATTAGATAGTTGTTTGATTGGACTAAGGAAATAAATTATTGAACCACCTCAAACCTACTTTTTTGAACGTAGTTAAGAAAGCTCAACACATGAGGGCATCCAGCATACTAGAAAGTAACATGGTTGCATGAAATGCATCCAAATGTTCTTGAGGATCTATTAATTTGTCATAAAGGTCAAGGTGTGTGGGTAATTTGAAAGCTTGAGATAATGGTCTTCCATGATCTCTTGAAGAAATGGATATAGTTGATCAGTAAATGCATCCAAATGTTCTTGAGGATCTATTAATTTGTCATAAAGGTCAAGGTGTGTGGGTAATTTGAAAGCTTGAGATAATGGTCTTCCATGATCTCTTGAAGAAATGGATATAGTTGATCAGTAGGGGTCAAGGTGTGTAGGCAACTTAAAAGCAAGGCATGGGGCAAGTTTTTACCTTAAATAAAATGATGTGTTTGGATAGAGTAATAATACATTACCTTATCTTATGGAGCCCTTACTGATGTAAAATTATTATATTTTTTCCTTATACACTAATATATATACATACATACATACACATATACATGTATAATTATTTCAATTATTTTAATAATTTAATAGTATAAAGCAATCCAAATGAAAGTTAAATAATTGAAAAGAATAGAAAAATTAAGTTAAATTATTTTATCATTCTTTACAATTTCATTTAATTTTTAATGCTTTTTACTAAATTCTCTTTTCTTATGGTCAAAGACAATTTAAAATACTTGTTGAGATGGTAAATAAACAAATATTTTTATTTTTCTTCAATATAATAATAAATAAAATATGCTTTCTTTTTGAAAATTTTAAATTTCTAAAATATGAATATCAATGTTTTTATTTTCAAAATGTATATTATAAAATATGTACTAAATATTTTATTAATAAACTATAAATATCATATTATTATAAAACTTCTTAAAAAATTAGAAATTTCAAATAGAAAGTTTTCTTTGGACAAATAGAAAGTTTATGTAAAAAAAATTTAAGGTTTTAACAGAACAAGTACATTAGATTTTATAACATATTTTAAAAAAGATTTAAATTTAATTTATTGTTAATGTAAATCAACTTTACATTATTATATATTTATGGGTTTTTTAACCAATTAAAAATTATTAAAACTCCTTTATGATTGTTGAAAAATTTTAATTACTATTATTTTTTAATAACTTATTTTCTTTTGTGATCAAATTTAAACTATTTTAAAAATCTATTAATATCTACATAAACTTTAATACTTTAAAATTTTATAAGTTTCATAGAAATACATTCTATTAAAATTTTACATTTCTTAAAATTACTACAAAAGCCAAATTTTATATCGATTTTAGTAGGAATAATCACCTCTAAAGTATAACATTACACTTAATCTTTGGTAAGAAAATCAAAAGCTCATAATTTAATAAATAAAAATAATCATATAAAAAGCAATTTTTAAATTCATAATTACTCACTCCATTAATATTCTTATCAAAGGATCTAATGTCACTAGACTTTCTAAAATTCGTTGTAAACTTGTGAGAATCTTCATCCAGTAAGAACAGCATATATTTATTTAATATAACAATTAGAAATCTTGATTGGTAATTAAAAATTGAATAATTAATTACTACTTTTTTAAAATATTTGATTGTACTTTTAAAAATTTTTAATAATCAATTATAGATAAGAATTCTAATTAAGAAAATAAGCTCCTCAAAGTGGCTTATATCCTATTTGTGATTATACAAAGAAGAAATTTTAAATCCTAAACTCATTAATCTCATTTTTTTATTCATTTACCTTCTCATTACCTTTCTTCTAACATTATAAATTTTCAATTTTATACTCACATTATAACCTCATTTTTATTATATTAAATTTAGAAAAGACTTCAAATATTTTCTTGATTTAATCATCAGTAATTTTCTAAATTAGTAAACATCAAAATAAATATGAATGTTATTTTAATTCTAAAAAATTAAGCTTTATTATTTATAAAAATAATTTAAATAAATTAGAACATATATTAAATAATATATATTATATAATTATATTTTCTCTTATAAACAATAATATCAAAAGATTAGAAAACTATAGATTTTGATATGGTCATGTTTATCTTATTATCATTTTTAGTAATTTAATACAAAATTTTGATTATTTTTTATATCATTCAAATAAGAATAAATTTTGCATAATTAATTAATAATTTATGTTACCAAATAAAATGGATTGTGTAGAATTACATATTATAATCAATTCTTCTAATAATTAATTATTTATATTAATATATTGAATAAGTCCTACATCTTTTTAATAACATAAGCAACCATTTAAAATACATGCATGTCTAACATTGTTGACCCAAGTTTAGAGGTGCTTAACGGATGAATCGGACCGGACCAGATCGGACCGCACCAAAATTCGTTTTGGTCCGGTTCGTTTTGGCTCGATCTATTTAAGCCCATTTTTAAACAGGTCTAAACTAACTGGTCCGGTCCGGTCCAGTCCATAAGCCCGTCGAACCAGACCGCGAACCAGTCCATTTTTTTTCTTTTTTTTACATTTTAACTTATATTTTATCATTTATCATTTGTTATATTTTTATATTTATTATTTTATTTTTATGTATATAAATTTTATTTTTGTATTTATATATATTTTTATATTCATTAATTTTATTATTTATTATTTATTTTGATTATGTTTAATTATTTTGAACATTTGTATTAATTTTTTTTAACAATTGAATTATGTTTTACATTAAATTATAATATAAAAATAATTTATAATTTATTTTTTGTTTAAAATGTAAATATCATTTAAATTATTAAATATAATTTTTTTAAAAAAATAGGGGTTAATCCATTTAGGTATGCAGATTGGTCTGGTCCGCTTTGGTCTGTGCCTGCACAAACCAACCTATTTAGGCTTGTTTTTTAACAGGCCTAAATTTTGATGTCCGGTCCATATGAATTCCGCAGACCGGTCCGTTTGGCCCACAGACTTCCGGCCTGTTAAGCACCCCTACCCAAGTTCAAGATAATTAAAGAGCAAAACTTCCAATAATAATATTAAATAGTATTGCTTCCCAAGTGACCGTTACTTTTTTTATTATAAATCTTGCACAAGCGTAAAAATTACTTGATATTTATAATTTTTTTATGGTTTTTATACAAATTTTACTTATGACAAATATATGAAAGATGTATCTTATAATGAATAATATTCTAAAAAATTATTGTAGAACAAATTAAATAATTATTTTTTAAAAATAGTTCATCTTTTTGAAATAAAATTATTAAAATATTATAGAATTTTAAACAATAAATATTTTTAAATGATTGTATGCACTCATATAACATGTTTGGTATGATATAATAGAATGGACTAAGAAAATTTTATTTAATAAGTACTATGAAATAGGAATGTCTACTCCCTACTGAATATCTAAGAATAACTATTTTAACAAATAATGAAATTTTCATTCTACTGGAAAAGTATTGAGATGATTATTCCATCATTTGTAAAATAGATTTTTTATATTTTTATCCTTTACATCTTTCATATATTTCAATATTACCTTTATTAATAAGTAATATGAAATGACATCTATTTTTTAATATTATATAATTAAAATATTTTAATAATTATATTTTTAATAGTAGCAATGAAAATAAAATATTTTTATATTTTTAATAAACAAAATTTTTATACAAAAAGGTGGTAAATCAAGTTTATGTGTTTTTACTAAGAAAATTTATTTGTTAATTATAATATGATAATTATATTTTTAAGTTCAATTATAAAAGATTATAATAAATAAAAAATGATTATATTATATTTTAAAGATGGTTTCAATTTTGTTCTTTCCTTTTATTTTTAAACATATTATTACTGTTTACATTTTTTGATTTCATTCCTACATTGTACTAAATATAATTATAGAATAAAATATTCTTTCGACTTTTAAATATATCAAACAAAATTATAAGACAATCATTTCAGCCCATTCCATCCTAACAACGGCAACATTAATTATTTAGGAGGGGAGAGGATTAAATAAAAGGGAAGAAGACTGGGGTTTCTGATGGATGCAGAATCTTCTATATTTGTAAGGCAAGATTAATAATGTTTTGTTTGATTTCATTTTTATGTAAGTAAGGAATAATTATACTTTAGTCAGATGTAATTTTACTGATTTTTATTTAGTTCATTCATATTTTCAAGCATTATAATTCACTTATAAGTAATTTTTAATATTAACACTTTGTCCACATAATTTTTTTGTTTAATTTTTAATGAAATATTTTATAATAAGTGAGTGAAGTAAATTTAAAATATATCATGTAAATTATAAGTTTTTTTATATTTATATAAATTGATGTTCAAAATTTTCAATTAAGATTAAAAATTATAGTAATCCTCTCTCCTTAATTTAGATCTTCAAACTAAATGTTATATACCATATGCATTACAAAATTATCAATAAAAAATATATAAATTTTGGTATTTACAAAAATTAAGAGTTCTAATAATTTTTTTACATGTGTCATGTATTGTAATAGATTTTTTTTTCTTATTCAAGGTGTGTTATTATAATAAGGAAGCAAAACTGATATACTTTAATCCTTATTGAGAATTATTGATATTAATTTATATAAATATAAGAAACTACAATTCACCAACACTTATTCCTCCTTATTTCACTTAACTTATCTATTATAAAAAATTTTGTTAAAAATTGGATTAAAAAATTTAGTTGAGTAAAATGGTAATGATGAGAAATATAGATGGATAAATTGTAATAGTTGAAAGTATAGGTGGTTTAAATAAAAAAACAATGAAATTATTTATGATTAAAATATAATTATCCCTAAAAATTATAAAACAACTTTTTACGGAAGAGTTTAAACTGTATGCATGTAAGATTGAGAAATTTGTTTTTGCCATTGCATCCCAAGCGGGGTAATGTTTCTATGATCAGACCTATAGAGAGAAGAGTAATGCCCGTGGTAAGTATTTTGGTAGTTGCTAAAATTATAGATCTTATGGGACCTTTTAGCAAAACTGGTTACAAAGGAAAAAGACATTGCTCATCTCCCGTCACTTGACAAATGTTACGATTTTATGGGTTAGAAGAAACAGGGTGAGTTACCCTAAAAAAAGTACTAGGGCATTATAGTCCAGCCCTTAATTTAACAAAAAAAAAAGAGACAACTAAGCATAAACTACTTTTTCCACGGAGAAAGTCATCCATGATTGTACGAATCAAGTCTAGCAGGGACCACAGGCTTTTTCATTTCATTTTATTTTTATAAACACACCTCTTCCCACGGCTTTACCGGTATCATGTGCTGACATATGTTATTTAAAATAATTTTTAAAATGTTAAAATATCTTTAAACTTTGATCGAATATAATAATTTTAATTGCAATTAATGCATTTAATTGTTTAAATAAGTAAATATCTGTATTTTCAAGAATAAATTACAATTTGTTACTTATGTTAGGCTATTGTATTTGCTAACACCATAACATAGAAAGTTACATTTTGTGTAGTTGATTTTTCAATTTTTTTATTTAATTTACTTGTAGTTTTAAAAAATAAAATTTATTCGCGTATGGTGAAAATTTGTTCATCTAAATTATTTTTTATCAAAAAATTAAATATATCATGCATGATTTCCATTTCCCTAGTTCTAATTCAATTCATCGTTGAATCCAAAACAATTCTCCCCTCAAATAAACCCTAATTTCATTCAAATTACTTTTCCTCAACTTACTACACAATTCACAGATACTGTTGGTGTTGGCTGTGCTGTTTTGCTCAATCAGGTTAAAAGGTCCAGTTTCAAAACTGAAAGCAAAAATGGCCTACCCATATTTAGCCAAAACCAATTTGACAGTTCTCAATAATATTGTTAATATTTGAATTGACTAATCATTTTCTATCAAGTCCTTATAATTGAAATTGTATAATAAGAGCACTGAAAACTGGACTGTATTTTGAGGTTGCTGCCATAGCTAAAGTACTTTCAGCACTTGAAATTAATTTGTTAGGAATAAAAATACACACAGATACATACCTGTTTCAATCCTTTTGAAATTCAACAGTTTGCTTCACTTGAGGTTTTGGGGAAATTAACACAGCCTTTTAATCATTAGGACACTAAATAGATGAGATCAGGGCAAAAAAGTACGAGCCTTAGCATCGACAATGTTTTTAATCGTGCAAAAAAAATCAATAGTAGAGTTAGCGTTCATTTTGGGGGAGTTACATAGCATGAAGGATTTTATTTATTTGGATGAAAAATATTTTTTTGTGAAAATATAATTATAAAATATTAAAATAATAAAAAATAATTTAAATATTTGATATTAAATATAAAAATTTGATAAAAATAAATTTCATTAAAAATATTATTTTTTATTATTATATATTTAATTTTTTAATTATAACTTATGAAAATATATCCTATTATCGAAAGCTCTTAATTTAAGTAGCATCCAACCTTCCCATAAAGGTTTTGTGCCTTCATCTATATTTGTGATTTAATCCCTGATCACGAGGTCTGATAATTCAACCATTCTTATTATTACAAATATATATATATATATCCTATTATCTTCTCCGTTATCTTACCAGTCCTGTTAAAGTAGAAGCCTTGCTAACGGGCCATAGTACTTAACTATTCTAATAAACTAAAATACTGTCTAATATAATATGAGAGTTATTAAATAGTATAATATAATATATGTATAAAATAAAAATAATATACTATATTACATTTAGCCTTTTACAGTATAAGATTATCCTATCTATTATCATCTTGTATAAGAATAAATAAATTTAAAAAAAAATAATTTGATAAAAATAGTAGTGCTTTTTCTAATAAATGAGAGAAATTAAGATATAGATGTTCTTTTTTTATTTTAATAAATTAGAATTTATCTTAAGATTATAATATCACTTAATTGTATAATTTATACTATATTATCAAACCTTATATGATGAGCAAAATGAGACATGATTTTCATACTTCACTATTATAATGTACTTGATTAATAATTTTGTAATTTATGTGATTTATAAATCATTATCATTATATTGTAAGAATTTAAATTTGATCTATTATCAATATAAATTAATTTTACATTATCACCTACTCATGGATTGTTATGTTAATAAAAATTTATTAAAACTTCTGTTTTGTTATTAAAAATTCTTAATTAGTTTTACACTGTTAATGAATTTTCTTTTTTTAATTTGGTGATGGTGTAAAATATTATATACTAAGAACAGATTGAATTTAAACTTATGTAAAAACATTCAGATGCTGTCGGGTCCATTTCTAAGCATATGATAAAATAAAAGTTTAAACGTAATTTTGGTTCTTTTAAAATATAAATTGTATAATTTTGATCTCCTATTCAATTTTGATTGATTTCTATAAATTTCTATCATTTCTCATCTCATGTTTGATCTGTAAGCACATACTATATTTTTTTTAACAAATAACTTTTAAAATGAATTTTCATATGAAATTCGTTGATTTTATTCAAAAATTTTCTTTTATACTTTCATAGAAGTCATCTGAGGTAAATACAAAGAAGACATTAGGTGGAAATGTTCTTCTGAGATTAAAAAGAATTGATAAAAATTAATAAGAAAAACCAATACTGCAATAATTTAATATTCAATGGGACCAAAATAGATTATAATAAAATAAAGGGATCAAAATTATGCCATTTATATTTTAGTGATTAAAATTACATTTAAGCCACATTATAATTTAAATGTTTTATTTAGCGCAATATTATAGCATATTGGTTTATTTCATCATTTTTTTCAATATAATTTTACAATTCATTCTTTATTATTTTTAATTTATTTCATATTAATATTATAACCAATAAATTATTTATAAAAAATAACAAGATGAATTAGCATACTATAATATTATAATTTTTGTTTAAAATTTTTTAAAAAATCATGTAATTTGATAAAATGGTAAATTAAATTGATAGTGAGTGTTAATTCTAAGTTTGTATAATTTAAAGGAGTTATTCCCAAATTCTTAAAATTGAAATGAGTAAAATCCAACAACCCAAAACTAAAGAGAATATTTTATATTTTTTCTAATAAATAATTATGATAAAATTCATCATTTGAATTCAACAAAAAGTTTTGAATCAATATGTATAGATATATATATATACATGTGTGTGTGTATATACACAGACTACTACTATGTAGCGGATTGCTCCCTTTGATGTCCACTTTTCATTTTCCCAAAAAATTCAATATAACACACATTTATTTGAAATATAAGAGGATTAAACAATCATTTTCAACCTACTTCAAATGTAAAATAACTATACACTAAATAAAATCATTTCTTCCATAATATTATTTTGATTCAAACTCATAAGCTTTAAAATAAGTTACTAACACAATACCACTAGGTCAGCTTTGACAATAATTTTAAAAATAATAAATATATTACTACATTAAAGTGGACTGGGACAGTTGGACTCCACCTTTTTCTTTCCAAAAAATTAAATATTTATTTATTTTAAATTTGATAAAATAAAAACAACTTCGTAATCTCACATTAATTTCCAATAATAATTAAAAAATTATATTTATTTTGATTTTTTAATTTCTCACCATTATTTCTTTTCTATTTTAATCTATTCTTCTATTTCTTCTTCATAAGATGCACTAAATTCTAAAATTATTTTCTCTTTGTCTCTCAATGTATTCTTCTATTCTCATTTACATGAACTCTTACTTGGTCCTTCAATGTATTTCATATACCTCTTTTAACATGCATACATTTTTAGTAAAGGATGAGAGTTCTCTAATAAAGTGAAAATATATTTACTTTTACTAATGAAGTAGAAAAGAATTGTATGAATATATCAATTTGTGATTTTATGCTAATTATATATATATATATATATATATATATATATATATATATATATATATATATATATATATATATATATTGTAAGAAGTAAAAATGACCAAATCATATAAGAGTATTAATTTGTTACCTTTCAAATCCATTCATATTATTTTATCTATTTATTATTGTTTATCTGGCTTTTGTTTAGATTTATGTATATAATGTTTTCACTGTTCATAAAACCAAATTTTTTAACATTGAGCATAAATATAAATATGATTTTAGGAATTTGTTAAGCCTAAAAGTGTTAATTTTTTAATTAAGAGATTAAAATGACTTAAAAATCATTTAGAATAATTTAACATGATATTTGGGAAAAAAGAGGATGGTTTATAGCTTTACAGAGCATTGACATACAAAATTAAATTGTAAAGACTAAATGCTGGTATGTATTGTGAATCAATTTGTTTATCTGTCTATACTAATATAGAATAGGGATTGGATATTTTTTACTTCACTTTTTATGTTTTTAAAAATACTAATATTCAAATATTACACATTTAAAGTAACAGTGCATTTAGTCATAGTTAATAGTCCCTTATCACTATCATTTTTCTTCATTCTTTGAGTATCACATATAGCCTATTTGCAAATCTCATTTATTTCAATTTGCATGCTCTTTATTTATAAGAAATTCCATCCTTCTCATTCCATTAATTTGCTTTCAAATACTGTGCATTTAAAATAATTGTGCATTTAGTTGTAGTTAATAATCCCTTATCACCGTCATTTTCCTTCATTCTCTAAGTTTCACATGCAATCTGATTTCAAATCTATTTCAATTTGTATGATCTTTATTTATTAGTAGTTCTATCCTTTTCTCTCCATTAGTTTGTTCTCAGATGTCATGTATTTAAAATAATGGTGCATTTAGTTGTAGTTAATAGTTCTTTATCACTACCATTTTCCTTTTTTTATTTGAGTTTCACATACTGCCTAATTTCAAATCTCATTCATTTCAATTTGTATCCTCCTTATTTATTTGTAATTCTGTCCTTATATCACTCACTATTTGAATTCAAAATTTTTAGCATGTGGTCCTCTATTTCATATCTACAAATTGGCAAGTTGTTCCATGATTTTTTTTCTTGCATAAGGAAGCTATTTTATAGCTATAAAAGTAAGTTTAAAAAAGGCTATGATCTGAAGAGATGATAAATTTCATTTTTAGAAAGATTAAATAAAAGTTTTACATTTTTGGATCACACATTAACAATAATGCACTTCCAATTTATATTTTTCAAAGGATTTTTCTAACAATTCTATTTGTCTTTATTTTAAATTTTTGAGATAAGGCACATCTTTCTTTTTAGGTACATTTTTTTATACCTGGATTAAGAGTTTTTTCCTCCTCATTCTGTAATATATTAATTTGACTCATTTCATTTTTTTCATTGTTTAATTCTTAAATTATAAAGCGCTTGGCTCATTTCATTTTTTTTTCAATTCTTGAGGCTTGCAATCCACATAAATAAATCCATAGAAATATATTTCTTGAAATATTTAAACCATATAAATCAGCACCTTGAGTTATGTCTCTTATTTGATACCCATGCCATTTCTGCTAATGTGTAGGAAAATAATCTTTTCAAATAAAATAATGATGAGACAGCAAGAAAGAAATAAATAAATTAAGTAGAATTTTTTTTAAAATGATAACTTCAAATATATAGCATTTAAATCCATGCTCTTATTTACACCTCTTATTAAATATCGATGTTATTTTCACCGATTACTAGGGAAATAATTTTTTGGAATATAAAATAATGGAGAGATCACAGAAGAGGGAAAGATAAATTAGGTGAATAAATATATAATAATGGAAAGAGATAGATAAATTAGACAAAAAAAATTAAATTAATATCCTCTCTAAATACATATCATATAAATCATTGCACTAAGTTGCACCTCTTATTAGACACCCATATCATTTTTACTAATTTTTAGTGAAATAATTCTCTGGAATATATCTACACTAATATAAAATAAATTGATGAGGTCGGCACTCAATTTTTTTATTTTTTTCAAAAATGCATAAATATTAGATGAACAACTCTTAAACATTTAAGGGATAAAAAAGTGATCATCTATTTAATTTAAATAATTATTTTAGTACTTTCATCCTATTACTAATTGAAAATTCCTACTATTTTATTTTTCAAACGATGACCAAGAATTGTTAAACAATTTTTTTATATCTACTTTTTTAAAAAAAATAATTGTTCTACTTTTTTTAATTTTATTATGTTTCCCTTTTAAGACTAAAAAAATATCCACGTTAAAGTATTAAACATTTAAAATAAATAAGAGATTATATACAACTTTTTGAAAAAGATAAAGAAGAAATAAATTTGTTTCTTTTTGGTCCGATTTAATTATTTTAATCAAAATGATAGTTAAATGGAAGTGTACGATCCGCTAATTACAATAGGCATTTATTTTGCAATGCGTCCAAACAAATGAAATTACAAATGAAGATGTACATAATTATAAAATCAGATTAATTGTTTAATGTTAATAGTAAATTTAATTATAGATTTAAATATAATTTAAATTGATTTTAAAATAATTTCAATTTTATATCATTTATGAAAGAATAAATCACATTTAAAAAGCCTAAAAAGAATGATCTACAAATAAGTTTATAAAAGTTTAAGATAAATTATAATATTTATTATATCTATACTGAGGAAGAATTTCAATTCTTCCTTAGTTTGGAGACAATAAATGTTATATTTAAATGAAAAAAATTAAACAAAAATATTATAGAGACAATAAATGTTATTTTCAAAAAATGATTAAAAAATGAAAAAGGGAAAAAATAGTGAAAATGTATGTATGAGGACATATTTAGATGATTTTTTGTTTTACCAACTGTAATAATTTATTCATGAAATGATAAGTATAAAAAAACCCAATAATTTGAAAAAAAATAGTATAGATGAAAAGTTATAGCATCATATATATTTCCAATTTTTAAAATAGAACGCTTATTTTTATTTGTTTTATCCTATACTTATTTATTCCTCACAACGAAATATCATCTTGAAGTAAGTGATATTAATTTTACATTTTTTAATAACTATCAATAATATTTACAATTCCCAATTTCTTATATAAAAAATAATTAGGATAAAAAGCCTTTAAGTATGCATAGAAAAGCGTGCGAAGGGTGTGCAAAAATACTAGTTTAACAAAAATAGTAAATTATCTTGAAAAATAATTAGGATAAAAATCCTTTAATAGAAAAGCGTGCGGAAGGCTAATGTATATAAAGTACAGAGAAAAATCAAAGGTATCTTTCGACTAGGAGAAAAGACCACCAATTAGGCAATTACCCGTATGTTCCTGGTGATAGTTCATTGACGTGTCTCTACTTTCTTGGTTATTTCTTCCGTCACTAACCACTTTAATTGCATTTGTGATTTTGATTATTATTTTGTTTAATATAATAAAATTAGGAATGAATATAAAAAATTATTATTAAAATATAAAATTATAAAAATTATAATTATAATACAATCTTTAATAATAATATTATACATAATATTATAATTATTTTCTGCGATATAAAACTTACGTTTAATCATTATGAGGTGAATTCTATGATATCTTAGAAACTGTGTCATTTAGACCGAAGGAAAGGGAAAGAAGAGCGTGAAGACTGAATTGGGAGTGAAAATACAATTCATCATTCGATGATTTTGTTGTATTTGTTAACCATGATAAAAAAATTAAATTATTATTTTATTTTTTTAATATTTGGACAGCGTAACAGTGAAGTATGGGATGAAAAAAGGAAGAATAAATTATGATGACTTATAATTTTTTTAATATATTGACAATCTAGGTACAAACAACTTTTTTGATGAATTTGTGACTAATTTGAATGTTTTTATATTTTTGACTAAATTAATTAGTTGATTTGAATATTTGCTATATAATTGTTTTAGTGAACTTATTAATTCTCAACTAATTATTTTGAAAAAGTTAGAATTTTTAATTTTTTTTAATAACTGATTTGTATTTGAATAGAGAAAGATATTTTCATTCATAGTCATACAATTTTTTATGCTTCTACCCTTGATAAATGAAAAAGAAATTAGATTATAATTTTCATTTTAAATAAATATTTAATGTATAATAAATTATATTAAAAATTATTAATCTTTTGTTAAATGAAATCTTTTGAAATAAAAAATATACATATCATGAAAAAGAAACAAGATACAAATTTTTATACTTAGAATATATAATTCATTAATATTATTAAGAATAGACAAGGGAATTTTAAATTTAATTAAAGAAATAGTTAAAAATAAATTCTAATATTTATAAAATCTATGAAAATTTCGTTAGAGTTCCTGGCTAGAATGGGAACTGGGGCAATCAATGGACTTCATTTTTCTTTTACTTACAGAAAAAAAATCATATTTATTTATTTCAAACTCAACAAAGATGAGAATAACTTTATAATCTCACATATATTTTAATTAATAATTAAAAATTATCATTATTTTCGGTTTGTAATTTCTCACATTTATCTTATATTTTTTCTAATCAATTCTTCTTTCTCTCTCTCACAAGTTGTAACAGATTCTTATATCAATTTCTTTTTCTCTCCCTATCGTGTTATTCTATTCTTCTCTCTTGCCATCTCTCAACTTGCATGAACTTTTCCAAGCTCCTAACATGTTTTTTCCTTCCTTTTTTGATGTGCACAAACTCCTCAATAAGGGATGAGATTTTACAAGACAAGTGAAAGCATATTTCATTTCCCTAATTGAATTAAAATTTAATCTATAACTAGTGTAAACAGTTTTATATTATTACCTAATTATATATTATCAAGTTATTGACATATTCTTTCTATTTAAAAAATTATTAACTTGGTAATTATTTATCATCTCTTTATTTATTAATAGTGTAGAAAGTAATATACCCGATCAAATTTAAAATCCGCCTAATTTGATATAAAGTAGAAAGGAATTCTATTAAAGATAGCAATGAGTGATTTTTGTTACAATTACAGGTACAAAGGTGGTTAGATAGGATAAAAATATTAATTCTAAATCCATTCATATATTTTATCTATTAAGAATGCTTATATGACTTTTCTTTATTATGTCTTCAATTTTCATAAAAACCAAATTTTTTCGATAAATTATTCATAGTTTCAACTTGCATCTAACAACTAGATCATTAGTATATTCTGATTTTTGGAAGCTTTCATTATAAATCATCATCTCCAAATGAAAAATTGGATTAATCTAATTATATGTTTACATAATTATTAGCATTTTTATGTGATCACTATATCTTCCTCAAACAAGTAAATATACAAGTTTCTTTTGTATCATGAATCTACAAGTCACTAATCAAGTAAGGAAATAAGAGAAAAGTTAGAAGAAGTTCTATAAGTGTATAGGTATTTGCTATGGCAAGGCATAGTTTGGCTTGGGGTGGCTAAGCCAAAGTTAAGGAAGTTTATAAGTGTTGTTAAGAGGTTAACAAATGACTAAAAGTTAGAAAGTGATTTCTTTAAGTCATGTAATAATGCCGCTATCCTTTAGGCTAAATTTGCCTTCAATATGTGCAATAAAGGATCTGTAAATTCTCTTTAGGATAAAATTAAGCCTAGTTTATCTGCACCTTGCACTTAATGAAGGTGGGGACAATAGAGTATTTAATCTTTGGAGAGAATTGTAGGATTATGAGAGAGTATTTTTTTTCTATGTTTTGCTACTGCCAAAACTCACCCAAGAATTGTCTATTTATAGAAGAATTTACTTCTAAACATGAAGGGACATATGTCTTTAACAAATTCAAACATGAAGGGATATAGGGACTTATAATCTTATGGATCCATGACCTTTGGAAAGTTGAAATTTCATAACAATCCCCTGTTAATTTCAAAATATTGAAATAGCATCAATAGACCATCAACAATTTTGAAACAAATCATATGCATAAGTAATGATATCTTGTGATTGAATCACTATTTTGTAAAAGTTCATTACAATAAATCTGAATAGAATGGTAGATAAGCTTTGAACCAACTATTTTTTTTTTTGATAAGCTGCATAGATTTTTGAACATATGATTTAAGATCTAAACAACTATAGTAAGAAACAACACATTTAAGGCTTTGTGTTCATATCTTTTTCATAGATGCTTTAAGCCAAGATCTTAACTCTTTAGAACGGCTAAATTCCATAACTATATAGACAAATTCGAATACTCTCATTATTTGGCATTTTTATTAAGTTTGTTAAGTGTTATGTCAACACAACCTTCTCTCAGTGGACTGTGGAAAAATAAGCACTATTCACCTTGGGATGGAAATAATTAACTCATTATAATGCTTTAATCACACTATTGATATGCTTTAACTTATTGAACTCAAGATATAACATTATATCATGCATTGAGCTGAGGTTCCATCAATGGTGACTTAATTTTGTAGGTTTGAGACCTATCCCTTTTGAAGTAACATTCACAAGATCACGATTCAATCCTTTTATCAAAGGGATAGCCATGTTATAACTTGACCTTACAAAGTCAACAATGATCATGCCATTTATAATCAAGTCTCTTACATAACCATGTCTAAAATCAATGTATTAAGACTTGCCATTATACACTTGACTATATGCTTTAGCCAAGGTTGTAGCACTATCATAATGGATAAAAATAGGAGCTATTGGTTTAGGCCATAAGGGAATTTCATATAATAGATCTCTTAACCATTCAACTTCTTTACATGCAAAAGCTAAACGTACAAATTTAATAGCCATGGTGGAGTTAGTTATACATATTTGCTTCTTGGATCCCCAAGAGATGGCACCTCTACCAAACATGAAAATTCATCCAGTTATTGATGCATGATCATCCTTATAGGTAACCTAATTGGCATAAAAAAACCTTCTGCTATCAAAGGAAATCCTACATAACTCAAGGCATAATCCTTTATTTTTTGTAGGTATTTTAGAATTCATCTAACACCATGCCAATGCATGTCACTAGGATTGCTTATGTATTTACTCATTTGACAATAGTATAAGTTATATTAGGTTGAGTACATATCATTGCATACATCAAGCATCCTATTACTTTTGCATATTCTAGTTGTAATATTGGGTTTTTAGTATTTTTCACAAAATTCATATTTACATCAAACGGTGTTGATACAGGAGTGCAATTCTCATAATTGAACTTCTTTAGAATTTTCTCAATGTAATGTGATTATGAAAGCATAACACTCCCTTAATTTCTTATGATTTTTATTTCAAGGATGATATTAGCTTCACCTATATCCTTCATGTCAAAGCTTTTAGATAAGAAGGATTTTGTGAGCTTAACTTATTCTAAATTAATTCCAAATAATAATATGTCATCTATATACAAGCAAATTATGACTCATTTTGGCCCATCAAACTTGCTATAAACACCTTATCAGATTCATTGATCTTAAAACTATTAGTAAGAATGATCTTATTAAATTTTTTATGCTACTATTTAGGTGCTTACTTTAATCTATATAAGGACTTTACAAGCTTCCATACCTTGTGCACTTGACTAGGCATAATAAAGCCTTTAGGTTATTCTATATACACTTCTTCATCCAATTCACCATTAAAGAATGCTATTTTAACATCCATTTAGTGAATTACTAAATTATGAATTGAAGCAAGTGAAATTAGAACTCTTATTATGCTTACTCTTGCCACATGAGATTATATGTCAAAATAATCAATGCCATGCTTTTGTGAAAAGCCTTTAGCATCCAATCTAGCTTTGCATTTATCAATGGTTCCATCCATCTTCATTTTCTTTTTGAAAATCCATTTACAACTAATTAGTTTGGAACCAAGTGGAAGATTAACTAATTTCCAAGTTTTGTTGCCTATGATTGAATTCATTTCATCATTGATGGCTTCTTTCCAAAATGAAACATCTTGTGATTTCATTGCCTCTTGGTACCTTTTAGGGTCAACCTTGATTTTAAAGTAATAATGAATCTTATTGCTTACATACTTTCTTATACCTTTAACAAGATACATAAAGAAGTCAAAAATAAGTTAGAGCCAAATGTCTTAAGTGTCTTTTATCTTTTGCCCCTTTGAAGTTCAGTGACTTCATCTTCACATTGACTCTCTAATGCATTGGTGTTTTTACCAAGGTTTCGATTTTGTCTTTGGCTATTATCATTAATATAAGGGTAGAGTTGAATTTATTCTCCTCAAAAATAGCATCTTGTGACTCAATAATGGTATTAACTAATATTGAGTCATTTATTTCAATAACTAAGAACTAATAGGCTTTGCTATTTTATGCATATCCCAAGAAAATGTACTTAATATCTCATTCACCTAATTTCTTCCTTTTAGGTTCAAACACTTTGACAATAGCTTTACAACCCTAAACTTTTAAATAGTTAATATTAGGCTTTCTCTTTTTCTAAACCTTATATGAGGTTATCTTGCTCTTTTTATTAGGAACTCTATTTAGAATATGACATGCTATAAGCAATGCTTCACCCTAAAATCTTAGGCTTAAACCAAAGTTTGTCAACATAAAATTTACCATTTTTACTAGAATGCAATTTTGCATTCAGCCTATACCATTTTGTTGTGATGTGTAAGGAGTAGTGATTTCATAAACAACACTAATAAATTCAAAATAGGAAGGATCATAATACTTTCTTCTTCTTTCAGATCTCAAGTATTTAATCTTTTAATCTAATTGTAACTTCGATTTTATATGCCTTAAATTTATCTAATGCTTCATCTTTATAATGTAGTAAGTAAACATAGCAATATTTTGTGCAATCATCGATAAGTGTGACAAAGTATTTCTTTCCTCTTAGTGCTAGTGTATTATCCAAGTCATAAACATCACTATAAATAAGTATAAGTATGGTTGATGTCCTTATATACCTTTAGGAAATGCATTTCTTGTGATTTCTAGTCACCATGCATGTTTTACATTTATTCTAAAGGCAATAGATCTAATTTAATCATTTCATGCAACCTTTTAAAGTATACATGTCTTAATCTTTGATGCTAAAGAAAAGAAGGCTCAATCATTTAAACAGAACTAGCATTATTATTATTGGTAATACAATAATCAATGTTCATCTTAAACATACCATTATGTAGATATCCCTTTCCTATAAACATTCCTCCCCTAGATAGTATAAACTTATTAGCTTCAAATACAAGTTTGAAACCAAACTTATTCAGCAAACCACCAAACACCAAATTCTTTCTAATTTTTTGTACATAGGAAACATTTGTCAGTGTTAACATTCTCATTGAAGTAAAACTCAATTTTACATTTCCTATCCCAAGGACAAGAATAGTAATAGAGTTACACATGTACAAAATAGTGCCATCATTTAAAGTTGTCATGGTTTTGAATAGATTCCTACTCTTGCACATGTGCCAATTAGTGCCAAAATTAACCCACTATGCATCATCATCCTCAAGCAAATTAATTTCAAATATCATTGTAACAAGATCCTTAAAGGAAGCATTATTAGATCTTTGCTTCTCCTTTTTCTTTTTGAGAGCTTAACATTCAGATTTATAATGTCTTTCCTTATGATAAAAGAAGGATTTACCTTTCTTCTTTTTTTTGTTGCCTTGAGGATTATCATTGAATTGATTCTCCCTTCTAGGCGGGCCTTGTTAGACTGCGCTTCTTCCACCATATTTACCTTTGAGGCATTTGGATCTTTAGTCTCATCCTACATTCAGAATTCTTCTTCTACACATAGATAGTTAACTAGACCATTAAAAGTAATATCTTTTTTGTTATATTTCATCATCAGTTTCCCACTTCTACCTATGTCTTGTGTGTGCCACAGTTTCACTTCTCATTCTTTGCATGCTTCGAGTGTTCAGAATGCACGTTACCTGAAGATCACCAATAAGAAGTGCACCCTCTTTCTACTAGCATATGAACCACCATCAAACCTTTCAAGTTTTATGAAATTTGAAGCAAAATCCTTTAATGCTCTAGCCATTGTATGTAAAAAAAATTTAGCTTAAAGATTGTTATCAATATTGCCTTTAGAGGTGAACAAATGACTGAAAGTTAGAAAGTGATTTGTTTTAAATCTCATAATAATGTTATTGTCCTTTAAGATAAATTTGCCCTCAATGTATGCAATAAGAGATCCGCAAATTTCTTTTAGGATAAAATAAGCCTAATTTATCTACACCTTGCACTTAGTGAAGATAGGGATAATATAGTGTTTAATCTTTGAAGAAAATAGTAAGAATATAAGAGAGCATTTTTTTTCTACTTTTTATTGTAGTCAAAACTCACTTAAAAATGGTCTATTTATAGAGGAATTTACCTCTAAACATGCAGGGACATAAGTCTTCAAGAAATTCAAACATGAAAGGATATAACTCTTCAAACATAATGAGACATAGGGAGTTATAACCTCATGAATCCATAACCTTTGGAAATTGAAGATTGCCCATTTAATATTTTAAAAATTCATAATAATAAGAATATCTCTATGATTTTCAATTTTATAAAGAAAAATTTATATAAAATCTCCAACATTTTAAATAATTTTAGGAAAGTCCTTAATAAATTATATTTCAATCTCTCCAAAATTTTCATTCTAACTTGACCTTCAGATATTTGCTGTGAAGTTCTAAATTATAATTTTATATGTATCTTATTTTCTCAATTCATGAGTTCTAATAATCACAAGTCAATAAATATATTTTTAATTAAAAAATAAATTAATATTGATAACAAATAATATTCTTATAAAAATTTAATTATTTTAAAAATAATATTAGTTAGAATCGGTACATAGGAACATCATGCACCATTAAACTTGCTTGCATATCATCACATAAAATATCATACACATGAAACATTATCAGCATGAGTGTAAGTTCTATGTGTAAAGGAAGAAGAGAAAATTAAAAATAAAAAATAAAGTTAAGTGCTTTGTTTTCTTTCCAATAATTTTGCATTAATTTTTAAAATTTACATATTGGATTTTTATTATTGTTAAATAGAATTCCTAATTAATAATTACATTTATTGAATTTTAATTATTAATGTTGTGTTGGAAATGTTATACACATGTAGAATTCAAATTCAAATTTCATAACAACACTTATACAAAAACATTTAAACTTTATCAAGGAAATAATCAATTTTTATTACACATATTTTCTAGCACATCCAATAATAGTAGAAAATATATGCGAACAATTGTAGTTTACAGATTGGGATCCTCTAAAGTGCTAAAAGCACTTTAGAGGATAAAGTGTCAAAATCTACTATTAATTTTTTTATTTATTTTTATTTATAAAATTATGAATTAAAATTAATTATGGAATTTTGGCACTTTACCCTTTAAAGTGCAAAATGCACTTTAGAGGAATCCCAATCGTAGTTTACTCATAAAATTATGATGATGCATGTACTCAAGAATATAATAAATATGTGAGTATTTTTAAATTAAAAAAAATTAAATGATACATCATTAATGTTTATTAATTAAAACATATAAGAAAACCTAAACTAGTTTTTCCTTTGCTTAACAAGAAGATGGAGTAGGGTCATGCACAAGAGAATTGAGCGTTCAGCTCACGGAAAGGAAAAGTGGGTGAAAAGGGTATGTGGCCCTACATAGACTTGACTTGGTGAGTGGTTGATATCTTTCTTCGTAGTTTATGTCCCTATTCTTTTTAGCTTTATTAAAAGATTGAAGATAGTGGTTAATTCTTTATCGAAAGATTTATGACAGTGGATTAAATTAACTTTGTTAAAAGATTTAAGATCGGTTAACTCCTTGTTAAAAGATTTAAGACTGTTGGTTAACAAATTAAGCACTAGGACGGTGTGAAGGTTGTTAGACAATGGCTTGAGAAATTAGATATATTTTTGTGTTATCATTTTTTTTGGGAATATTTTTTATGCAACCATCTATCATCTATACTAATCTATATTAATATATGAAATATATAAATGGGATTGGGGGGATTTGGGTTCCACTTTTATGTTTTAAAAAATATTCACATTAAATTTTACAAATTTAATATAATTAAACATAATTATATATTAATAAATTTACTTATGATTGAAATTCTTTTCATCTCTAAATTGTTAAATAAATTTAGAAAAGTTTAAAATCCTAAAATTTCTCATAACTCTCTTCATTATCTATTAGTTTCTCCCTCCTTCTCTTATGTTATCTATATCTACATCCACTCCTCCGTATTTTACCACCAAATTGATTTCAAAGCTCACTTCAAGTGTTTTTTTTCTTGCATAAGAAAGCTCCTCCATAACCATATATTATTAAGTTTTGAAAAATCATGATCTAAAGGGATGAGACATTTCCAATTTTATCTTTCCTCTCCATCTCTTTCTATCCATTTATATTGGAATTTTGCTTATTACCAATAGTGAAAAGATGTGAATTTCATTATTTACATCACATTTTAGTGGATTTTGTTTCAAGAATTAAACTTTTACTTTTTATTTATGTCTCATTTCAGCTTTTTCTTCTTCTTTTTTTCATAAGAAAGCTAATCCGTAACCATATCAATAAGTTTGAAAAGTGGTAATTTGAGTAGATGCCATATTTTTACTTCTAATTTTCTACCTCTTTATATTGAATTTTTTTTATTTCTAATGGCAAAAAGGCATCAATTTCATAATTCTATTAGGAAGTTTGTTGCAGAAAAAACCTCCTGATGGATCGCCTCACAGACAAAGGATTAAGAAAATTTCTTTTGTGGATTTGGAGGATCCAAGTTATTATTGGGATCCTTTAAAGTGCAAAAAGCATTTTGAGGGAAAAGTATTTCATCACACCCATTGATTTCAAAATCAATGGCTCATGATTTTATTTAAAAAATTATGAGCCAATGATTTTAAAATCAATGGGTGTGATGCCTCTAAAGTGTAAAAAGTACTTTAGAGTATCTTGATCCTGTTACACATATTGTAAAGTTTTTTCCAAAAAAAAAAAAATCAATTGCAGGTTGTCGTGGCTATGGGGTTCCTATATGTTACATTACACTTGTGCAACATCCTTAATTTGAAAGTTCATCTACCCACATGCTTATTTAATAAAGAATTTTATGCATAAAATTTAATCTCATTTTGATAATGAAAATAATACATTGTATCGTTTTATCAAATTATAATTAACAATATATTTTTATTGTAAAAGCATAATTAATCTTCATTCATATTAAATGATTTTTTCATGAGTTAAAAATTAATTTTAAACTACATTATCAAAATTATAATTAAGAAAACATTCTTATTAAATACTTTACATCACAAAATTTACATATAATTGTATTATCTAATGGAATGAGCAATGAGAACTTTTAAGGTTTTATTGACAACTAGCTTCTCTTCATTAACTGAGAGTAAGGAGACGTGTTATGATCGAAGTATGTAAGAATTTCTCCTATCTTTTATAAAATGACTTATAGGGAGGGACAAAACGTGGTTAATGTACTTTAGATATTTGACGTAAGGTTCTTTATTTAAATTACAATACTTGTATTAATTGTTCTATTTTAAAGAATAATTGAAATATTAATAACTATTATAATTGTGAATTTTTATTTGTTAAAAATAATTAATAGCAATTAGTACATGCGTCATTGTTTTAATGAATAAATTAATTTACAGCAAATACATAAAGAATATTATGTTATACCCCAACAATTATAAAATCTATTTTAGCTAGTAATATTGGGCACGAATTAGTTACCTATAAGTATTGTGGATAGGTTTAAGGAAGGTAATTACAATTAGAAAATGAAAAATCTAATATGAAAATAAATGCACCTAAATTTAAAATAGAGTTATGTGAAATTGAAATTGAAATAGAAATAGTATGTCTGTAGGAAATGTAGGATCAGCATTTCCCAAATTATCCTTATGAGTAGTCATAGATATTATCTAGAAAGGTAGAGTAAACAAACTATGGGGGAAATATATAGTAATCATTAAACATTGAAAAAGTCTAATAACAAAATCTTTTATGTAAATAATGTTTTGATGATGAAATATTATAATTAATAATCATTAGTTTCTAATTTATTATGTGATGATACTAAAGTAGGATTAAACAGGCTTGTGGTTACCAATAATTAAATTTATGCTGGTCATGGCCAAAGTCAATATTAGGGCATGATTCTAGGAATTAAGTGTGAAAAAAGATCGGATAGGATGAATAGGATATAAGTTTGGATGCTTATTTAGATGTTGGTCAAAATTGTAGTAGTGATACATGTATACCTTGGAACATGTACCACTAATACCACTTTAGCAAGCCTTAGAGTTGTGTAATGGTGGTGGTAGAGCTTTTATAAAAAAATTGTTTATAGGAATATCTAAATAATGAGAACTATATATTTAAAATTTTTCTTAAATTAGGCAATGGCAGACTCTAGGAGCTATAAAACTAGCAATCCTAAGGAATGGCATATCATTCAAAGGGTTGCAGGCTCATAGAGTATTCACAAGGGTAATGACGATCAAACAATACCTCTATTGGCTAACATTTTCTACCAACAACTATTATCTAATGTGACATAGGTTCTTTGCCAAGAAAAAAAGTAGGAATGGTATCAAGATTAGGAAGATCAACCTTCTAGTCACCAAAAAGAAAAAGATCTAACTCCACCTTAGATAAACTCTCTATTATTCATGAATTCAATAAATCAAAGCCTCCTTATTTCATTAGAACTGATTTTGATATTAATCCTCAATAGTTCCTTGCTCCAATTGAAAGATATAGTAAAGGAAATTTTATAATTTTTATCGATATGGCAACACATGAGTAAGTAATAATGTAAAATTAATTTATATTGATAGTAGATCAAATTTAAATCCCTTTCATAAAATTTTTAAATAAGAATAGTAATATTATAATATATTGGTTTATCTAATCAATTTTTGCATATAATTTCTATGTTATATAATTAATTAAAATTAAGTTATATATATAAAATTTTAGTTAAACAGTTGAAAATATTTTTTAAAATTATAGGTTAAAAATGATGAGATAAACTAATATTTTATAATTTTTTGATTCGTGTTCATGAAGAAAATCACATATTTTGAAAAAAAAAAAGCAATTAACTACATGATGAGTTTTAATTTCAAATTATATGTAATTTCAAATTTTGGTCTATTAGTTTTTAAAGTTAAAAGAGGTAAAATCTAATCCCCCTTAAATTAAAAGCTTCCAACTTGATGCCCTTTTAGATATCTGAATTTAAAAAATTGAATCTGTTACTTTTTCTTTTTGAGGAAGCCATTTTGTTTATAAAACGGTTCGTTATTTTTATTTTTTTGTACCAACGATTTTGCTCATAAAATAGAACAAGGGAATGGAAAAAATTGAAGCAACAGTGGCTAACATGCTCTTTGTCGTCAGCCCTCAACCGAAGCCAAACTGTTTTTTTTTTCCTCAAAATTTAAGGAGGTGATTTGTAGGATTTCAAACTTCTTGTACCAAGTTTGATATTCTTATAAACTTTAGGGAGGTTTTGTGCATTTTCCCCTAAAATAAAAACACATATTCTCAAATTTTTCATATAATTTGATAGAAGTGATATTACTATATTTATTTTTTTATTATTAAGTACATATTTTAATATAATTTATTATGCTTATTTAATTTTATTCAAAAATAAATAATTATAATTTAGAGTTTTTTTATTTATCAAGGGTAGATGCATAAAAAGTTGTATAACTATAGGCAAGAATATCCTTTACTATTCTAATATCTTTCTCATGTTTATATTCTTTTTAATTAATTTAGAATTATATATTCTACATATTATGCATTTTTTATTGTTTTTTATACAACAGTTATTAGTATATATCTTATTTTCTTTGGATCATAATTTTTATGAAACTATGCTTGAATTAATTTTGTCATGTATGTTTTCTATTAAGACTTTTAATTTTCGATTAACTATACCAAGAAGTATGATTAAGAGGTTTGAGCATGTGGTAGCTAAATGGAATGCATATAATTTCAAATTTTAGTGTTGATATTATTAACAAAGTTGAAAAATATAGACCAAGACGAAATGAATGCATCTTATGTTTCAAACATAATATACTTCCATTAATAAATATAATAATAGCAATATTGTTTTCCATGAATTCAAATTTATACTGTACGAACATTTTTATGTGCAAGCCAGGATACAATGTATCATCTTTGTATGCAATAAAAAATTATGAGATATATGCAACTTATTATATTGTTTTAATAATTTTACGTATATTATTACTATTATTATTAGTACTATTACTGTTGCTGCTATTGCAGCAGCAGCTACCACTATAAATATTATTTTTATTATTCTAAGCAACTTTTACAATTTAAATTAAACCTTATCATTTCTTCTTCTTGATATATGATAAAGTTGTTTCTGGATATTAACTTACTAAAGGTGCAAGATTTTTTAAAAGGAAAATTCATTCAATAATCAATATAGATTAATTTATATCTATATTATGTATTACGTAACAGTTTATAATATAACATATTTATCTTTGTAATTAAGATTTTCTTATCATATCTCATTAATGATCATGGCAAACTTGGTAGTTTACGCCATTTTTTCATAAATAAATAATGAAAATAATAAGTTATTTTTAAATAATTCAAGTATATAAATAAAAATTAGAAAATAATATGACAAGAAATATACAATTATTACTTGGTAGATTTTAAAAATTTTCATCCTTACTTAGTGAATATACTTGGGATAAAAAATTTAATACCTATTAATTCTTAAATACAAAATTTTATATTACTAACCTCCACACCTTCATGGGAATGTTAGCATACAAAAATTGACTCATTTTTTTATTTGTCTCCCAACTATATCTCTCTTCATTCTCTTGATAAAAACGACCTTTTTTTCTTCTTTTGCATCTCAATCCATAATCTTTGAGTTAATTCTACATCTTTGTTAATTTTCTTTTATACTTGATAAATAATCTTACACTGAAAAATAAATTATAATAGCAATATGCAATGAATATAATTATAAAAATAAATTGAATTTATTCCGCCTTAGTCATTAAATATATATATTTTTCAAGAAATTACTAATTTTGAACGAGTTAGTAATTTTATTTTGCCCTTTATTTCATAAAAATTTTAACCAAAAATTTTATTTGTTACAGTTTTGAAACTTAAAAAAACCATAGGATTGAGAGTGAAGGTATATTGCAAAGAAGACTATTATTAAGATATAATGAAAAAGGGCTTTAAAGGTGAGAAGAGAGATAAATAGTAGGAAAATAGATGATGAAAAGGTATTTTGTTAATAATTCTTAATTGTTACAAGATAATTTTAATGTCCTTTATTATTCTCTATTACCATTAAATTTAATGTGTGGGTTTGTTTCGTCCGCTTGAAAATATAAAGAATATATATAGATAGATAGATAGATAGATAGTATAAGAGTTGGTGTTTAGTTTTAATCATAATAAATAACAAATATTAATAACATAAATATATAAATTAACAATAAAAATAATGTGACATATTCAGTAGGTTTAAAAAATTTAAGTGAATTGGTAAATATTTTGACAATTTCAATTACTTTTTAAACCTATCAATGATTTTTCTCACCAAATCAATATACTTTTGATAAAATTTTACCATCTAGTTATTATGGCGAAATTTTATTACAAAATAAAAATGTAAACATTCAAATTTTTATACAATTAATTTATGATAATTAATAAAATAAGATCAATATTAAATGAAATTTGAAAATTAAAAATTGAATTAATTACCATTAATTTAAATTGGATTGTGTCTATATTTTAAATTAATACAAAATTTTCACAATCTATATTACATTTCAAATGGGATAGTGATCATGAAAAAACCAACATATTTTTGACAACTTTTATTACTGATAAATTTATTTTGACAAAATTTTCTTACTAAATCAAAATGTAATCAACTTTGTCACTATTAGTTTTATAATAAATAGACTTAAATGTAGTATTAAATTAAAATTTGAAATCCTATAATGGAATATTTAATTAGTTATACATTAATATAAATTAGATTTAGTCTAAATTTTAAAATAAATATTCAATAAATTAATAAGTATAAATGTATGCAAGACTTGAGTAGTACTCCTATCAAGAGAGCAATTCTTGAGTGTTGTCATGTTTATGTAAATCAAGCCAATGATTACATTCCATATTTACTTCCTAAAGAATTAATGACAATGAAAATTATAATATCATAATAAAGCATATTTGCACATGTTTGTAGTCTAGAATACACCAAAGTGGAAATTCCTACTCATGAATTGAAATTGAAAATTGGTATTCTAGTGATGCTTTCAAGAAATATTAATCAATTTTTAGGTTTATATAATGACACAAGACTAACAATTCTTAAATTAAGTAATTATATATTAAGTGTTGAAGTGATTTTTGGAAGTACATTAGGTGGCATTCTCTATATTATTAGAATGTTATTAAATCCACAATACAAGTCTACCCATAAAATTTTAGAGATGTCAATTTTCATTGTTACATTATTTTGCCATGACAATGATCAAATATTACGGACAATCACTTTCTTATAATGGTTTTTATTAAATAAGACCAACCTTCAATTATAGCCAATTATATATTGAATTATCTAGAGTCAAAAAGAGGATGGCACCAAAATATTGATGAGATGATAACAGCCAACAAACAGATACAATGATAAGTGTGATATTCAAAGATATATTTGGAAATTTGTTATAGTGGCAATCAAATGTAATTTTTTGCATTATGGACTTTTATAAGTATTATATATATATATATATATATATATATATATATATATATATAATATCATATCATATCATACCCAAGACTTAAAATTATCATGTTACTTATGAAAAAAATAAGTAATAATTTTATTTACATTAATTTCATTTTTAAAATTTAGATGATATTATTATGAATTAGTCTATACAAAATTTAATAAAATTTTTAATTTTCCTTTATTCGTTGCATGTTATTCTAAAAATCGATGTTATACTTATTTTCATATGTTTTTATGGAGGTTTTTTATTCAAATGAAAATGATAACGAATTATGTATTATTTAAATAATTCAAATAAAATCATTACATTTTATATCACGTAGGGTACAAAATCCCAACTAATAAACCAAATATTTAAATCAACTAATTAATTTAATTAAAAAGTTGTTTGCACCTTTTTAAATGTATTGACATTATATTAAAATATTACAAGTGATTATTATTTATTCTTCTTTTTTCATCCCATGCTTCATTATTACGTCATGAAATATTAAAAAACAATGAAATAATAATTTAATTTTTTAAGAAGGTTAATAAATATAACAAAATCATGGAAGGATGAATTGAATTTGTAATCCCAATTCAGTCCTTACGCTATTCTTTTTCCTTCCTAAATGCTCAATTTTTTTTTATGTTTACTTTAATAATCATATCTTTAGATAAAATAAATGGAATCTACAGTAAATCTTAATTGCTTTTTTGAATTGTCGATAAGAATTAAAAGGTGAAAGAAGATAGGACAAAAGGCATCTCTTATTTTCTAAACCGTTGTCAGTAAGTATAACAACCTCCGCACTATCATGGTGCTTAATTTATTAACCATTTTATTAAATATTTTAAAGAATTAGCCACTATCTTTCTTCAGTCTTTTTGTAAAGATAAAAAGAATTAAAGGAACATAAACTAATTTTTCTACGAAGCACGTTATCAATGACTCACCAGGTCAAATCTAGGTTGGACCACGTACCATTTTCCCCCACTTTTCCTTTCCGTCTCCCAAACGTTCTATTCGCTTGAGCGTGGCCCTACTTCTCTTCTCGTTGAGCAAAGCAAAAATTAATTTTGGTCTTATATTTGAATTAATATAGATTTTTAACAAAGCATGACGTATGATTTATTGCTATTTAATTTAAAGTATAAAGTACATTCATCTTTCTTAAAACTTGGTGTAATTACATTTATATTCTTTTCATTTTAAAAGTATATTTTAATATTTTTTTTGTTGGCGATGAAAAATAAATCAAATCAAGCCAAATCATAATATAAATAGGTCAAACATGCTTTTAAATTTTCTTTTCTTGAGCATGGCTAGCTTGTAACCTAATTATATATCAAAATTATGGCTTGATCAACTTGTTTATAGAATTTGGAAAGTCTGATTTAATTATTTAACTATTGAAATCTATATAAATCAACGGTGAGCTTGTAAATTTATGTATATAAGTTATAAACATGCCCCTTAATATAAATAGAATAATAATTTTGCCAGATATGTAAGGTATTAAACAAAATCTTTATTCCTAATTTTATATGATTCTTAATAATTCAATAGAATAAATTATAATTATATTTATTTAAAATAAAAATATTAGATAATATAATAACATAAATTTATTATTCACAAACTTCAAAACTTTGAGAAGATCAATGGCTGAGCTAAAAAAAATAGAGAAGAAGGCAGAATTAATTTAAGATGATTATATTAGGATACCATATCAATTAAATAAGCTAGCTTAATAAGCTAACATGCTAAACTTAAAGTTAAATATAGTAAGTCTATTTAATAGACATGTCAATATATTAGCCTAGATCTAATTTATGATTAATTAAATAAATAAGCTAAATCAAACCTTTAACAAAGCAAATCATAGGCTACTAATGAATGAAACAATTTATTTCCATTTCTATTTGTCATAAAAATTCACCTTGTTTTCCTATATTTTAAACACACACTCATCTCCCTTAGCTTTAAAAATTAAGGGGTAAGTGTATATTTATAATAATTGAATGGATATAAATATAATTAGATTAAAACTCAAGGGTGATGAGTATAATTAACTTTGATTTGTCACATGATGTCATTGTTGAACGCATGCATCATCATAATTTTGCAGGTAAATTGCAACTGGTTGCATAGACTTTGCATTGCAGTCTATAATTAGATGCAATAGAATGAAATAAAGGGACTATTCTAACACATTATTATTATTATTATTATTATTATTATTGTTATTATTATGGTGCATCACTGCATCTAAAGGTCTGAATTCATTAATCTGCATAATATTATGCAAATTAAATGAAATCTAACAATTTAAAATTGCCAGTGCATTGTAAGGTGGTGTATATAATCATTGCCATGAGACAAATTGCAAACGAAGGCGAAATTAGTAAAAAAGTTCGTTTGCGTAGTATATAAAATGTTTATTCTCCTATTCTGATTAATGGATGGTCATTCAATCAACACAACGACGAAATTTTTATTCCATTATTCTAATAATTGTTTGTTGATTACATAAAATGCCTTGCTTATTAGTTTTATAAATTTTAAAATTATCTTTATATCAATAAATTATAAGTTAAAATAAAATTTTCAACACTTATAAGAATTTGATAATATATAGAAACATATATAATATTATTATTTCTGATATGAATGTATTTCATTATAAAAATTATTTAATTAATATAATATAATTTAAAAAATTAAAATTGAATATGTTTTATTATTTTTATTGAATGTTTCCATAATCACCGGTTACTTTAAAGTAGTTACCCAAACTTGCCAGGAGGAGAGCAAGACTTACAATGCAATGCATTGAGTAAGTAATCTCAGGCCTAGAGTTAAACTCGGTCCATATTTTTAAGATATAGGATCTATTTCACATAGTTGATAGGTTAAACTAGTCGTTAGTAGTGTTTCACGTACTAGTTTATTGAAGAAAATGAGCTTTTATTTAATAAATTAACTTGAGTAATTTATAGATTATGAGCTACTATTTCTTTAAATTTTTTCAATATTTATCCTTATTTTTTTATTGATTTACAACTCATGCCTTACATAACATAAATATAATTTTTTAATTTTAATATAATTGTATCTTAATTTTAAACTATAAATATATAAAATTATGCATATAAATATGTGATGTTATAAAATATAATTAATTATATTGTAAGAAAATACAATTTTATTATAAATAATAATTAAATAAAAATTATATAAGTAAATAAATATGTAAATTTATAAAATAAAATTCATTAAATATTTGATATTATATTTTATTTTAAATATTTTAATCACATTAACATAATTTAATTTTTAGGAAAATATGAATTATTTTAAATTATATATCTATTTTTATTAATATCCTTTTATATCATTTTGTAATTTCCATTAGTTTAATAATTAATTTCACAAAACATTTATTATACAATTGACTAACTTATTAGCTATAAATCATTAGTTATTAACTATTAAATATCAGTTATTTTATTAGCTACTTATACAAAATAAAGCCATAATCTTTATCTTAATCAATTATAGAACAAGTCATAGAGTAATTTCACTAGATTAGCTGGGTATTGTTGGAGAAAAACATTCTCTCCACAGACGGCAATTAAAAAAGAAACAGAGCGGCAAGCACGATAAATTTAATATGAAAAAAACTCCCAATTTATAAGAGAAAAAGCTACAAACTAGAACAAATTTCGCTCAGGCCTCAAATGGTTATCAAATACAAATATTTATTGTTGACAAACAATATATCCCCATTCATAAGAAAACTAACTTGAAAGAATAATTCATGATGGGAAATAATTACTAATTGATAACAATTAAAATTGGATCAAATTTATCATGTATTAATTAGAATATGTATTAAAAAAATATATATTGCATCTTTGTTATTTTAATTTTGATTAGCTTAAGATTTCAATTGCTATAATTTATTTTAATTTGTAATTTTATTCTCATACTGCAACTTGTAATTTAAAAATTATAGTGATAGATAAATAATTTGGGTTTAAATTTTACGAAGTTTTTAACAAATTGAATATACCAGTCCCAAAGGAAAATAACTCAGTCTCGTAAGTTAATTTGTTAGAAAGTTAGATATAGATTTCTATGCAAAATATAGATTTAAGTAGAATTAGGTTTATTAATTTATCACATCAATAAAAGTGATTCGGTGGAGGGTTTCTGCGGATGCCATCGGATGCAGGTCCCGCAGGTTTCAAGAATGACTGCATCGCTTAACTATTAATTAACTAATCACAATTTCTGATCGAACAAGAGCTAATATATTAGTGCATAAAAAGTTGGAACTTCCGATGTTCCTAACAATTGTTTTTATCTATACTGAGCTTTGGGTGTCATGATTTCCCTGTAATTATCTGTTTTAATATTTCATTAATCTTACTGGTTGATTGGGTAAGGAGTACTTCGTCATTTCATACTCGGACCTGTTGGCTAGCCCAAAATATATAAATTAATAACTTTTTTCTTATGCATTCAAGGCACCGCCACTGTCTCTATACAAAAAACAATCACGAACAACTCTTTCATGCAATCATTTTTATAGGTCAAACTCGTGTCCCACTTCCCAAATTAAATAAATTCTAGATTGCGCGCGCGCGCGCACATATATATATATATATATATATATATATATATATATATATATATATATATATATATATATATATATATATATATATATATGTTTCAATTAGTTTCTCAGCATTGATGAAATAATCATGCTTTATTAATACAAATACATAAAACTTGAACAATTTATATAGAAAGTCCTAGGATTCTAAAACAAAACATTTCAATTTAAATTTGATAAACTAACATTAACAAAAGTTTTAATAAATGACAAACACTATTATTCAACAAGAACACATAGAAAAGCAAAATATAGATCAATAACAATAGAACAAAGAGTGATAATACAATTACAGCTACTCAGCTTTCATGGATCCACAAACATTTGCCAACAGAATTGGCTCACAAGACTCCTGACTTCATTTATTGTGCCTCTTCCCACGTTCACCACTACCTTGCAACAAGAATCACATCTACATATTGAAATATAAGCTCATTAGTTATTAATTAATCTCGACAATATATCTTGGATTACTGGGATTTAACTCTGAAAAAAGGGGAAAAAAAAACATCTTAGTCAAGAAATTATTCAATGGACACTGGAAACTGAGAATTTCTGGATATGTATCAAAGAAGTGAATACGCCATTTAACCTTGCTATCAAAAACAGAGCGAGAAGTTATTAATTTCAATATTTTGTTACCTTAACGAAAAGAAGATCTTTCTCTTCCATTTGAAAAAGTTCAAAATCCCACACAAAATAAATATGATCATTCAAATATACAGTAAAAACAAATTATTTAAGTGCGCCATAATTACCAAGTACCAACAAAAAAGCAATCCAAGAAGAAACGTTGTAATTTATGTTTAATGGGTGTATATATACATAAAAATTGATCCAATAATAAATTTAATTTTCTAAGAAAAATGCATTTTCAATTATAAGTTCATAACTTTCACAGGTAAGAAGGGATGTAGCATCTACACTGGTGCAAGACTAGCAATGCAACATATCCATATCATAAAAAATGAAAGAGAGAGAGAGAGAGAGAGAGAGAGAACTATAATTGCCTATTAATCTTGGAATTTGCTTTTCATTCTTGCCATTAATAGAACAACTCGCACGTATATCCAATCCCACATGTTGTTCGCAAATTGAAAGTAAGCCTTTCTCCATGAAGTTTTGAGAACTAAAATTCCGCAAACTGCCCAAAACCCAGTAATGAATCCAAGAGCGATGCTCACATAAAACCCAAAGCTTATGAACTTTTCTTCTCTTTCATTGTCATTTACAGGCAGAGGAGTAGGGGAGCTTCCATTTCCTGGACATTTTTCCTTAAGTGGTGGCCCACAAAGCCCTTGATTTCCTATGTATGATGAAGCATCAAAAGTCTGGAGTTGAGTGGTGAGCGGAATCTGTCCTGATAGATTGTTGAATGACAAATTCAAGTAACTCAGAAAACTCAAGTTTGAAAAACTTGCCGGTATTACGCCAGAAAGATGGTTTCTTGACAAATCAAGTGATTCCAACATTTTCATGTTACCAATATTGTTAGGAATGAAATGTGTGAGATTATTACTTGAAAGATTTAAGGAAGCCAATGCCAATAGTTTGGTTATGGTATGTGGAATCTCTCCTTCCAAATGATTGCAAGAAAGATCAATAGTTGTCATGAGTCCAAGATTTTTCTGGTATTCCATTTCTACTCCTTTCCATTCCAATGTTGCCTTTTCCAATGAGGGTCCACGTCCAAACATTGGATAAGAAATGTCGGTTTCCCTCGAAGAATTAATATTTGACATAGCAATAATGCCATCGAAACAATGCGGTATTTTTCCTGTAATATTGTTGAGGGAGAGATCGAGTATTTGAAGGCCAAATAGATGACATAGGCTCACAGGAACAGTTCCTTGAAATCTATTTTCCTTCAAGCTCAAAACAACCAAATTAGTGAGATTATACCCTATCCAAGATGGTACTTCTCCTTGGAATTTGTTCGCTCCAAAATCAATGGACTTAAGGGCACGACATTGCATCAAAGCTGGAATTTTACCTGAGAAACTGTTGTCATTTAGATGGATGGATTCAATTTGTTGTAGAGTACCTATTGCCTTTGGTATTCTTCCAGACAAATTGTTTTTAGCCAAATTCAGAATTTTTAAATCTTGCAAATGTCCTAAACAATCAGGAAGCCTTCCTGACAGTAAGTTATTGGACAAATCAAGATACTGTAATCTCAAATTTGGCGTGGCACAAAAGGAAGATACGATGCTTGAAAGCTTATTATTTGAGAGGTCCAAAATATTCACAGCTTTGGGAAATTTTGACAACGGACCAGACAAATTGTTGAAGCTGAAATCCCAAGTAAGGCTTGAGCGCAGACAGTTGGTTTCTCCCTTATGAAATGATTTTGGGAAAGACCCGATAATATTATTGTGGGAGATATTCATCCAATCCAAACATGGAGATAGATCCCAGAGCCATGTGGGAATGGGATCTGAAATCCCTGCATTAGAAATGTCAAGAGACTCAATTGGCCAAAGATTTTTAAGCCACGCAGGAAAATTAGGACCTATGTTGCACGATGATATCTGTAATTCTTCGAATCTAAATTGAGGGACCCAATTCGAACTCAAATTAAAAGAAATTTCGTTTTTGGACAAATCCAAATATTGTAAATTGAATAGATTCGAAAGGTGTGCTTCATTCATAAGTCCACTCAAGTTATTTGAAGCAAGAATCAAGCTGATGAGACTAGAAAGCTGTCCCACGCTATAAGGAATAGTCCCACTCAATTGATTTCCATCAAGATATAAGTATTCTAATGATGCAAATCCAGTAAACTCAGGCAATGGCCCACTCAAATTGTTTCCACTTAAAACCAGCTCAGAAAGATGAGGTAAATGTTCTAGTGAATGTGGAAGTGAACCACAGAGACTAGTATTGCTCAGGATTAGTGTTTTTAAGCCAGAAAATCCTGTAAGGTTGGGAAATGCACCCGAACTGAATGGGTTATCACTTAAAACTAAAACTTCTATACGATTTTGGGCATGACACAATTGCTCTACTGAATCATAAAGTTTTCCAGACAGTCTGTTTGATCTAAGATGTAACTCTTTCAATTGACACAAATTACGGAAGGATTTTGGTATTTGACCCTCAAGTTCATTGGCTGAAAAGTCAAGATATTGAAGAGAGATCAGAGTTTCAATCTCATTTGGTATAAGACCTCGGAAGGAATTAAACGAGAGATCGAGATGTGTGAAGACTTTGCTACTGTTAAGCACCCATGATATAATTGACGAATTTAAGTTATTGCCTAAGAAATTGAGGACTTTCATTGGCAGGGAAGTGTTCATTGAAGAAAAAGGTTTAGGATTAACACTAGGAAGTTCACAGCGTTCAAAAATAAGCACAGACAGACGAGAGAGTTTGCTTATTGATGATGGCCATTCAATAGCTTGACTAAGATTAACATATGACAAATCAAGATAGGTCAAAAGAGACACGTGCGAAATCCACTCAAGATCATTAGTTACCAGATTGTCATTAAGCCCGAGGTCAAGAACATGCAAATTGGATAAATTTCCCAATTCAATAGGTATGATGCCAATAAGCATAGCAGATGAAAGTCTCAGTTTTCTCAACTGATGAAGTGAACCAATGCACTTTGGAATTTGTTGGTCTGTAAAATTATTAGAACTGAGGTCTAAGGAAGTAAGATGTCGAAGTTCACATAGTGAAAAATCTATCTTACCTCCCAATCCTGAACGCTCAAGATCCAATTCAGAGACATGGCCAGTCAAGTTGTTGCATGAAATTCCTTCCCAGTTGCAACAATCAAGTTCATTCCAAGAGGAGAGATGGTCAGATTCATCAACGAAGCCATCCTTTAGCTTGAGTAGAGCATGCCTTTCTGTATCTACGCACTTCATGGTCCCATTTCCAGCACATAAACAGATGCATAGAAATGCAGTGATCAACAAGTTTGGGACTATATTGGATATTGAAACACTATAGAAAGGGAAAGCTTTCATATGAAAAAACATATGTAATTGCAAGTGGACGCCTTTTTCTTTCTTTTTTTTTTCCTGGTAATGTGTGAAGCCAAGTTCATAGCATATATATAGATATGAATACGATACTGTTTTGCTGAATGCTGTTTCCGACCATCATTCCTACAAAGAAAGACATAATAATTAATTAGCGTTTGTTCCCCCTTTCCTCACATCCTTCCGTGTTCCAAACGCCCGATTGTCTTATGTAACTATTTAATTTGTAACATGATAATCTGATACTTATACTTTATTCTCGGTTACCTTCAGCCACTATGTATGTTTAACGTAATAAATAAGTTAACTTATAACTTTTTAACTTGATAAATAAATTATAAGTTAGCACTTAAAAATATTTATTATATTAGCTTTTTCTTTAAAAACTAAGCTTTTATTTAATAAGTTTCCTAAGAGAACTTGTAACCTATAAACTAATGTTTTTTTTTTCAAATTCACCATCTTTTTTCAATTGAAGATAACTTATATTCAAATTATGAAAATTAATATTTCACATATTCTAAATAATTTAAAATAATAAATAAAAATAAGTAAGTAAATAAATCAATATATGAAGTTATAAATTATAGTTAATTAAACTTTCAACTATTATCTTATTTTTTTGAGAAATAAATAAATATATAATATCATAAACATAATTAATTACATTTTAAATAATTATATTCTTACAATACAACAAATTAAAATGATGAAACGCTATCCGCTTTCCTTTACTCAAATTTTATACAGAAGACACAGCGAAAAAAATCTATCACAGTGGAATCATTAAAAATTACTACGTCTAAGGGAAAGTGCATATTTTCAGCGGTATACTCTGGTTTTTCTCCTGTAAAATATTATTGACCAGTTTTATCCATCATTTATCTAAATTTGTCCAATTCCATCATCAAAAATAGTTTTTTCAATCAATTTTGTGATCCTTTTATCAATTTGTGCATTAATAATTTTGTGTGACGAATAGAAAATCAAATAACAATAAATTATAAAATAAATGGATTGTAATTTGTTAAAAAAATTGCAATAATTTTTTCTTCTAAAATAAATGAGAATTTTAAAATAAAAAAAGAGAATACTAAGAGAGGAAAGAGAAAGAGAGAAATTAAATGGATTAGACATTTGTTCTTTTATTCTCTTCTCATCATTAAAGTCAGTACTAGTAATTAAGAAGTAATTAATATGTATACTTTATAACCAATAAATCAAGTTACAATGGATAGTAATGATTTGGTATGTGCCTTTTGGACGTGTTAATTGATTCCTCCCTATATATATATATATATATATATATATATATATATATGTGTGTGTGTATAATTAAAAAATAAATAATTAGATAAAAATACTCTTACATATTAAAAATCAATAAAATTGTTCTAAATAAATATAACAAATAAAAGTAAATTTGTCAAAGACATAGAGAAATATGGGTTTTTTTAAATAAATGAGAGAAATTAAGACATAGAGATGTCTTTTTTAAAAAAATTTAATAAATTATAATTTATCTTAACATTATCATATCCTTTGATTGTATAATTTATACTATATAATTAAATATTATATGATAGGCAAAATTAGACCTAATTGTAATAATTCACTATTATTATATACTTGATTGAAAATTTTGTACTTTATGTGATTTATAAGTCATTATCATTATATCATAAGAATTTAAATTTGATCCATTATTAATGTAAATCAATTTTACACTATTATCTACTCATGAATTGCCATGTTAATGAAAATCTATTAAAAATTTCTTCTGTTATTAAAAATTCTTAATAATAGATTAAATCTAAACTCATATAATAATATTTAAGATGTTGTTCAGTCTATCTCTAAGTATATGATAAAAGAAAGGTTTAAATACAATTTTAGTCCTCTATTTAATTTTCATCGATTTCTATCAATTTTTGTCTCATGTTTGATCTCTACATACATATTGTATTGTTTTCTAGAGAAATAACTTTTTTTTAATTTTTATAGATAATTAACTCTCAAAATGATTCAAATTTTAATATTAAATTCACTGATTTTGTTCAAAAAATTTAAATTGTAAATAAATTTTTCTTTATATACTTAGATAGAAACCATTTGAGGTAAATATGAAGGAAACATTAAATAGAAATATTCTTGTAAAATCAAGAAATTGATGAAAATTAATTAGAAGGACTAAAATTACAACAATTTAATATTTTATAAAACCAAAATAGAATATATTAAAATAAAGGGACCGAAATTGTGCAATCTATATTTTAGGGAGACTAAAGTTGCATTTAAGCTAGATTATAAGTTCATTGTCTTAGTTAACATAATATTATAGTATATTGATCTATTACATCATTGTTAATATATAATTTTACAATTCATTCTTTATTATCTAAACTCTATCTTTCTAATTTAATTCATATTAATTATATAACAAAGATATTATTTGTAAAGAAAATAAGAAGATAAATTAGCACACTATAATATTATGATTCTTGTTTATCCTAAAAAATCATATAATTTGATAAAATGATAAATTAAATTAATGATAAGTATTAATTTTAAATTTTGTATAATTTAAGGGAGTGATTCCTAAATTTAATCACCTAATATTGAACAGGATATTTGACATTTTTTCCTTGTAAAAGGATATTTTACATTTTTCCTTGTACTGAAAAATGTCAAGGGTATCTTTTGAATAGGAGGAAAGACCACCAACCAGGAAATTACCCGCATGTTTCCGATGATAATTTATCAACATGTCTCTACTTTCTTGGTTATTTCTTCCGTCACTAACCACTTTAATTGCATTTGTGATTGTAATTATAATTTTGTTTAATTTAATAAAATCATGATTGAATATAAAAAAGGCAATGATTATAATATAAAATTATTAAAAAATTATAATTATAATTACAATATGATCTTTAATAATAATATTTTTGAAAATATTACAATTTTATGCTGCAACCTAAAACTCACGTTTAATCATTGGGAACTACGACTCAGCTTGAACGTGTATAATTGATTGCTTAATTTGTAATTCCAATGTCATTAGTAATGCTTAATTATGTAATATGTCATAAAAGACGGGAAAAAAATCATGGTTTACTAAATATTTTAATTTTAATTTTATTTTAATAATGCTAAAAGAGGTAGCTGGGGCCACTGGCCTCAGACCCATTTTTGCTCCGCATTTTCTGTCCATGTCTTATAACCGTCCAATTCTCTCCCCCGTGTCCCGCAGGACGGGCTCTGGAATCCTTATTTATAGTGGGGGAAGATTTTATACATATAAAATGATACTGAGAAGCCATGAGCCTTTGCTTAAGTGATATTTGTAGTTTTCAAAAGGTTTTGCAATTTTACTATATAGAAAAATTTAATTCTTAATGTTTGTATATATGTTTTCCGTAATTTAACTCCTTCTATCATTAAAAAACATGACATTGAGCAATATTATTAAATAATTTTTTTAAAAATTAATTATAATATTTTTATAAATTTTAATATATTTATAAATTAAATATTTTTAGTTAAAAGTTATTATATACTACATAAAATTAATTTAAATGATTGGATGAATAAATATTAAAACAGAAATCATAAATTCAAAATGAATTAATAAATTTTTCATATCATAAAAATAACTATTGTAAAGTTTCTTTAAAAAATCATCTATAAAATAAAATGTATAAGAGATAAATTATTATAAGCATCTCAATAAAAATTTGGAATACTTTACATGGAATGATAAGTATAAGCACGTATAATTTAAGAAAATGAGAATAAATGTAATTCAATATACATAATATAATAAAACACTTAACTATAATCTTTATGTGGTCAGTGGAACATTATAATTAAATTTTATTTTAAAATTATTTTAATAAGCTAATAAATGTTAACAATTTTTACTTATAATCCAGTGTGATAATTTTCTAAATAAGAATGAACATAAGAGATAATAAATAATAAATAACAAAAAACAATACTCTGTTAATTCAAGAGACAAAAAAATTGATTTAAATTTACATTTAAGAGGGTCAGCATCAAAATTCGAGGAGAGCTAAAATATATAATATATGCATAAATGTGTGGCAAATTCTTAAGGTTTGGCGGCATAGTGAAAATTTAGTTTAAGTTTCCTTATGTTCGAATCCATATAGATTTCAACAAATAATGATCTCTGATTTATTGCTATGAGATTTAAAACATAACCTCCAATATTTAATACATTCTCAGGTACACGCAGCATCTTAATTTTGCGGGTAAGCTGCAGTTTATTGCATATGTTTGTCGGTACTTTACACCATAATTCGATGTAAATGATTGGATTGGGCTCCTTTAAAATGTAAAATGCACTTTAGAGAATAAAGTATTTAATCTCATCATTGATTTTTTTATTTATTATTATTTATAAAATTATGAGTGAAAATCAATGGTGGAATTGAGTACTTTTCCCTCTAAAGTGCATTTTACATTTTAAAGTGCACTTTAGAGGAGCTCAATCCTAAATGAATATATATATATATATTAGCAGTGATGTAAACCTAAAATTTTCCGTATGTTATTCATATTTCTCATTATTAGACCACTGCTAAATTGAATACAACTGCACGAAAAAAGATGAGAACGAACAAGAGAATTAATAGTCAAATAGTTTTATTATTTGAGTGGTATTATAAATTGTGGTTGTCCATTTTCCAACTAAAAGATCATTTCATCAATGTTTGAATGGGATGTAATAACTTTTTTTACACTTTTATATCTAGTATTATCTATATAAATATAAATTTCGAAATTATTTCTATATTAATAAATTACAAAATCAAATAAATTTTTTATATTAATAAGAACTTGATAGTCGAATTTAACATTAAGATAATTAATGTGATTGTAATTACACTTGTGATCCAATGTAAAGTATTATTATATCCGACATCAACAATTTAATTATTGCAAGTGCGTTTGGTGGAAAGCCTTCCCGACGTGAATATTATATGGGCAGGTGACTAGAAGTGAGGAAGAGAAATTACACTGAGAAGAATAAAGTGAGAGCGACATCCGCCAAAAATTAACCACGAATTTATATTTGGACTAGACCTATATTTTTTTCACATAAATTTTAAACCCTTATTTGGAAGAAAAAAATGAAATTTAAGTTATATCAATGTAAATTTATAAAAAATTATTTATGGGTACAATTTTTAAAAGATTAAATATTAATTTTTTTATTTATGAAAAGGGTTAATATTTTATGAATTGAAGGCATATTAAGCCTACATATAGACACACATCCTTAAGATGCATGTATCTTTTTTTCAAGCAGGAATGATAAAACATCAATGACAAATCTTCATCCAAAATTTAATTGATCGAATGATCTATGTAATAATTGTTTTCAAAGATTTTTCATATAATTTGTATGATATTAATATATAATTTGAAAATTTTTGAGAGGGTTAAGGCTCCCTTATACCCCAACTATGCTTCGCCAGTTAATTCACTTAGTATGTACTTCCAAAATCTTGAATTCAAACTCATTACAAAATGTAAAGTTTACAACATTGAATATCATGTTCCATTAAAGTAATAATTAAAGTACCGGCTTAGGATGTATATTTATTTCGCTAAATGCAATTTCCCATAGTCATTCTCATTAGCGGCTACTTTGAAGTAGTCATCCGTATTCTTAGGCTTAAAGTTAAACTTGGCCCATAGTTTTAAGATCTATTTTTTAATAAAACAAGGTAGAAAGCAATTTCACTAGTTTAACTCTCAAAGGCGGAGAAGGTTAGTTGGGTATTGTTGGAAAAACAGTCCCTCCACAAACGGTAATAAAAAATACAGAGCGGAATGTACAGCATAAAGGGTTATGCAGAAGACATTAAATCATATCCATATGCAAACAAAATGAGTAAGACAGAAGCCTACCTCCTGCCATTGCCACTTGAATTTGAATGTTGATGAATTCTTGTTCATTGCACACTAGATGCTTCCAAGTTCTCAATAATGCTTGATGATGGTGTATATGCACTCTACTTTTTATATTTTTGCAAAATTGAACCTAGGGACTCGTGGGTTTGAATATACATAACATGTTATTAGCTTCTTCCATCAAGAAGCCATACAATCTGGTTTGTTACAAGATCTACAAACCACTTCTAGACGTTGGCATCGTTCTGAAAACATTTTCATGGCAAACATGATAAATTTAACAAGGTAAAACTTCCAAGTTATAAGAGAAAAAATTACAAATAAGAAGAGATCTCTATAAATTAAGAGTATGACATAATATCTCTGAACCATAATTATGACAATTTCTTTATTATTATGCTTGCATCTCTAACTAATTTTTACATGGATTCCTAACATAAACCTTATAAACACTCACATCAAATTTCACTCATGCCTCAAATCTTGGTCCAATACAAGCATTTCACAAAATACTTGTTTGATAAGTAATTTCAATCTTTTTCTAATGCAAAGAAAACCTAATTTTAAAAGAAAAATTACTCATAATAAAAAATAATTACTAATCTAAAATGATTAAAATTAGGTCTTATTCAACATGTTTTAACTAGAATATGTAAGAATTTTCTTGTTTTAAACTGCCATTAATTGAATTTTTTGTGTTTTAAATAAAATTAGATTAGACATGTAATTCAATTACATGAGACATGAAAATAATAAAGTAATCTAACAAGTTATGTATTAACCTCATATTATATATTATGTTAAGAAAGTAATTGGGCCTATTTAGGTATATATGATGTAAGGCTTGTCATTGAGAACATAATGAGTAGACTCAACTCATGTTATTTTACCACTAAGGTTAGGTTACCTTTCCACACCAGATGTTTATAATTATTAGAAATTACAAATGGATCAAGAAGTATGCACTATTATTAATTTTATTATTCTATTAATTGTGGCTCTAATTTTGATATGTAATATGTAAAATTGTTGAATGCAAAAGAAAATATAAAGCTTTCGAAGGATATCAAATGTTACTTAAACCAAAATTTTCAAGTAACACAAACTATTGTTACTTTATATGAATTATATAATTATATTTTTCTACCTTTATATATGCTAAAATAACATATTTGGGTCAATGAAATAACATCTCACTAGTATATTTATTAATCGGTGAGTATAATAGTAGATATTTGAATCTTCTATTTCTAATTTTTCTTTTTCTTTTTGTTTTAAGTTCCATTTTATGCAACAAATAAATTAACTTATAATTTATTAAGATCAATAAGCTATAATTTAGTTTTTAGAAATGCTTCACCCACTAACTTATTGAATAACAATAAAATCTGATTTAATTAATTACTTTAAATAATTTATAATTTATAAGTTAATATCTTTTTATTTTTTTAAATATATCTTTATTCTTCTTATTAAGTTATAATTTAATAAAATATAATCAATTTAATTTTAACATAATTACATCCTTATGTTAAATTATAAATATACAAAAAATACAAATGTAAATAAATATGTTGTCAAAAATTGTAATTATTATATTTTAAGCAATTATATTTCTATTATAAATAATAATAAAATACAATTTATATAATTAAATAAATATGTAAGTTCATAGAATATAATTAATTAAAAATTATATATTATATATTTATTTTGAATATCTGAATTGTGTTAATATAATTTAATCTTTAGATAAATATAAATTATTTAAATTTATATATCTATTTCTATTAGTATATCATTTTATGTTATTTTGTAATTTCAACTCATTCTATAATTAATTTTGTGAAATAGTTTTAACACAATTAGCTAGTTTATTAATAATAATATTTCAATTACTATCTAATTTATTAACTAGTATGAAATAAAATCATAGACATTCCCCATTAACGATAGTAGCTATTTTGATAAAGAGAACCTTGAAGTGGGAATAACTCTTTTTGAGAATTCCCTTATAAAAAAAATTATTTGGTGAACACAACTAACAAATCAATAATAGATAAGGAAAAATATAAAATATCTCTTTCAATTATGGGTAGTTAAATTTTATCCCATTTTACTATGAAAATTTAGAAATTACCTCATTAAATTTTATAAAACTTTGTATTAAAATCCATTATGAACACAATAAACTATTTTATCAAATTACATTTTTACATTTTTTCCCTAATAAATAATTATAATAAGATAACCCGATAAAAGTCACCATTTGAAATCAGCCCTGAAAGCTGAGAAACAAAAAAATATATATTTAAATAAAAAGTACAGAGAAATGACAAAAGTATGTTTTGAATAGGAGGGAAGACCACCAATTAGGTAATTACCTGTATGTTTCGGGTGACAATTTAACAATATGTCTGTACTTTCTTGGTTATTTCTTCCGTCACTAACCGCTTTAATTGCATTTGTGAGTGTCATCATAATTTTATTTCGACTAATAAAATTATGAATAAATAAAAATATAATCATTATAGTATAAAATTATTAAAAATTATAATTATAGTATGGTTCATAAAAATAATACATAATATTATAATTATATGCCACAACATAAAACCTGTATAATTGATTGCTTAATTCGTAATTTTTATGTTATTAGTAATGTTTAATTATGTGATATGTCGTAAAAAACGGGGAAAACAGTCATAGACTAGCCGGAATCAAGTTTAGCCAGAGCCACTTGAATATCTAAAGTTCTGCATCGTCATCAATTATATGTTTAATTAAGTGATAAGTCATAAAAGACGGAGAAAACAGTCATGCTTTACTAAATATTTTAATTTAATAAAGTTAAGTAGAGAGGTGACTAGGGCCAGAAACCCATTTTTGCCCCTCATTTTCTTTCCCCATCCTTCACGCCCAATTCTCTTACACACGAAAATGAATCAAATTATTTACACGCCCAATTCTCTTACACATAAAAGATGAAAATGAATCAAATTATTCATGATTCAAGATTAATTTGTAGAAAGCTCAATTTAAATTCAATTTTAAATGAGTTATGCTGAAACAAATCAAATTTGATTAATATATCAGTTAAGTTTGAATTTTATACTATTCAATTCAAATTTTTTATAATAATATTATAAAAGTATAATAATAGTACAGTTCATAATAATAATATTGTACATAATATTATAATTACATGATGCAGTATAAAACTTGTATAATTGATTGCTTGATTCATAATTTTTATGTTATTATTAATGTTTTATTGTGTGATATGTCGTAAAAAACGGCGAAAACAGTCATAAACCAGCTGGAGTCAAGTTTAGCCAGAGCCATTGAATATCTAAAGTTCTCCATTGTCATTAATTATACGTTTGATTAAGTGATATGTCATAAAAGACGGAGACAATAGTCATGCTTTACTAAATATTTTAATTCAATAAAGCTAAAAGAGGTAGGCAGGTCGGCCACAAGCCCTTTTTTGCCCCTCATTTTCTTTCCCCATCCCACACGCCTAGTTCTTTTATGCGTAAGGATACAAATAAGTCAAGCTACTCATAAGTAGTTCAAGATCAATATGTAGAATTCTCGATTTGAGTTTAATTTTGAATAAGTTGTGCCTAAACAAGCTAATATAAACTAAACTTGAACTTCGTATTATTCGACTCAAATTATTTGTGAACCTAAATAAGTTTAATAATAAAAAATATATCTTTATTTTTATACTTCATATAAATAACATAATATATAAAAAATTCAACCATACTAGAAATTAGTGAGGTTGCAAAAAAGAAGTAAGATATTTTAGTCTCAATAATTAGATTTCTAGTATATTTTATTTTTTTAAATGTAATTATTAGTATTATATGAGGATTATGTTGATATTTTTAATAGATTTGATGATTATAGAAAAATTTATATTGATAAGTAAAATGATAATTTAGTATTACAATGGGTAGGATTAGGATTTGTAGTTCACCTTAGTCGAATGATCATGACCCCCATATATAGGCCATGAAGGCTTTTAGTTGTATGTTCTAGAAGTTTCTAATAGGTTCTAGCAATATTTTGAGAGGAAATTAGGCTTATATCCAATCAAATGTTAGGCTTAGCATGGAAAGAGTTCATTTTTGGAACTAGGTTCATTAAAGTCCAATATATTTTGATTTAAGTTGAGCAATATGGGCTAAACTTGTTATGTTGTCCAGTTAGATGAAATAGGTCTAATTGGATATTCATTATCACTTGTTCCCCATCCTAACAAATCACCTTAGTGCACATATTGAGTCTATTAGATATCTCTAACAACTATAATGCTTTGTTTTTCTTAATGAATCATTCAATTTGTTTGGTCTTGGCCGTTCAATTTACATTTTGAATTTCATCCTTCTTTTTCTTCATCCTTTTCACCTCTAACCTTTTTAACTTCTTAAAGCTTTTCATTTGCAACCTCCATCTTTTATATTCAAGCCTTTGATGTTGTGAAGTTTTTTATTAGTAGTGTCTCAAATTGACATTAACATCACAGTTTAGTTGTTAGATTTTTCCATTTTCATTCTTTAGTACGTACCATTCTATCTCCTTTCTTTTTACTTCCCTTTTTTGGTTAATTTAGTCAAGTGTTGTGCAAAATGGAACTATTTTTGGGTTTGGTTTTCTATAAATTTCATGTTTTGAATTTATGGAAGATGATGTTTATTGTAGTAACTTCTAGATTCCCTACTTGTCTAACTACTAGCAATTTTATGTTTACTGTGACTTCCAACAATTTTATGTTTACTATATTATAAGTTCCTTCTGCCATTTTCATTATTTTCCACCATTTACCATTTTCCATCTCAAATTCTTCTTCTTTGTTTTGCCTTTGTTTTCCAACTATTGGTGTGTGTGTCTTAAGAGCCAATCATAAGATAATTATAATAATGTACAATGTATTATGTTTTATTTTAGGCAATACAATCATTATATTTTATTTTATTTTGTTTTAATATTTGTGCAATTTATAACTTAAATATAATAATTGTCCTTGGAATAGTTTTGCTATTCCTAAAATATCCATGTCGAATATTATTACAAAAAGGATAGCAATAATATATTGAGACTATCATGGATAGTGATTGATGATTATGAATCATAGATATATGATATCAAGTAAATACATGGGTATTTTGTTAGTAAACAGATGTATTGGACTGACTTATTGTGAGAATATAACATGGATTGTCATGTATCATTAGCTATTCTCATGTGATCACAATGCACATAGTCTTTTAACCTGAAATCACTATAGTTCCCTACATAAGGGGTCACACACTTTGATGCCATCTTATGTCAACTTTAGTCGGAATGACATGTAAGGCGTTGATTAGGTGTGTCATGAATCATGCAGAAGGGATGTGAGTGATGTAAATGAGTTTTGTTACTCCTATATAAAAGAGAGATATTCTTAGGCCCCTTGATTAAGTGAAACTTAGAAATGCATGGTTATGCTCAACTGAATCAATATATGATATTAATCATTTATTTAAGTTAGTTTGTTCAGTATCAAGAAATATAAATTAAATATTGACAAGGATGACACACTCCGTGCCTCTAATTCAATTTGGATATCATTACAAAAAGGATTGTGATGCAAAGTGTTGATCACACATTAAGTAGATGTTGAATTACAGACTACTTGGGTAGCAGTAATGCATTACTAGATACTACTCACTGTCTATAGTCCAATGATGGATCATTGCCAATGTAGTAGAAATATACAATGTCACATAAAAGGAGTAAGAATGAAATAGTAATTAATTACTTTTTTAAACTAAAAATATGAATTAAGCTTATTATATATATATATACATTATCAAAGTAATAATTTATATATATTATTATTCACATAATATATATTTTATATTATATTATATTATGTGATATTATCTAATATTAAAGTAATATTAAATAACTAATAGATAATTCTTATCTCTCCTTACTCTCACCATGTTAGATGTGATTTTCCTAATAGGACTAGGAAAGATGCATGCCTTTGACTTTATAAAAGGGGTATGAAGGTGTTATTGTTTGGTATGAAGAATAAGTAAATTCATCACCAACAAAACTGCACAAAACATTTTACAAAACTACACTAAACCCTTTTTCTTTATGTGAGAGAGAATTCTAGTAGATTCATGGAGGTTGAGAAGTTAACATTTGCTATATGTGGATATTGTAGTGACACCATCACTTGATTGTGCTCATGATTTAGATCTACACTCCAAGAGCTAATCTTTGATTCTTGATTTATGTCTATACGCATTGATCTATGGGAAAATTTTACATGATATAACTTTGAAAATCATCTCTTTGCTACATTACATGATGTATGTGAAACCCAACACTAACTACCTACTCCTATTTTCCAGTTCATCTAATAATATGTTTTCTAATTGAATGTGTGCTAGCACTCTTTTAATAAGCCATTACTGTTTGAATACTAACTTCAATGATTTGGAGGAAAGTTTGACTTTCTCAAACTTAGACATGGATCTTAAAGATCTTTTGGCTTGTATCTGTGCATATGATTGTCCTTCCTTTCTTATAGTCATCATGGTCAATTGGTTAAGACAACTTGATGGAATGGATAAGGATGGTTTATTACATAGGAATGATTTAAAGTTCTCCTAGATTCATGTTGATGTGAGAACTCAAATGGCCTTAGAGAAGTGGACTAATCAAGCTACCTTGGATGCTATGCGAGATGATTGTTACAAAGATGTATTAGAATGAAGCATAATTAGGTATGTAACTTGCTAAGTTGATAAGTGGGTTTGTAGTTATAATCCTATGTTATTCTTGATGTTCTATGGTGACTATATTATCTAATTGGGGTTTGTTTCACCTTTTGTTCCATTTCAAAATGAAGTCCTATGAAGTTTGAACATATGTCCAACCCCAATTAATGTCTTAGGCATGGATTTTTATCATTTTTTTGAACATTATGTTTCACGAACTCAAGTGTATTCTTACTTGGGATATTTTCCTATTCTTTTTCTCTTTCTCAAGTTATAGGAAAGGATGTTGGAAGCATTTTTCTAGCGATCCATTTGGAATATTCTAATTAAGGTTAAGATAAACTTTAAGTATTGGAAAGATTCATTTTTCAAGGTGAGCATAATCAAGATGTATGTTTATTTTGGTTAGATGATCATGATGTCCTTATTTGTCTAATCCATTAGGAACAAAAGATTGTACATGGATACCTATTTAGCTAATGACTAAAGATTAATTCTTTATTATCTAGGTACAAAGACTCCTGATACACATACTTTTTTAAATATGTTCATTTACCTTTTTTGTTTCTATAAGTTATATAATTGTATGTTATGCTAATACTTTTTATATCCATTCAAATATCTGGCTTGGCAATTGAAAGTTTACTCCAAAGATGGTGTGTATAAACAAGACCATGTTCTATTGGATGAAGAAAAATCATTTGAAAAGGAAAACACCTTCTTTAAAAAGGGTGGAGAGTTCATCTATTATGGCCTATTTGGAACTGTTATAGAAAAAATCTCCTGACCCTTCAATCGAGCTAGTAGAGAGTCATATTGATCTCTATTCCCAAGAAACATCTAAAGTAGTAAGTAGTCATTTTGAGGACATTAACATTTGATCTAATGATATTATATATATGACCATGTCTTTTCATACTCAAGAACCTTTTTGGAAAAGAAAAAGGACCTTAGTTTTGAAAAGTGCTAAAGGAGGAAAAAACTTATCCTATTTGTTGTATGGGAAAGTTGAAAATTGAAAATCACACCGATAGCCTTGAAATAAGTGTAGGAATGACTTTAGAAAACCTCAACAATATATGGTATAGGGATGTGGATTTATTATTGTACATCACATATCGGATCCTATTTCAATAGGATCATAACCGTAAGTTATCTATTGCTTAAGAGGTTATTGAATGGAGATTTCATCAAATGGTGACTAGAAACTTGACTTAAAACTTCTTAAATGTGTTGTCTTTAGTGATAATATATGAGGATAATAAGATATTGTTATTTTAAAGTTTAATGGGATCAATCTAGAAATAATTTCTAATCTACAAGGTCATTTAGATTGGGCTCGTGATGAATTATATATCCATGAAAAGGAGTTAAAGAAATCTCAAGAGCAAATATATGAGATAAAGAAAGAAGCAATTGGAAGCTTGGAATAAAAGTTACATTTCAAGACTAAATCTAATCAGATAAGACCTAAAGAAAGCTATTGAATACTAAATTAAAGAACAAAGAAACATAGCTAGAGCCTTTAAAAGTTTAGTTATCTACTTAAGAAAAAAACTTGTAAAGACATGTAATTGTTAAATAAACTATGGAAGGAGCTTAAGGAGAATAATGTTGTCAATTATGCAATGTACCTAAAAGGTTTTAAGGAGGACAAGGTGCAGATCAAACATTTCTTCCTCAATTTATCTCAACTACCTATAAAGCTTAATATCTTTCTAGATGATGATGAGGAAGGAGATGATATCTTAAAATCCTAGTTAAGACTTTGAATATTTTTTCTACATAAAGTAGGATGATGAGGAAAGAGATGATACCTTAAATAGACATGAGGTGCCACTTGAATTAAAAACTCTCAAAATTATTTTGGTATGCTTAATTAGTAACAAGTGAGAGGAAAAGAAACCACATTCAGCAACTTTAATTGGGAAATACTTGAAAGATAACTCATGATAGAAAAAAAAATAATTATTAATGAATAACAATTAAAATTGCATCAAATTCGGCATGTTTTGATTAGAATATGTAATTAAAATATATATATAATATTATTATAACTAATCTATAATTTGACATGGCAATGTATATCAAATATTTACATTCAACAATTATGTTGATATAATTGCATATTCTATAATCTTTAGGTAGGGCCACCGAAAATTGTATCCATTCCCCACTACTTTCCAGGTACCAAACACCCAATGCTCTGATCTAGGGTCTTACTCTTACTCTTTCTTTTTGTTCAGCATGGAGGTTTTCTATTTTTCCAGTTAACATAGATTTTGATTTTAATAAATGTCCATTTATGATTTATAACTACTTAATTTAAAACGTACTACCCGGAAGAGATTTATGTTATTCTCAGTTACGTGCATCAACTAAATGGTATGAGTAAATTGCAGCGTATCACATATGTTGGGCCACTATTTTATATAGTTTACATCATGCAATTTAAAGTGTGTCAAGGCGTCCCTTTGAGGTTGATTTAGTTATCACTCCACATCTTTATTATTTTGATTTTCATTAGATTAAGCGTTTCATTCCTATAATTATTTATTTTAATTTGTTATTTTATTCTCATAAGGCATTTTGTAATTTAGAAATTATACTGGAATAAATTTTACAAAGTGCTTAACAAATTGAATATCCCAGTCCCAAAGGAAAATCACTCAGACTCGTGAGCTAATTCGTTAGAAAGTTAAATATAGTTTCTAGCCAAAATATAGATTTAAGTAATATTAGGTTTATTAATTTATCACATCAATAAAAGTGATTGGGTGGAGGATCTCTGCGGATGGTATAGGTGTAGTAGGTTTCAAGAATGACTGCATCGCTTCAGTATGAACTAATTAAGCACAACTCCTGATCAAACATAAGCTAATATACTATTGAAAGAAAGTGTGGTATATGCAATGCAGCTGAAAATTGTATTAGTTTGGATTGAGCTTTGGGTGCCTGCTTGGATATATTTTTATTTTTATATTTTTAAAAATTATTTCAAAAATTATTTTTAAAAAATGTTTTCTTGATCTAAAAAATTGTTTTTAGATTTAAAAAATAAAGAATAAAGGATGGTCAATATTGCAAATAAAAAATACTTTATTTAATTACAAAATTGATATTCAAAATAAAAAGATAAATTTAGAAAATAATAAAAGTTATTTTTGTTGTTTTGGCTTTAAGTTGTATATTTAGAGTTATAATTTTTAAAAATAGGTTTTGGAAACAAATTATCAATCAGGTTCTTCTATTTTTAAAAATAAAAAAATTAAAAAACTATTTTTAAAAATAGTAAATAAACAGACCTTTTATTTCTTTGTAATTATTTGTTTTAATCTTTCATTAATCTTATTGGTTCGTTGAGTAGAGAGTACTCTGTCATCCCGTCATCCCATACTCGGCTTACTAGCTAGTCCAAAATGTATAAACTAATAACATCTTTCACATGCATTCAAGGCTTCCTTACCATCTTTATACCTGAGATAATCACAGACAATTCTTTCGCGCAATCATTTTTATACGTCAAACTCAAGTCCCAAGTTAAAAATTAGATTGCACATATATGTTTCAATTTGTTTCTCCAAATTGATGAGATAATCATGCTTTTTTAATACAAATACATACAACTTGAACGATTTATATGGAAATCCCTGGATTTCTAAAACAAATATTTCTATTTAAATTTGATAAACTGACATTAACAGAAGATTGAATAAATGACAAACACTATTATTCGGCACGAGGTTGAATTAACAAGAGTTCATAGAAAAGCAAAATATAGTTCAATAACTATAGAACAAAGAGTGATAATACATTTACAGATACTCAAATTTCACTGATCCACAAACGTTTGCCAAAAGAGTCAATTGGCACACAAAATTAAACTCTTTGCTTCATTTATTCAACCTCTTCAGTTTCACAACTAACTTGCAACCAGAGTCATACCTACACATATTGAAACATAAACTCATCAGTTAATTAATCTCGACAATATACCTTCACTTACCGGCATTTAACTCTTCGAAAAAGCATTTTAGTCAAGAATTATCCAATGGACGTGGAAACTGAGAATTTCTGAATATGTACCATACGAGTGAATATGCCATTTAACTTTGCCATAAAAAAAAGAACAAAAGTTATTAATTTCAAAATTTTGTTATCTTACAAAAGAAGATCTTTCTCTTCCATTTCAAAAAGTTGTAAATCTCACACAACATAAATATGACAATTCAAATACACAGTAAATCATATTATTTAAGTGTGCAATAATTACCAAGTATCAAGAAAAAATTTTCAAGAAGAAACACTGCAATTTGTGTTTAAAACCGATGTACATATTCATAGAAATGGGCCCAATATTAAATTTAGTTTTTCTAAAAAAGTGAATTTTCAAATTTGATCTCTGTTGAACTAAGTCAAACATTTATTAATATCAAAATTATTAACTAGTCAGAGATCATATATATATATATTCGTTTAGACCCGTGCCTTCGATTCGAATTCATCTAACTCAAATACAAATCAAAATTTTTGAACAAAACTCAAAATGTAGCTTATAGCTTGGTTGGTTTACAATCCTAATCATATTCTTCCTTTTCTAATTGTTCATCATCTTTTCTGCATATAATACAGGCATGCGAAAAGTTCTCGAAAAATTTGAAGAAATAAGATTTATATATAGCACAGAGGGAAGAAACAGAGCAAATTTCCAGAAATAAGATTTTTATTAAAATAAACTTGGGAAATACTTGCGTAGGCACTGTCTAATACATCATCATCCTTAAGTATTATCACTCAAATGCTGCCAGTGATGGCAAAAATATCTATATCCAATGAGTCTTACTCAAATTGGTTGATATTTACCTAATGAGTCTTACCCAAATTAGACACATTCCTTAATGGTTTGGATTTAGGTCTATCCATTAAATATCTAATGGGTCCTACATTTTTTTGGACATCATATTAGACCTATTATAATATTAATTTATGTAACACATGAATTTATCTCTTGTAAATATTCAATGGATTTTAGATCTTTTTTGGATATCACATTAAATCTATTTGAATAATATATTTTATAATTAATCCATTATTATATAAAAATCAATATTATCTCATTATATATAAGGATACTGTGATAGTTTATTTAAGATAAGTAATATTAAAATACAAAGATATTTAAAAATAATATTTATTATTTTATAACATTAATTTGTATAATATAAGAGTATTTCATAAAAATATAAATTAATAAATAATTATCTATAAATTAATCCAATATGGCTTTTACTTAATAAAGTCAATAATAATATAACTTATATCTATCCTAAACTAATATTAATAGCATAGATGAGTTAAAATAAAAATGGATATGAATAAAAAAAATGAATATAATCATTCATAATTATTAAGTATAATTATTATCAATAAGAAAAAATTTTCATTAATTTCTACAATTACATTGTATTTTAATTATTATAATTTATATAGTTAAAATATCATAAATAGATATATAAAGATATACACATATGTAAATATATATATATATTACTTTCTTTCTCTAATTTTTCTATAAAAATCTTATATTTTATGAAAAAATTAATAAAAATACTAAAATTAGTAATCAAATAAAAAATTTAAATATGAGGTGTCAAATACTCAATTCTATCAAACTTACATATTTCAAGATTAATTTAAAAATATAATAATAATTTTCTAGGTCCAAGTGAGTCCTACCCAATTAGATTCTATCAAGTCTTATCAGGTCTTGGATCAAAATGGATTTAATACTGAGTCTTTGGCGGGTCTAGTTCCCATCAAGTTTAGGTTAGGTCTATTCAAACTCAACCCATTGCTATCCCTAAATGCTACAAATTAATAATGCATGTATCTATTTTATCCAGTAATCAATTATGAATTAGCTTGACTTTCTTTCGCATTATAATTAGTAATAAATTATTATTGATTTATTATTTACAATTAATTGATTACCAAATAAAATAGATCCATACATTACTGGTGGATAATATTTGAGTGATAGTGATATGCTAAGCTTTATCTATGTAAGTATTTCTCCATAAATTTTAGTAAATAATGATCTTCGATTGACATTACTCGAGCTAAATCATAGTCGTCAGATACTTATATGAGACTACTAGCTAGTTAGCTGCAAGTTTCGTTTGATAATTGAACAACATGTATCTAATTTATTGGCTATTTGTTTATTACCTGTCTGACCCTATTATCTAACCAATGTGAACGAGGACATTTATTGATTATGTAAATCTTAAGTCATTACTTATGAATCTCTGTCGGCAAAATAGAATAGAATATTTATTCAGTAATTTATAAAAGTGATCACTATAATATTCTTCAAAATTTATAATTCACTCTTTATTTTTTATTTTATCAAAATTATTTGTTCCTTCTCCAAATTGTAATATAAAAATGAATGATGAAAATGAATAATATAAAAAAAGTATATATTTAATATTATTAAAATAAAATTAACAACCTACTTCAATATTTTTATTTATTTTAACATTATAACTAAATGGAGATATAAATAATAATAATAATAATAATAATAAAATTAAGAGACTAATAGTTGTAGTATTTAAAATTTGAAACATATAATAATTATCACATTTATAAATTAATAAAGGACTAATTATTTTATTTGCTCTATCTTGTCTCCATCTATTGTCACATGAATGAGAATGAGAAAGAAGTAAGACTACTAATTCACTCACTCTCTTGACATTTATAATTAGCTGCACAAAATTGTATAGATAAAAGAAAAAATAATAAAAAAGACTTAATTATAATTTTTATTCTAAAATTGCTCACATTTTAATTCTTTAAATTTAATATTCACTTTTTTGTTAGATAAATTTAATATTCAACTTTGATCTCTTAATATTTGAATATTATCATGCATACAAAAATTGTCAATAAAGAAATTTGTATAAAACAAATAATTTTATTATTTTGATGATGCAAGTACTATGTCTAATTTGTAATTCTTGAAAAATAACATAAGATAATCCTTTGATTCTTCTCTTCAATGGATTTGAAAGACCTTTTCGCAAATTAAATAGTTAAATTTTGACTTTAAATAAGAAATTGAAAAAGCTTGATCTCTACTAAAATGTTGAATACTTGACTTCAATAAAGGGTTTGGAGTAATTTGATCTTCAATCAAAAGTTAAATCTTGACTTTGAAGGATGGTTATGAAAAAGGTTGATCTCAAATCAAAGGTTGAATTTTCAAAGAGGCATTGCACTTGAAAAGATTCAAGAACATGAACATTGTTCAAATCTTTACCTCAGAATAGATGTTCTTGATGAAAGTTAAAGACTTTGAATGTTTTGATCTTTACCAACAAAGCTTTAAGAGGGCTTTATGTCTCTTCATTTAGTTATTGTGAATGGTATAAATAAACCTTCTATTTATAGAACTAACAAAAAGTGCTTAAAAATGAGCATATTAATTTTTAGTATTTATCACCTTTGAATTTATCAAAAAGACAATTTTTTATTGGTCATGATGATGCATTATAACACATGGCAACTTTTTATTCATTAATTAACCTTATTAATACTTCGGCTTATTTTAATTTGTTGACCTTTATCATCATGCATGCTTAGCATAATTTAATTTGTCATCTAGGACATCTTAATAGGACCTACTTATTTTCCACATATGATTTTATACCTTAATAAATAGCCCTTTTTATTGGTTAAAATGCATGAAGTGGAAATAAAATAGAAAAAACTTAATTGTCTATGGTATCATATTATCACATTAATAATTTATGTCAAAAATCCAAAATCATAATTAGCATGTAGAATTCTAGTAAAATTCCTCATTGACAATTATCAAAAAGGAACTTAACTAGTGAATTATGTAAGTGATACTAATATTCAAATTAGGATTTTTTTTTTCATATGCTCTAAAGAGGTCATGTAATTTGTAGTTTTTCTTTCCGGTTGAAATATAGTTTGTAGTTTTGTAGTTTTCTAGTGAGATAAAGCAAATTTCACTAATTTTTTCTTCCAATGATTGCTACCTTGCAATCCCTTCAAAATTATGTATGCTAATTAAGATTTTCCATCTTCCATTGAATGAAATTTATCAATTTCGATCTATTTTGTTTCGATTTGCATATTAAAAGAATTAAAACATAATATATCATTAAGGTCAAATATAAACAATTTAAATATGAAGAGGATTATTGTAATTAAGTCAAAAGAAAATGAATTTATATCATTATTGATAAATATGATTTCAAATTATGGATTGTAAGTGATGTTATAATCACAATATTGCAAGGGCAAAGAGGTCCACAATATTCCATTAAAATCTAATTTTTAACTGAACATTTTATAATATGAGTTAAGTAAATTTCAGCAAAATTGCAGGTAAATAAAGTATAATTTATTTCATAGTTATAGAAATTTATATCAAACATTCTTTATAGAAATTAAAAAAATGTACTAGCATAATCTTACTATTTTAAATCTACCAACTATGTATTACTGTTATTTTCTTTACAAACTTATTAGTAATGGGATATATAAATTTTATAATTTATAAACATCAAAAGTTTTAATTTATTTTACCCCTACTATATATTGCAAGAATTTTTTTCTTTGGAAGTATAAATTAAATAAATGGTAGCAACAGAAAAAGATTATTATAATAAAAAGATAAGATTAATATTTTTTGGTCCATATCAATAATTCTTAAAATCAATTCATATAAATGGAGGAAGCTATATTTTATCCATCTATGAATTCATTTAATTAATCTGTTAATTTTTTACTTAAAATTGAATAAAAAAGTTGATTTTGACAAAATGTTAACGGTAAAAAGTATATGGAGATGAATTTCAAAGATTTAAAATATAAGTAAACTAAATGAAAATCGATGAATTCATGTGTAAATAAAATGTGATCTTCCCTGAGCAAAGCATTAGATTTGTTAATATATCCCGCCAATAAAGTTGACAGCTAGCTATATGCCAACTTAATTATTGAAAATCTTCTTCCTTTGTCGTGTATTAAAACCTTGTTGAATATACCGTTCTCTGCCTTTTTTGACAAAGATTAAGTGTAAAACCTTGGATTAACGATTGAACGAAAAAAAACCAGCTTTGAATAACGCGTTTGGGGCATAATCTTTGCTTGCAACCAAAACCCTTTTATCGATGACCTAACGCGAGAGCGAACATACATTAGATGGAACCACGACAACAGAAACCTTTCCAAGAAAAAAAAATGCGAAACCACCGACAAATTATAGTTTATTTTGGTGGAAAATATCTTTGGTAAATATATAATTATAAATTGTTAAAATGATAAAAAAATATATATTCTATATGTTCTATGCTAAATGTAAGGAGTTTGGTAAATGATGATTTCTTCTTTTTTTAAAGAAAATGTTGCTGTCCTCTATCAACATAACTTTAAGTATCATTTTTCTAATAATAAAGTATAGAGATAATATGTCACTCCTTTATTCATATAGAAGCATATGGTATTTTTCTATGGAAAATATCTTCCAAAAAAATGAACAAACTTGATAGAAAATATTTCTCGTAGAAATATATACATATTAATAAGATGATTAAAAATAACTTATATCATCAATGTCAAACAAGGTTGTCAGAATTGCGATCTTACTTGGGATCAAAAAGAAAGTCTTAAGTTGTAGAATCGTGATAGGATCGTAAGATCCTACCTCAAGGCCCTTTGCATATATTATATATACCTTACAAATTTTTTTATAAGAAATAATTTCAAAATACTTAAATATGCAAAAATCAACACATATTGTCATAATATAGAAGTGATGATAATTTATTAAATAGTAAACAATAAATTTCAAACAAATTTCAATTTCTCTAATGAGTAATTCCCTTTTAAAGAAAGAAATTAAATACAATTAAAAGAAATTTTATTTTATTTTAAGAATTCTAATTATCAATTACTTAAAATCTATTTTTCAAAATATTAAAAGTTAATAAAATAGTTATATTTACTAATTATTAATTAAAAGTAATATTAATTTTTTGGTGAAGTTACCTTTTTGTTTCTTATTCAAAATAGAACCATTAACATATGGCAAAGTCAAAATGTCAAAAACTCTAGCAACTTCTTAATTTATTTCATTTATAAATATCAAATCAAGAGAAAAACAAAATTATTTATTCTACAAAATTAACAAAAGCACAACACCACCCTTGCTGTCTACCATTGCTCACACTCAAGTCTCAACTAGCTTTAGCACTATTGTAGCAATGCTTTGCTCAGTGGGTTGCTGTTGGCTTTGCCAAAATATGCTAATTCCAAAGAAGAGATAAAGAGAAGATCACACAAATGGGTATTGCGACAATAACAGGGAGAAGGAAGTAGAGTTTTTCTAATTTAGGGAGAGCTTTATGAAATAGAGTAAATTAAGAATTAGGAATTTTGTTGGGGTTTTCATCTTTTTTTCAATCAAAAACCATAAAAAAATTAACAAAGATTGACCCAGCATGTGAAAGTTCATCAACCCGTTATGTTTATCTCTCCACGAGTGTGAATCGAAAAAAATTAGTAGGATTGTGCGATTCTTCTAATTCCACTGATTCAACATGTTAAGCTCACTCATTCCATGGCAGAGTAAGGTAGGCAATGAGGCAGTATGAAATAAGGAGCTAAACTCATAAATTCATGTGATTCTACGAGTCAACTTGCAATTCTAACGACCATGATGTCAAATGTAGGGAATTTGGTGGAAGATAACTCCTTCCTTTTCAAAAAGAAGTTATTTTCCTCCATTTCCATAATTATAGGTTTCATAGTTTTTTACAATAAAGTATAAAAACATTATGTTATTCCTTCATTTATATATGAGTAAATGAAATTTCATTACATTAGCTTAGGGAAAATGAATTGGAGTTTGCAGGTAGTGTGTGAGTCTATAAATAAATAAATAAATATAATAATTACTACCTCATTTATAGATGAGTAATTATTATTGTCATAACCCAAAATTAAGAGTCATGACTGGTGCATGACCTTAAAGGATACCTATATAATTTAGGCCATGCAAGCCTTTACTACATTTAGTCACTTGTAGCTTAGTACCTATTATTCACATTTAATCAAGCTTTCACATATCTATCTTTACACCTAGCAGCCCAATCATTGACTTTCACACTTTCTATAATAAATGTATTGTGCACATCATTATTATTTTCATTAGTCCTATCATGAACTTCATCATTCAATCATTATTTAAACATGGCATTAACTCTTATGATTATAAACATAATCATTTTACCTATTTATAATCAACTATGACACAATAGAAGCAAGATCCTACCTATGGGTTTGGAGCACCTCTAACAATTTAAAACATATACTTCACACCAATAACAACTTTAACTACTTGCCCATGAGGATAATATGTGTGACTCACCCTTTTATGACACTCTTTTATCTATGATGTTGACGATGATGGACCTAAAACTTTACTTTTATCTAAAAAGTATAAAAAAAACACTTGGATGAGCTATTAACTCAGTAAGTAGGTAACATGTACCCCAATGAAAATGGGATAAGTTAAAACCATAAACTTTTCATAGAAAAATTAACATTTACAATTAAATCAAGCTTAATGAAGACAAGTTGAAAGAGAAAGATCATGGTAATCAATTAATAATGAAACATAAACTAAGAAGTTTCCAATAGACAATATGAATGATAAATACAAGTGCTTAATTTATAATAATATAAAAGAATGCGAAAGTCCAACAATAACATGAGTTGAAACATAACACTTTAAATCAATGTTAAAACAATAATAAAGTAGGAGGTTCCTAGTTTATTAAGCACACAACTCATAAAGTAAATTAATTGGCCTACTACATCTCATAATGTATAGTTTTAAAAACTAGACAAGATCAGCTAATTAGATCAATGAACTAGTGAACTGATTGGTGAGCCTATCTGGTTACTCCTATTGGACCAAAAATGCATGTGAAATAATCTGAACTAGCCTAAATTGACCAGAACCAAACATAAGAAACTATCAACTTAATCAAATATTCTCTCATTTATTTGTATCCCCTCACATTACTAGGTTCCAAACCACATGTGTTAGTCCAAACATGGGGTTAGCAATGGCCCTGGTAACTAAGGTTTGAAACAAGGTGCACTAAGGATGATATCATCATTATTGCTGGCTACAATTTTCCAACTAGCCTTTTACTAAAACAAGTTTGTTAAACAACTTTATTAAACAATAGCAAAAATAATCTTGGAAAACAGTTTTGCAAAAGAAATTTTTTTTGATAAACAATTTCAAATAATTTAACAATGGTTAAAATACACTTCAAAGCAATTGAAGTTTCATCCTTTTACAATTCATATAGGTTTCATCTATGAACCATCCATAAACAATCTACTAAGATTTCTAATCTTGCAACCATTATATGATTTCATATTTAATTTTTTAGTAGACTAATCATTTCATATTCATCAATTCAAAACCATTTCATCATTTTGCATAATCTTGGCCTTTCAATATATTCAAACAAACATGTCCTATAAACATCTTATTTTTAATAGAATAATTCACATAGGCCATTTGGATAATCATGCTATCATTTTAACCACATTTCTTATAACAATAGCTTAAAAGAAGTTTTTCAAAATGCTTGTTTTAAGAGCATCTAGAGCTATACCATATAAAAGGAATTAAAATAGAAATAAATTAATAATTGATGAGACTAATGATTTGAAAAGATAGGAATAGTTGAAAAGTCAAAAAATCATGTTTGATTACAATTATCTACTCATAACAATAGTCGTTTCTCTTGAGTTTGACTTCATAAATGATCAAAGCTTGTAGGTGGGACTTTTAGATTTTCCACAAGCACCAAATGACAATTAAATCATCAATTAACTCATATATACATTAAACTTCTTATACTTATCCTTATATCAAAAACCTCCAAGTTAAAACCTAAGCCTTAATATAACAATAATTTTGACTATTAACTACCTATGACCTAAACTAAGCTAATCTAACTCATAATCAAGGGAATAAACCTTGGGATTATCTTATTGGAGCAAGGAATTGAAGATTTTAGTATGGCTCATATTAAGGTTTCGTTGCTGAACCATATTTGTAAGTTAATATCATCAAAATCTTGAAATCTCTTGCATTTTAGAAAGGAACAACAGAGAAGTAGAAGAAATTGCATAAATAATGGAGAAATTTGATGGATTTTAGGTGTATGAAGTTGAAAGATAGAGAAAAAAAAGGGGGAGAGCTAGCATTGTGCAAGAGGAGCATAATATACTCCATTTTTAGCTAAAGACACTGAAATAATGGATAGGGAAGAGGTGTTTGGGCAATAGGATAACAAGTTTTTAACTTAGGTAATTCTAGGTTTAGGCTAATCTAGCACCTTATTTTCATGTTAATTTCCCTATTTATCTTTAATTTATATTTAACACTCCATTTACTTAAGATATATATCCTAGTTTTTCTTTAATTTATATTTTACTCTCTATTTACTTAAAACATGGATGTAGAGAAGGAAATACCCACATTATGATTCAAATAAAATATCAAAAATACAGAAATGTCAAAGAATCAAATTTTACATTTTGGGTTCTAATTCAAAAATTATAAATTTCTATGCTTTTTTTAAATTTTCACATTGTTAAAAAATCAATTAAAGATGTCCAAAAATTCTTTAAAAATAATGTTTAAATCAAGAAATATCAAATCAACTATTATTGGAAATTTTCTTAAAATAATATATATTTTATATAGCACCTCAATGAAGTACCTTAAATTTAGGAAAAATTTGAAAAGATTCTCAACAACATAGCTTGTCAACAATACAAGATAGATAGAACAAAAGTACATTAAGGTTTCTAATAAGGTTATGAAATGACAATGACTTGACACAAGATAATCCGAAGTCTATAATGAATTTATCTACCCCTATACTATAATATATACAAGCTACCTATTAATAGTAAGTTGTTAAAATTTTATCTCTCAAATATCACTATTAGTTGTTTATTTTTACTTCTATTATAATTTTCGTCCCTTACTTTACTTATAATACCAAAATAAATGATAGAAAAGAATATAACCTAAAGCAAGCATGTATTTCATATTATTAAGATGAGATTTAACAATTTACTTTGATAATTTTTATTTATTTTATTATTGTAAGTGAAAAGATAAAAATAAAGTGTTAATAATACTAATTATGAAATTTAAAGAATATAATAATTATCACCTTTTAAAATAATAGACTAACCGTTTTGTCTATTAAAAAAAGTAAGTTAGAATTAATAGAATTAATAAAATTAAGGTGGTGCATGCTTGTTACGATACATTTCAAGTTTAAAATTTGGGAGGATGTAGCAAGCTCATTGACTATTAAATTAAAATTATTCAATTACAAGTATTCAATTTTTCAATGGATATAATTAAAGAATATCAATCTAATGACTTTTTATAGTTACCGTACTACTCGATTTTTAAAACCTTAGTCTAATTTATTAGGTCTAGAGCCCATATGTACTAATCCGACAATTCATGACTGAATTTTCCCTTTTACCCCTTCTTTTTATGTATATTTCTCTAAAACTAAATTAATCTACTATAATACCTTTCATTCAACCAATGTAATATTCCCCCCCCCCTTACCTACCATTTGTCATGCCCTACAAGATGGAGCAAGTGGGGGCACCAATGCCCTATAGGAAAATCTGCAAAATTGGAAATAAAAATAGAAAAAATATAATAAAAATTTTAAAATTTATATATTTAAAACTCAAATAAAAGAAATACAACATATAATTTAGTTAATAAATTGTAATAACAATCCATCTTTTTTTAATTTTATTTTTCTCAATTTTTATATAATAGTTAAATTAAAAAAATAAAATTATTAAAAAGTATTTTAAATAGTTAAATTACTAAAAATTTATGTATATAAAATATAGATGTATCATTTATATGAATAAAATTATAATATTAAATATGTGGAGTTCCATGATATAAATTACACTAATACTATCTCAATGTCTTGAATCTACTTTGGATTAAAAACATGTCCTATGGAACAAATTTTCCGATCATATCCACAACCTATTGAGGTAAAATCCATAGGCAAGCATTTGCTTTGAAATTTTGCCATCTCTATAATATCCACCCATAAATCTAATTTTTTAACTTCTAATCCAATCCAATCTAACCACAAAAAATTATGTCTAAATTAGTGATTTTATCCCTAAATTAATTATTTTAAGGTTGACTAATTTTTTATTATAATTTATTTAATTTTAAATTGTTAAGTTATATTAATATATCATTAATTATTTTTAGAAAGATTTAAATTATTTTTGAAAGAAAAAGAAAATACCTATTGGACCGATTCATTAAAATGCAGGAATTAAATTTTAGGATTCAAACCCCCAATTTAAGAAATATGTAATTCTTGCGAACCTAGTGATCCAATCCGTTTCTCATGGATCTGTAAGGACTAGTTTTCTGACTCTGTTTCGGAACCTCATCATAAAACACTGTTTAATTCCAATCCCTGTTTGGCCGCCGCAAGTTTTTCTATTTTTTCATTGTTTGTAGTTTGTTGCCATTAAATCGAGTTATGATTTGTCTGTGGGTTAGGGTTAGGATCTCTTTTGTTGCCATCCAAGGGTCAGGGTTTCATTTCTTGCGAACTTGATTGGACCTCTGGTTTGTGTATGGTGGAATTTGTTTGCTTAGCAGTAGATTTGGAGGAATTTTCATTGCCTTTAAGTAATATAGTATTGTTGGGCGAAGGTACTGTACATGTTTTTTCAACTATAGGGTTTTCAGTTCTGAATGATATGTAGCATGCTTAATTCTATGTGATTAAAAAAAGGTTTTCTCTCAAAAAGAGCTAACCCTAGACTAACGAAAATACGGACTGAAAATAGGGGGATAAAAAGGAGATGGACTTTAAATCCTGAATATCAACTAAAAAATTCTGAATCTGAACATAATATTCAACTTCCAAGTAAAATAAATGCTATAATTTATGTTCAAAACCTATGCTAATATAGGTGATGCTGTTGATGAACTGAAGTGAAAATGGACCATTAACTTCTCAGAACCAAAGTTCTGACATAAAATCCAAATATTAGGAATTCATCTTGTCCTTGAGTGTCATTTATCTTAATTTTGCATTCAGATGGACAACCGGGAGGATTTTATCCCCTGGACAAACTTTTCAATGACATAAAACCGATTTGGATTACATTAACTGCCCATGCTTAGAGATGCGGATGGATGGAATCATGTCAAATATTTCTGTACACTGTAAGTCTGAACCCTGTAAGAATAAATGAATTTGAGCTCAAATTTGAACTCAAACTCATCAAACTTGACTAATTCAAATTCCAACACGATATTAACTCAAATATCAGTCTACATAAGTTTACACAAATTCATTTAATCATTATCTTATTTGACATATCAAACTTAAAGTATTCAAATTTGAACTCAAGCTTGTAATAAATATGAATCTAGATGAGTTCCTATAACTCTATGCGAATAGTTTTTATTTTATTCAAATATGAATATATAAAATCTTATCTTTTACTAACAAATTAAACAACAAATTTTTTATTTTATTTTATTTATTTTTATAAATTTTCTAACAACTATCAAATTAGTCAAAAATGTATACAGTGGTTACACATTGCAAAAGGTAACAAAAGCAAGAAAGTAATTACTCCAACCAAAGCATCATGCTTCTTTATACAACTTCAATAATTACTAATGTAATTAATTTTTTTGCCACTCCCATTAGAAAAAAAAAGTGTAATATTTTATTTATCATTATTGTAATTATTATAATTTTCTTAGATTTGATAATTATTTAGATGATGTAGATGCACTGAGAATGAGAATTCAATCGAGAAAAAATGTATGCTTATATGATATAAATAGGAAAATAAAATCATGTATGAGCTAGTGTAATCTAAAATTAGAATTAAATAGATGTGTATGAAAAGATTTTGAGTTACTTTTTCAAATTTACCGTTGGATTTACCTAAAATTACTAAACTACTCTTTTAGTCAACTTACCTTATAAGTCCCAAACTAGTCAATCAAACCCTATTATTCAACTAGCAAAATAGCCGACCTTCTTCCCCGTCATCACCTCCCCCAATTTCTTCATTTGCGTTTCACCAATTTCCAGCAAGATTGAGTTGAGAAATTTCAAGGAACCATTTTCATCTCCATTCTAATAAAAGTAGCTCATCATTATCCCATAATTTGATTTGTTGTTTTTTGGAATTTTGATCCTTAAAGAAAATGCTAGGGATTAGAAAGAGTTTACTTAATTTTATGTTATTTCAGAAGACTCAACCATTTTCCTAATTTCTCATCATCTCTTTCATGCTATTGTAAGTAGATAATCTACTTAGATCATTAGTTTTATGAAAATTATTTAACAATTTAGTTATATAATGATTATTATGGAAATTTGATGACTTGAGCTTGTAATCATATTCTTAGAGTGGGTTTTTGGTTATTTTAAAATGGGAAGTGAAGGTAAGTGTTGAATGTGCTATGATTATTGAAATGTGTGTTGTGTAGTAAGTTGGTTAGGTCAACGTGACCATTTATTCGTTGAGGTTCGGTGAAAGGATGGAAAACCTAACTATGTTCAAAAAGTTATATTTGACTATTATAATTGAATACCCTATAAAGGCCTTACTGATGTATATATCTGAGTATAATATTCAAATATGGTTATAGAGGTTACCTCCCAAGGGTCATATTCAAATATCATACTCAAGTATTATAAAATTAGTATTCTCTAGATAAGTATATTCATGTACGATATTTGAATATATACTTTAATTTTTGCCTTTGGAGGCTTATATTCAAGTAACATACTCAAATATTCCACCCTATGTTTTGAATTTGACATACAAATCAACATATTATGATAATATAATTTATATACATTGTAAAGGTACTCAAGTGACTCTTGAAAGTAAATTGATGTGTATGATTGATGATGATAATCCCAATGGGGATGTGATATGATATATAAGTGTGATGGGGAAGGTACGATTTGATGAAACTATGAAATAGTATATGGTTCTAGGAATTTGTCTGTGAATGGATAAAAGTTGCTTTGGAGGAATAAAGTTAGATTTGTGAATAGAAAAGATGGATTGGAAAGTACAAAATGATCTAATTGCTTTTATTTATCTATTCTTAGCATTATATATTATCTTTTATTATAATTGTGACTGTGTATAACGTATAGAATATGAATGGACATTGGAATATTTAATTGAAAAGTTGTATGATTATGTGTGTGTTTGCTAGATAAATTATTTACTCACTAAATCAATGATTCACCCTTTAATTGTTTTTTTTTTATATGTGTCTATTAAAATAGCTCTATCTCCACTAGTTGTTTAGGAGCAAAGTCTCCTTGAAAATTTTGTTATATATACCCATAATTAGTAATAGTTTACAATTACAACTAATTTGGGCTTTGTGGAAAAATTATAAATTTGGGACAATTAGAATACTTTTGTAAATACTTTAAAAATATTTATAAAATTAGTTTGATTGTTAGCATCCGTGTAATGGTACCAAAGTTAGGTCAAGACAAGCTGGTGGAAAATAGGAAATGAATTTTATGCTAGTCATGGTTAGACGGGTTGATTGAGATATTTCTTATATATTATATTATATATAAAATATAAAAATAAAAAAATATATTTTTATTATAAGATTCATTTAAGCTTACAAATAGTTCAAGCTTAATAATCTGAAGTTCAAGGTTGTCTCACTTATTAATCAAGCTCAATTCATTTAAGCTTGGGTGCTTTAAAATTAAAATTGAATTGAACTTTTTATAAATCAATCTTAAACTACTCTCAAATAACATCCTACGTTGACACCCCCCACCCACCAAAAACCAACAACCAGCAACTGAAAATAGAAGATTGACAAATTCATTTTTCATGTCCAATTATCCCATTGCATGTATATGGGGGATATAGTAATATTCCATTCTTTACTATTTTGATGTTTTTGAAATCAATATGAGTATAATATTAATTCAAATTGTATATATAAAATTAAATTAACTAATTTTACAATTTATTTATGCATAATTTTGTTTGTTTGGGTTATTTTATTTTCTATAAAACATATTTAAATGAAATGAATTAATCAAATGATCTTGTGCTCCGATCATTTAATAATTAACAAAAATGAAATGAGCCTTAGGTTGAAAATGACATAAAATATAAATTTGATTATTTGAATGCATACTTACTTGCTTACTCTCTCTCCTTTTCTTTTTTTTCCTAATTTTTTCTTGAAGATTAAAACAATTTATATAATGTTTTAGACCATGGTAGAGTGAGAAATCACTTGACAATTGGCTCGAGAAGTTTTTATGTGCATGGCACGTAATACACAATATATTATTTGACATATTTTTTTTAAATATTAACTTGCTTATGAACTTTGATCTAGTGCAATGACTATAACAATAATTGGTGCATTTGCCATTCAAATGAGTAAGTCTCTACATTTTCATAAGTCCTATGCAAATGAAAGGTCAAATGACATTTTTTGTAACAATAAATCATGTTATCATTCAAAATTGTATTAATCACAAAATTTCTTGTTACAAAAAGGTTAACATTTGTTGATAGAAAAATATTGTTGTTACTTATTAACCACTTCAATAACAATTATTATTATCACAAAAACTTTCTAGTGACAACATAATTGTCACTAAAAACATAATATTTGTAATAACTAACATTGTCAGAAGAACATCTTTTTGTGTTAACATATTTATGTTATTACTAAAAATATAGTATTTGTAATAATCATTATCATCACTTAAACAACTTTTAGTATTAACATAATTATATTGTTATTAAAAATTTTTGTCATTAAAACTTATTATTATTTTTATTTCATAAATTTACCCTATTTACAATACTATTTTTGTATTAAATGCTAACAATATAAAGAAAATTTAATTCACCAAAATTTGATATAACATTAAAAAGAAAAGTTGAGTCAAAGTTATAGCATTAATCATGTTCAATTTACAACAATGCTGTAAAATTGTAGTTAGATCTTAATATTCTTGAGCAATATAAAATTGAGTATCAACTATTAAGTAAATAAATTTGAATGATGCAGAATAGTACTACTTAAAGCACTTTAATGACCAACCTGCAATAATCAATAATGAGAATTTCATTATGAAGTGATAGTACTTCTCTTAATGCAAGAGAACATGCATAATCCATCTACGTACAAAATTACTTTTCTTAATTTTATAGAAAAAAACTCTGCGTTACTTCCACATACGTCTAGATATTGATGTTGATAAGAATTTTTCTACATGCCTGATTGAAAACTGAATTACATTAAACTTCTGGCCAAAATTGAACGGACAAAAAAAAATCAGATTATTCACAATATATCTGATTAAATAGAATGGTGTGTATATATTTAATAATAGAAGCAATCTACTAACAATTTATGTTTCCACCACAGCCATGATACCGAAATCAATCTCAGCTATACTGCATACATATATGAATCAATATCGATTCAGAATTCTATAATCGTACCTTAAGTTGAAGCAATAGACATTGCCTTAACCTCAAAAACAATGGAAGATAGTGAAACAGACAGACAGTGGGAATTTAAAACTGAGTGTACAGATTCCTATGGTATGGCCCCTCAGTTATGGACAATAAAAAACGTAACCATGCATTACGGGGAAAATTAATTAAGTATATTTACTATAAACACTTGTTGTTTATATTATTTGCTTTCAATTTAATCATTTTAGTTTAGTTTGATCCTATTTGACAAAAAAAAAAACCTGGTTTTGCGGGATATGATCTTAATCCAAAAATTGAATTCTGGGGAGAAGCTTATCACAAGTTGCAAAAAGACGCACTGATACATAAGATGAACTTAAAGTTGCAGGGCAGAGACATAAAATATGCCCAGAAACATGGTATCTGATTCTTTTCAAAACATGTAATAGGCAGAAACGCTAAGCAATTTGTTCATTGGTTCATTGAGTTTGACAAACATATTTATATATAACAAGTGGGAAACCTCACATAAAACAAACACCAATAAAACATCTTTACCAAGTATTCATATTACATGCATCCAGTTACATGTAGAATGCAATACAATGCACTACACAATAGACTAAAAACTTATATAATGCACTAAACATTTAAAACAGGTGTTGACGGGGGGGGGGAACTCATATTCAACTTGTGTAGTGCTTCGGCCAAAACAAAAGTTTGGCAATATGTACGCAATTTCCTTTAATCAGTATGCACACATTAATATTGTATGAGAGTTCATACTGCATAAGATATGCAAATACATACTTGCATAAAATAAGGCTATGGCAGCTCAGCTCATATAGGGGCAAGAGACTTATACAACTGTAAAATCATGTACTAGCCGAGAGAGAAACACACAAAATCTACCAAAACTTGCTTCAATCAAATCAATCATGATACATGATGCAACCAACCGTTGATACTACTGTCGTAAAATTTTAATTCTTTTATGAAATTTCCCAGATCATTATATACCAAGGCATAACTTAATTAGCAACAAAAATTAATCTTTAGGAAATTGGGTAGAAAAATATTTTATATGCCCTTTAACACATCTGAGTGAATTTTCATTACTTTTAATCATGCAATGACACCTGAAATATTAAAAAAAAGGAAATTTGTGATGGGGCTCATACTCCTCTAACATATCCTAATATTTGTTCTCTTATGAAAGAAACCATTTTTCCACTTTGATGGGATAAACTAGGATTTCTAAGGTTATTAGAGTTAAGGGACTCCTTCAAAGCAAGATCATAAATCCTATACATCATAGAATCTATACATTCATATGTAATCAATTTATGTTGAGTCTAATATCATTATACCCATAACATAATAGTCACATTTAATTGAGCATTAAATAATATTAATGTTAATAATTTTATTTAGAAATTAATGAGGCCTAAAATTTCCAATAGTAACTTGCACATGATCTAAGTGCCACGTATAATTATTTTATTGGAAATCATATAATATTTCCCATTTCACTAATTATATGATCCCATACATCAAAACATTTTCCATGTCAAGAAAAAAATAAAGAAAAGAAAAATCCAAGTCATCAAAATCTCTTTTATAGGGGGTTATTTCTTAAAAAGCCCAGAACATTCCCCCAAAGTTTTCTCATTTTGATTTTGGAATTGCAAATCACAGCTATCTTTTGCTTATTTTGATACAATATAAATAGAAATCTTCATGGCCAAGAGCTGCTGTTTGAGATTGCCTGCTTTGTTTGGGGCAGCATCGGCTAAGGGTATGATGGTGGCTAGGATTGTTAACTAAACAAATTTAGCAAACATAATCACAGCTCTTCGCAGGCCCACAAATCATTTCAGTTCTAAGATTAGAGAATACTCCCGGAAAATGATCAGATTTATTTATTTTTTTGAAGGAAATGGCGTTTGTAATTTTATTAAAAGGGATATTTATGACTTTACACTTTTTTTCTTTTTTATCTTTTTTCACGTGAGAGTGTTTTGATATGGGGGATGATTTAATTAGTGACATACAGCACTCAAATCAGGTGTAAATCACATTATAGATAGAATCTAGTGATGAAATGGATGGAAGGTGTTATTATCAGATTTTTAATAATTGTAGGGTGTTATTTCTAAATTTTTATGAGGGATAAAATCCAATTATTTCAAGGATAGTTTACATTTTTTTCAACAAAATATATAGAAATTTCTGATAAACTGACTTTGGAGAAGTTTAATTGAACACAACACTATTATTCAGGACAATGGGGATCAACAAAGGCTTATAAAAATGCAAAATAGAGTTCGATATCAAAATGACCCATAATGACAATACAAATACTTTAAATTTTACAAATCCACAGACATTTGCAATTGGAGTCAGTTGGCTCACAAGACTCTCGTCTTCATTTATTCAACGTCTGCATAGCTTCACAACAAACTTTGCAGCCAAAGCCTCAACTGCAGAGAGTGAAATATAAGCTCATCGTTATTGACTAATCTCAACAATATTATGTCTTCAATTGTCAGGATCTGACGCTCAAAAACATTTTAATTAGTTAGTAATAATATAGATTAAAGGAAAAGAATGATTCAAAGGACTCTAGAAGCAGAGAATTACTGAAGATGTGTTAAATGAAGTGAGTAAATGTGCCATTTACACTGCTATCAAAAAAAGAGCAAGGCTATTAATAGCACAATTATGTATGCTTTAATTTAAACTTATTAAATACATGCCACATCGATTTGTTACTTTATGGAAAGACAGCGTTTCTCCTCTGTACCAGAAAGTCCCTGAATTTCACACAGAATAAATAGGATTATTCATATATACAGTAAAACTTAATATATACGTGATGTGAATTGCTATAATTTACCAACAAAAACAGAAAAAAGAAATGCTATAATTTATGTTTCAATCCTGTGCAATGAAAATGTAAACAGATGCAATACTGAATGCAATTTTCTATTAAAAAAATCCAATTCCAGTTTTAATTTGCAACTTTTGTGCGTAAGAAGCAATGTAATGTCTACCTTTCAATTTTGAAATTTCCGTTTCATTCTTGCAATGAAAAGAACAACTCTCACATATATCCATCCTAAATCTTGTTGGCAAACTGAAAGTAAGTATTTCTCCATGAAGTTTTGAGAACTAAAGTTCCACAAACTGCTCAAAACCCAGTAATGAATCCAAGAGCGATGCTCATATAAAACCCCAAGCTTATGAACTTATCTTCTCCTTCATTGTCATTTACAGATGGAGGAGTAGGTGGACTCCCATCTCCCGGACATTTTCTTCCAGTGGAGGCCCACAAAGCCCTTGATTTCCTATGTATGATGAACCATCAAAAGTCTGGAATTGAGTGGTGACTGGAATTTGTCCTAATAGATTGTTGCACCAGATAGATGGTTTCCTGACAAATCAAGTGATTCCAACATTCTCATTTTACCAATACTGTTAGGAATGAATCCTCTGAGACTATTTCTTGGAAGATTTGAGGAAGCCAATGCCAATAATTGGGTTATGGTACGATGAATCTCTCCTTCCAAATCCTTCCAAACGATTGCAAGAAAGATCAATGGTTGTCATAAGTCCATGATTTCTCTCGTATTCTTTATCCGCAACCTTCCAAACTAATGCAGCCTCGTCATAGACATTCAGAAAGATTTCAAATATCAATCCATCCACTGACTCAGGACACATTGTGCATGTTCCACAAGAAAGGATTCCTTTCGAAGAGTGGTTATTTGACTAAGCATTTATGTGATTGAAACATTGTGGTATCTGTCCAGTAATATTGTTATGCAAGAGATCCAATATCTGAAGATTTGGTAGATTACGTAGACTCACAGGAATGCTTCCTAGGAATTTATTGGCCTTCAAGCGCAAAACAATCTGTTTGAAGAAAGATATAATTTTTTTCAATTGACACTAATTTCAAAAGTATTTTGGTATGCTTCCTTCAAAATTATTGGATGAAAGGTCAAGAAGTTCGAGGGAAGTCACAGTTCCAAACTCGTTTGGTGTATGACCTTGAAAGGAATTATCCCAGAGATAAAGATATGTGATGACTTGGCTAACACTGGGCACCCATGGCAGAACTGAAGAATTTAGGTCATTGTCTGTAAGATTAAGGAATTGAAGAGAAGTGGAAGTATTTATCGGGGCAAAAGTATTAAGATTGACATGAGGAAGTCCACAAGCAAAAAGATTAAGTTCAGACAGAGAAGAGAGGTTGCTTATTGATGATGGCCAATCAACAACTCGACTTAGATTGACATATGACAATAAAGAGGTGGGAAATCCACTCAAGATCATCAATAAATAATTCGTCATTTAGATAAAGGTTAAGAGTCTGCAAATTAGATAAATTTCCCCATTCACGGGGAGGTGCCAACAAGAAAATTAAAACTGAGATCGAAGAGAGTAAGATATTGGAGTTCACATAATGAAGAATCTATCTTTCCTCCCGAGTTAGTCACTTGAAGATCTAATTTGATGACACAACTAGTTATATTGTTGCATGAAATTCCTTTCCATTTGCAACAATCAACTTCATCATTCCAAGAGGAGAGAACGTTAGATGGATCAACGAAGCCATCCTTTAACTTGAGAAGAGTTTGCATTTCCAAAGCATAAAGTGAAGCATAGAAACGCAGTGATCAACAAGACTAGGATTGTTTCGGATATTGAAAAAGTAAAGGAATGGTACTGAGCTTTCATATCAAGAAGCATTTTTAATTGCAAGTGCCAAGCCTTAATGTTTTTGTGTAATATGTGAAGCCAAGTGTAGCACATATATACATATATACATATATATAATACTTATTTTTGTTGCCATGCAATTTTCCATCATCCTTCTCGTTGGCTAACATGTGGGAAGGAGCAATAAGACTTGACCAAATAGTCTTTGGCTTGTACAGAAACTGCGACACAGAGACTAATTTTTTTACAAAGAAAGACATCGATCACTGAACACGTCAGGTATAGATCGGGCCTCATATCTTTTTTTCCCCCACTCTTTCTTTCGTGTACAAAACACCCCATTCTTTGATGTCTGGGATCTACTCTCTTTCATATCGAGCAAAGGAGAAAAAAATTTATGTTCTATTTTTCTATTGAAAAATATTTTTTGTAAAAAATGTTATTTATAAATATATTAATAAAAATATAATATGCTGTGTATATTAGTTTATAAAAAATAAAACTTAGAATTATAATATTGTAAAATTGGAAGAAATCAAATTTCTCTTTGCAATAGAGAAAATTACTCCTTCCAAACTCTTTATAAGTAATATTAAATAAGTAAAATATTTTTATTAATATTTTATAACTAAATTTTATAAAACAAAAACATTTTTCTATTGAAACAAAGGAATCAATAATGAAGTTTCTCATTTTTGAATTAATACATATTTTAATAAATAATGATGTATGATTTAATATAACTAATAATATACTTAACACCTTTAGAGTTTCATTTAATGTAAAATTGTTTCTTTAAACTTCCAAAACATGTACATTGCATAATCAAAACACTAAAAAAGTTTGTATGTCAAAGACAAGTTAACGTATAACTAGATGTGAGTTTTGTTGAGAAATACACCACTTGTTTTGCTTAAAAAAAAAAAAACTTTCACCCATGCGTAAAATGTATGTGGGTTTTTTATTCCCTTTTGTAAAGTGTAGATGTGGGGTACAACCATAATGGGGGACCCACATCTTATAGAAAATTATTTTAATTTAATTTAAGATTATATTTTAAATTTGGAGGAGGTTATTCTGATAACTACCTCCCCCTATTTTTGAAAATGGGATAAAACTGCTAGAGCAGTTTTGAAGCCACGATTAGAATAATTTTTTACTTCTACTCAGTATTCTCTCTCTCTCTCTCTCTCTCTCTCTCTAAGTTCCCTATAGGAACCAAGTTTTTGGTGGTGAATTCATTGTGAAAAGCAAGCAGGAGTTCAGCATAATTCTTGTGTACTGTGTGAATCAATGGAAATCAACATCACCTACGATCCTCAAGTAAGTAATTCCGCATTTTAATTCATCGTATGAATTTTCCTTCATTGGTATCAAAGCTTGGTTAAGGATGATGTTGTTCTTCTTTGTAAAATGAATAGATGATGTAATGTATGTGTTGTATGAATTTTTTCTTGCACAATGTACTAAAAAAAATTTCACATGCTTTAATGATTATTGAAAATGAAATGCCTATTTGTCGTTATATGCAAATCAAAACTCCATGTATGGCATAATGAGCAAAAAAGCATGATTCTTTGTTTCTGTCATATCTGCTATTTCCTAAGTGGTAGAAAACAATCAAAACATTTGGGATTACATAAAACTCGAATAAAACATAGCCCTCCCTTCCAGAACATCAAAGATTCCTAAATCTCCATATTATGTACGGAATTTGAAAATTAAAGGACCTTAGGATGTGTTTTTAGGCATCAAATTACCCTAGAATGATAGAGCATGAAATTCTGAGTCTGTAGGCTTTTGAATCACTCAAATCAGACCTTCGAATCAAAAGTTATGGCTATTTGAAGTTTCTGGGTCAACTGGGCCACGAATTGGGTCAGGTTAACCCGGTCTGACCCACTGAAGGTTGAAGACGGCGTAAATGACATGTCATTTTGGACAATTAGTAAACGACACATCATTTTGACTAAATGGGTTAACCCAATTGCACAAAATGACACATCATTTTAAAAAAACGAGTAAACGACACATCATTTCACATTTAAAAAAATTATAAAAAATTTTCTCTCTCCTTTCCTAACTCTCGGGAATGGCACGTGGGGCCTACCGCCATGTCATTTTGTCACATGTCACACACCAGTGCATAGAGAATAAAAAATTAAACATTCTGGTGTTTTTCTAGTGGACAGAACAGTCGTGCATGATGGCGTGTGGACTACATGCACCAGCTGTGCATGTGGTCCTGTCAGTTTTTCCAATTTTGGCTGATTTTCCATGCATGGAGGCACGTGCGATGGTATTTTTGATTGCCATTTGTTTCTAAAATTTTAAAAAATTGAGATCTATGCAGTGGTATTTTTTTTAGATTTTTTGGAATTTTTTGTGACACTGTTTATGTTGAAAAAGTGGTAAAATTGATGGTTTTTTAACTTAAATTTTTTTTTCATCTTGGAACAATGGTTCTTAGAAGAGTACAACTCATATGGGTTTGTGGAGATCTTTAGAGAGGAATTGAGAGAATTTGATTAGGTGGACACACCATATGACCTTACCACCATGCTTCACTAACTATACGAAAGAAACACTGATACCTTGCATCATCTCAATGCTTATTTGGAAGAAGAAACTTGAAAGCAGACCTCAAATGAAGAGGAAAAGTGTTCCTAAATTATCTTTGGGTTTGTTACATGTTGATCGAGATTCCAAATGACAATTTTTGGAAACTAATCAAGAAGACCATTTGGCTATGCAAGGACAAAAAAACTAGAGTCACAAGACGCATGGATCTTGAAAAGTGTATAGAGGAATTGAGAATGCAAGAACTTCGACAATTTAAAAATAATTGGAGTAGGTCGATCCTTCTTTCATAATTCCCTAATATGAAAAGTGCACAATGAGTTGGTAATAACACTCTAGAAAAAGGATTGCATTTGAAAGGTCCACTCAAAGGCATGAACTCATACTATTTTGGACCAGTGCACTCCAGAACTCCACCTAAACTTTTTAACACTTTTGAAGAAATAAAAAACGTAAGTTCTGAGTAGGAAGCTTGTCTAGAAACTTTAAGTATTGAATTTGTAATTTTTTTTTGTTACAAGCTTTTTATTATTTCTATTGTTTGAATTAGCTTCTTGAACTTATTTTGTTTTGTTTGAACTAAGTTATCAATCAATACATGTTTATTATCTTCATTTCAAATGTGTCTATCTTATGAAATTCTATGTTTGAGTGGGAGCTCTTAGGTTGCGTTGTCCTGAGAGCGATATAACATTGCATGAGTACAATCTCGATAGGAAATAATAATAGTATTTAGACACATATGCGATAGGGGTATGACAAATGTAAACTCTCGACCACGAATTAAGTAGTATCATCATTGTCCTATACGAGAACTGTGTAAACAAAAGAGATTGTATACTCATAGGAAATGGTCATGAATTATAATTCAACAGAATAGCTAGCAAGAGTATAATTATTGAGTTGAACAAGGGTGATAAGTTAAACGAGGATAACTAGGACATTTGACAATGGAAAATTTCTTACATTTTGGAAGAGTAAGATGCTCTAGAAACCCTAAACCGTGTCATGATTGAGCCTAAACACGGGAACTCTGCTCAGTATAGGAGAGATGTTGAAGTTTATATTGTTTCGAAAAGGAAGAACAATATTGCTCGTGTCACACTGTTGAGTGCAATGATGGATGACCTCATGTGTGAATACGAAAAATACCCAATTGCTCAGGAAATATGGATAGCCCTGAAAGAGAAATTTGGTGGTACTTCAGCCATCAAACTAAGAAGACTCACAATTAAGTTTGACACTTACAGACTTTAGCCTAATACGCTGATGAAATAACATTTAAGAGAAATGTCAAACATGATCTGTGAGCTGCAAACAACGGGGCATGCACTTTCTGATGAGTAACAAGTGCAAGTAGTGATTAGATCACACCCTGCCAGTTGGGAACACATGATGGTAAACTTAACTCACAATGAGAGCATTGTTACATTTAATGATGTGGCATGATATCTGGAACTTGAGGATGAATGTTTGGAGGCTTATCAGTCCTCTAGACAAGCCTATCTAGTAGAGGGATCAGGACCCTTACATTCTAAGCCTAAATACAAGAAAGGCAAGAAGTTTCAAAAGAGAAAAACTAGACCCCATTCCAAGGGCAAGAAAAACTTTAAAAAGAATAAGAGAAGAAATGGCTCAAAGAACTTTGATCTGAAGAAGATCAAGTGTTATGCATGCCAGAGAATGGGTCATTTTGCTCGAGATTGCGTTCAGCAAAATGAGCAAAACAAGGTATTACTGGATACTAAAATTTTACAATTTTCATATGTTTCCAGTACTATTTTTCTAATAGAATTTCATCCTTTGTGGATTTTGGATTCAGGCACCATAGACCATGTGAGCAAGGATAGAGGATCCTATGTGGATCACCGTCGATTATTGAGTCAAAGCAGGTGGCTATACATTGGAAACGACACACAGATTAAGGTCAAAGGAGTTGGGACATGCAAATTAGATTTGCGTGGAGGAAAGACCTTAATTTTACATGATGTATTGTATGCACTTGATATTCGATGAAATTTAATTTCTATTAGTTCCCTATTTTAATATAGTTTTTCGATCAATTTTCATGACAATATTGCAGATATTTTTAAAGATAATATATACTATGGTTCTAGTTTCATTTCCAATGGATTTGTCATTTTAGATACAGTTGATAATTCTACTTACGATTGCTTTACTGCTTTTATTTCCAATCTAAATGATGATATGGATATTTGGCATGCTAAACTAGGACATATTAATAAAAAAAGAATGATTAAACTAGCAAAAGAAGGCTTGCTAGAACTAATTTCAAAATTGAAAATGTCCTTGTGTGAATATTGTTTAGCTGGTAAAGCAACTAGAAAATCATTCGAAAATAGGATTAGGGCAGAAACTCCATTACAACTAATTCATTCCAACATATGTGGTCCTTTGAGTGTGAGGGTGAGACACGAAGCTTAGTATTTCATCACTTTTATTGATGATTACTCATGGTTCAGTCATATCTATTTGATTTCACACAAATCAAAAGCATTAAAATGCTTTAAACGTTATTTGAGTGAAGTTGAAAATCAAAGCACTCAGAACTGACCGTAGACGTGAATACTTATCGGAACAATTCAAAGAGCTCTATAAAGAAAAGGGTATAATAAGACAATTAACAATCCCTGACACTCCACAATAAAATGGAGTAGCTGAAAAAAGAAATAGAACTCTTCTAGACATGGTTAGGTTGATGATGGCACAAGCAAATCTATCATTTTCATATTAGGGAGATGCTTTATTAACAACCACTTACATACTTAATCATATGCCCTCAAAGTTTGTTACATCCACACCCTATGAACTCTGGACAAAACATCAACCTGATTTGAGCGTATTCAAACCATGAGGGCCTGCTGCGTATGTCCATGATACTTCCTATAGATATGATAAATTAGGTCTAAGAGGGAAGAAATGTATTTTTATAAGATATTCAGATCTTTCTAAGGGTTACGTTTTCATTGGTGAAAATGAAGATGGAACAGTAACAAAATTTGAATCAAGAGATGCTACATTTCTTAAAAATGAATTTCCTAGTAGAGGTGAAATTGATCGTACTGTGTCATTTTATGAATAGCAAGATCAAATAAATAATAGTGAGTCTTATCCATCTTATCCGAGTAGAAGCTGTCAAAGAGTACCTGCTATTCCGAGTGGGAGCTCTAAGAGAGTAAAAGAAAACCCTACTTTTGGAGATGAGATAACACAGGGAACCCCACTACGGAAAAGTAAAAAAGGAAGTGTACCTAAAAGACATTTTTCAATTGAAGGATCGGCATTTATGGTTACTCTTCAAGATGAAAAAGAGCCTAAAACAATATAAGAGGCTTTGAGTTGCCCTGTTAAGGAACAGTGGAAGAAGGCAATGGAGGAAGAATTAGACTTAATGACAATTAACTAAGTTTGGAAACTAGTTAATCTATCATCTGGCCGAAAGGCAATTAAGAACAAATGGGTTCTCAAAATTAAAAGAAAAGCAGATGGATCAATTGAAAGGTATAAAGCTCAGTTAATTGCAAAAGGGCATACATAATAGGAAGGAATAGACTATGAGGATATATTTTCACCTATTGTGCATTTCAATTCCATAAGATTGCTCCTAGCCATAGTAGCAAATTTAGATTTAGAATTACATCAAATGGATGTAAAAATAACTTTTCTCAATGAAGAACTGGATGAAGAAATCTACATGAAACAACCAATAGGTTTCATACAAAAAAGAGAAAAAAAAAAATTTTGTAAACTTCAAAGGTCCATTTACGAACTCAAACAATCATCCAGACAATGGTATTTAAGGTTTCACTGAGCGAGACTTTCAAATGATTAAGGAAGACCATTATGTTTACATCAAGCAATATGAAGGCAATCTAGTGATATTATCCCTTTACGTGGATGACATACTATTGGCTGGAAATAATCTGAAATCGATTATGGCCATTAAAGAATGGCTATCCTCAAATTTCAAGGTGAAAGACATGGATAACGCAGAATATATCCTTAGAGTCAAGATCATTAGGGATCGCTCCACGAGATTGATTTCTCTTTCTCAAGAAACTTATTTAAAGAGAATTCTTGAGAAATTTAACATGAAAGACTGCAAGCCCATGGATACCCTCGTAAATAAGAGTGAGCCATTGAGTTAAGACATGTGCCTTCAGAATGAATCTGAAAAGAAAGTAATGGAAAGAATTCCTTATTCCAATGCAGTTGGTAGTTTTATATATGCAATGATGTGTACAAGACCGGATATTTGTCATGCGGTCAGACTCATAAGTAGATACCAGTCAAACCCTAGACAAAAGTATTAGAAAGTTGTCAAGCAAATACTGAGATATTTAAAAGGCACAGTTAATTATGTGTTATGCTACTAAGGAAAAGATTTGTGCTTAGTCGGATATTCTGATGCAGATTGGGTAGGAGATCCAGATGAGCGAAAGTCCACATCAGGATACTCATTCTTGCTAAAAAATGGTGCCATATCATGGTGTAGCAAGAAGCAGAGATGCACTGCATTATCGACAATGGAAGCTAAGTTCATAGCATGTTCTGCAGTGGGCTATATGGTTGAAAAGATTTCTAGAACATTTAGGAATTTGTGGAGAAAACTTAGATCCCATCCTAATATATTGTGATAGTCAGGTAGCCATCGCCTATACAAAGGATCTGAAGTACCATAGCAAGACTAAGCACATTGATATAAAATATCATTTTATCAGAAATGCCATAGCATAAAAGGAGATCACCGTTCAACACATTTCTACGCAAAAGATGATAGCAGATTCATTTACTAAGCCAATACTTAGAGATGTGTATATTGAACATGTAAAATCTCTTGGTATGCATAGAATGTAATCAAACATTTACAAATTTGAAATGAACAAAGTATATTTCATTCAATAACAAATGTTTTAGTATGTGTATGAGTATACAAATGTCTTGTATATATATCGTACAGGTTGATAAAGTTGATTTTCTCACATGAACAACAGCCTTTGATGCTCATAAAGAGTGGGCAGAGATGAGACATGTATTCACCAATATAACAGTAAGAAATGTTATTTTTTGATGGGGAAGTAACATAAAGTAAAATATGTCACCTCGACAAAGAGACAAAAAGTAAGGTCGAGATGAGATCCGAGAAACAAAATATGGATCGACTTGTGGATTATCCCACTTTCCACAATACCTGTAGCCAGACAATGAGTTATTCACATACAGATGTCAAGAGAAGTCAATAATGTGAAAGAATTCAGGTTAGGTACTGTGTGTACCTGAACTAAAGTTTGTATGGTATTACTAATACAAATGACATACACCCTTATGCTGAAAGAGAAATACCGTAGCATGTGCTTCATACCACATGTGTAAAAGAATCACAAATGGGAAGCAAGTGAAAGATCTCTAGTTCATTGCTGTGTGAGTCCCAAAAAAGAAAATTCTTTTCATGGATACCCTTTGACTTTAACGATATCATAGAGAGATGATACAGTGTTTGCTACCTTAGTATGCATCTTATGATCATGATATAAACATTCTAAAAGATAAAATACTAGGAAAGCAGCTGTTTTCAAATTAAAATGATATGCGGGCGAAAGAAAGATTTTCCAACATATACACAATTATGCTAGTGTCTGAGACATGTCCATTATGAAATTAGTTTAGATAACTTCATAGGTGTGGATACTATGCATATATGAATAGTAATTTGAGCTTATATTAAAGCTCGTGAGGGATTAGATTTACAAGTGGAAAGTGTATATGGGATAATCTAAGGCATCTGAGGCATAATATAAATAAATGGAATATAGGGTTGTTTTATGCTAATCCTATCATGATTTCTAGTACAAAAACACCTGAGAAGATGTCATGCTCATGTAGTCACGATGATGCACTAAGTATGAAAACCTAAAAAAGAGATGAAGATTATACGATGTGGCTTATCTTATTATGTGTGAGTGAGAGATGTAGAGTGTAGATGTGGGGTACACCCATAAGGGGGACCCACATCTTATAGAAAATTATTTTAATTTAATTTAAGATTATATTTTAAATTTGGAGGAGGTTATTCTGATAACTACCTCCCCCTCATTTTTGAAAATGGGATAAAACTGCCAGAGCAGTTTTGAAGCCATGATTAGAATAGTTTTAGCGTTTGAAATACGAAATCCATTCAATTTTCTACCAAGTATGGGTTCTGGGCTTTCAACTTCACTCAATCAGCTTCAATGTCTTTGACTATCCTCAAATGGCTTGGATGGAGGCGACATGAGATTGTCTTCATTGCAAAGAAAAAGAGAGTGGCTCCTGTGAGAGAGAAAAAAATAGAAAATTAGTTTCCGTCGCAGGTTAAATTTAAGGTATTTTGATCATTAACATTTTAATTATATTTAAAGTTTATTTTTTGAAAGAATCTTAACATTTTGAGAGAATATTTTGGACGGATGTCTTAGATGGGTAATGTGAGAAATTAGAGGGAATGCCCTATAACTGAAGTAGGTCAATGCATTTTTCTCTTTTAATTTTTGTATGTTAAAATGAGATCATCCTCCATAATTTTATTATTTATATGACATTTGATACATATAAAATAAAATTAATTTATAAGCATATAATTTAAAAATACTTATTTATGTATTACATATTATAAAATGAAAATAAAATAATTTTTTAAATTTCAAAGCAATGCAAGATGTAATAAGGCAGGAACATAATTTTTGCTCCACCACAAAATTTGAACCTCGAAAATTTTTTATCCCATTCTCATCCCCCATGAGATAAAAAAAAATCTTCTTATCTCTGCATCCTATAGAATAATCCCCGGCGAATCCTCAAATTCAAGACAAATTGCCATCCTTCATGTTATCAGGCCTGCAATAGCACCGGCAGTTTAAGAACTAGGAAATGATGTTTGTTAGGGTTTATTGCCTCTTGTGCAATATATTTTTTTTCAAAAAAAAAATAAATAGTGGGAATATATATATATATATACATATATATATATGTGATAAAAATATATTGTTGCAGTCTAAATTTTTTTGTGTGACAAATATCCAAACAATTATATGTTGATGTATTAGAGCAAAACTATGCAAATGATTGTACTTGGGTATTTAAACCCATTCAATTATATGGTGCAAAAAAAAAATTAAACGTCAAAATTCAGTTTTCTTACATTTTTAGCTAAAGTCCACAATAACGATCTCTAAGTATCATAAATTATTGAGAACGAATTAATAGTGCATTGCGGATTTACTTATATAAAATCTAAAATGATAGCAAAAATATTATTGTGCATTTCTTTTAATTGTACTTTTCATGTTTCCTAAGTAAATTTCACCAACAATAAAGTTTTGTTGCATTTATAGAAATTAAGATTATTGTCTTGGTTGTGCTTTTGGGTGTGGGATAGTAATGAATTTAGATTAACTACTTATGATTAAGTGTTATTGGCTGTGAAATTGTAAACCAAAATGTTAGGATTTAGATTATAATATTAGCAATTCAAATTTTGAATAAGACTCACAAATGGAATTAATTCAAATTATTCCATTTTAAGAATGATAGTTACTCACATGCCTCATACGAAATTCCGCTAACAAATTTTATGTAAAAATTGTCTATATCATAGATAAGATTGTACACACAAAATTTCTCAATAAATATTTATGAATATGAGAAAAAAAATGCAAAACAAATAAATGTTGTTAGTTTTGAATGCAGAAGTACAATCTCTAATTTTTGTTTTCTTAAAAAAGAATATAATAAATCCTTTGGTTCTTCTTTTCAAAGAAATAGGTTTCAAGAAGTTTAATTTTAAATTGAACAATTAAGTTTTGGTTTTGATAGAAGATTATTAGAAAGCTTAATCTCCAATCAAAGGTTGAATATTAACTTTGAAGAAGAGTTATGAAAAAGCTTGATCTTCTATTGAAGTTTGAATCTTCATAGAGGTTGCATGCATAAGAAGATTCAATAACTTAAATGTTATTGAAATCTTTACTTTAGCATGTCCATTCCTAATGGAAGCTACTTGGATCTTTGTTGAAAGAGCTTTAGGAAAGTTTTAGAGTTTCACATCTCTTCTTCTAATAACTTGCTATTGTGAATAATACAAATGAACCTTCTATTTATAAAGGTACTAAGAGGTGCTTAGAGATAAGCACATCACTTTTTTATGTTTATCACTTTTTTATTTTATTAAAAAAACAATAATCTTATTGGTTAAGATGGTGCATCATGACATGTGTTAATTTTTTAAAAATAACTAATAAATTATATGAAAAGTAAAATATTAAAATATAGATAAGATGATAATTAGAAATATTTATAGAATTCATTGTGATGAAAAATTTTGAATCACGATCCATTTAGATGATGAATACCATACATGGGTTATTGCTCCTATAACCTTAATCGTCAACAAAGTATTTGGGAAGATAATTTGGCATAGATGGGAAGTGAATAGATTGATTTAGATTTATAAGTAGAAACCCTTATTTATAGGCTATAATAGAAATTAAGTTGACCTATCACCAAAAACCACCTATTACTACATTACTATATTAGACAACCATTTGAACCCAATTGGATAGTCACTTTATTTAGGCCAATCCTTTTATAATTTATTTATTATTGAATTAATAGGTATAAAATGAAAAATCTAACAATCTCCCACTTTAACTATACAATTCAATAATAACAACCACTTTAATGAAAGATAAAAGTAAATTATAGTATCTTTACATCTATTAGTCTAAGTTGAGATCATAAGTGTCCAATAGCACATAATATAGTATTTGATAGGGATATCAATGAGATACACATTGTACACTTACACTTTGCTGACCAAATACAATATCTAATAAAGATATATGTAACAAAAATTTTGCTTAATAAGATTTACATATCAAATCATGACAATATATATAAATCTTTACACACTATAACAAAGCATTAGCCTCACATACCAATTGAGGATCATAATTCTCAACACAATATCAAGATAAAATCTAAATGTCTTTATAAATATGCTATAACCAAAAAAATGTGCACAACATATGGTAAAACATGAATAATTCATATGTATATATATCAAAATAAACTATTAACATTATAGTACTTCAACTAACTCAAAACATTAAAATCCTTAAGCAAACCCATATTGATTACATGATCATGATATATTCCTATCTCTAAACCTTTGGTCAATGGATTCACAAGTATACGATCCATAGAAATGTGTTTAATACATGTGACATACTTATGTACTTTCTTTTACATAAAGTAGTACTTTACATTAAAATGCTTTGTGTTCACAAAACTTTTGTTATTATGAGAAAATATCACAAAAGCAATATTATCGCAATTGATGGTTAAAGTCTTAGACGTGCTTTCAATAATTTTGAAACCAGCTATAAAATTCCTCAACCATACAGTAGTATAAGAAGCTTCATAGCACATGACATATTCTATTTCTATAGTGGAGGTTATTGTTAAGGACTGTTTAATACTTTTCCATCATGAAGATGTTCCAAAATGTTAATTTATGATCATCTAGATAACTAACAAAACTTAAATCTAAGTAACTTGTAATCATGAGATCTCTCAATCTCTGTAGGTTAACATACAATCCTTTGTACCTTAAAGGTACTTTATAACTTTTTTAGCAATGGTCTAATATCTTTGATGAAGATTACTTAAGTGACTTCCCAGTACACCAATAACATAAGTCATGTTAGGACGTGTACATAATTGAGCACACATCTAGCTACCAATAACCAACACATGTGGGAAATTTTTTTAATTCTTTCTATTTCAATATTATTTTAAGGATATTGGGACATTGAGAAAACTTTGCCATTTGAAAATGGGTGTAGCAATTTAATAGCAAGTTAACATATTGAACTACTTTAGTACCTTTGTAATGTATATCTATTGAGATAAAGTAAGCAAACCCTGAGATTTGTCATGATGAATTTCTACGCTTAAAACATATGTGGCATTCCTAAGATCCTTTATATCAAAATATTTGTACAACATTTGCTTTGTCTCAGTTAATAGGTTTATATCATTGCTTGCAAGGACAATGTCATCCATATATAATACTAGGATAATAAAACTATAAGCACTTATCAACAAGTAAATGCACTAATCAAGTGCATTCTTCTTAAACCAAAGAGAAGTTATTACCTTGTCAAACTTGAAATAGCACTATCTAGATACTATTTTTAAGCTATATATAAACTTTTTAAGTTTACACACAAGGTGTTCTTTTCCATTTTCTTAGAAATCATGTTACTAGTTTATATAAACAATCTCCAATAGATCACTATTTAGAAAGACTATCTTTACATCTATTTGATGTAACTCTAAATCAAAATGAGCCATCCATGCCATAATAACTCAAAATAAATCTTTGGTTGAAACTAGTGATAATGTTTCTTTGTAGTATATGGCATCTTTTTTGGTGTAGCTTTTAACTATTAATCTAGCCTTGTACCTCTCGATTTCACCTCAAGCATCCTTCTTAGTCTTAAAGACTCATTTGCATTCAACTAGCTTGCAGCTTAATACTTGATTCTTATGCATTAATGCCAACTCACCATTCATAGCACTTATCCAATCAAAATAGTTTGAATTGAATATGGCTTGAGAAAAGTTGTAAAATTAGTAGCATCATTAATGTCATACTTATACTTCTATAGATATATAAGGTAATCGTTAAGAATAATTAGTTTACGAACATTATAGGATCTTCTTAAAGGAATCTTTTCATTTTTCTCATCTAGTTAGGTATCTTTTACCATTAGCTACATCAGATCAACTGGTAGAATAGTCGAAGATAACTCTCCTAATATTAGTGCTAATGGAATAATTGTGCCATCTTCAATAAAATATGTGATGTGCAATATTTGGTTTCCATTGTCTAACTTATCTTTAAAAAAATAGATCATTTTGATTCAATCACTTTACTTATGTGAGTAAGATAGAAAAATTTGCTACATCTAGAGCCACTATAGTACCCAATAAAGTATCTACTAACAATCTTTGAATCAAGTTTCCTAATAGAGGGAATATATAACTTTGACTTTGCAACCCTAAACTTGAAGATGCCTTAAACAAGGCTTCTTACCATACACTAACTTACTAAGAACTTGATTTAGAATATGTGCTATTATTCACAATGCATCACCTTACAAGAACTTTGGTAATAAAGGATAAGCCAACATGTACCTCACCATGTCCATGGGAGTTTAGTTTCTCCTTTCTACAACTCCATTCTACTTTATCATCCTAAGCATAGTGTAACTTGCTTAAATTGCACACTTTTAAAGGTATCTTGCAAAAAGGACTAGGATTTTTGCCTATTTCATCATACTTACAATAATACTTACTACCTCTGCTAGAATTGACACACTTTATTTGTTTTCCTAATTTTAACTCAACTAATGCCTTGAATAACTTGTAGACTTCTAGTGAATCTAACTTTTCATTAAGCAACTCCACCTAACCAAACCTAGAGTAATCATCGATGAATATAATGAAATATTTACGCCCTCTTATAGTACTAGGTGTTATACATCCACTGATATCAGTGTAGATTAATTCTAGAATACTCTCATTTTTTGCTTCTCTTACCTTTTCTACCTTTGGAAAAAAGCTTACCCTTGATAGTATCCACACAAATTCCAAAATTCAAGAAATATGGGTTATGAACTACTTTCTCTTTCATAACTTTTCATTGATTTCACTCTTTTTCTTATTAATAATAAAGTTTATCAAATTCATAAAATTAGGATCTAAATCAACTTCATATAAACCATCACACACAAAACTAGTGCCCACAATAAAGGATTTATAAAGTAATTTAGCTTTTTTATTACTTAAATATTAGGAATATCTAACAAAATCCAAAGCAATAACTAAAATTAAATTCTTTCTCATGGAAGGTACATAAGCTATACTATTCAATAATAACTCATGTCCAAACTTGGACTTTAACTTCACTAATCCAATATATTCCATTTTAACTCTATCTTTTTTACACAATTAACTCTCTCTTTGTTAGTTTCATCAGATTTGCCAAGGCCTGGAAATAATTAGTGACATGAATAGTTGCACTAGTGTTTAATCACTAAGAGTTTGATGGCACATGGACTATATTTAACTCAAAAAGGACTAGATCTAGATAGGTACCTTTCTTTTTTTTTTTTTCTCAGCCTATTTCTTATACTTGTAAGTAGCTTACTTTCTTGTGCATATATTTCTTGGAAAAATAGAAATTACCCTTATATTAGGCCTTTTGGGTTTATAGCATTACCTACTAGACTTACCTGTCTTCCTTCTATGGTTATAATAGCCCTTACTATCTTTCCATGGTCTAAATTTGTGCCATGAATTGTATAAGTTACGATATGAGCTTTACCCTTCTTCATATCCTCCTCAGCCTGTGTAAGAATGGAAATAATCTTGTTGATGGTCCATTTAGTCTTCTAAGTGTTGTAAGATGCCTTTAAAACATCAAATTGAGATGGAAAAGATTCTAGGACATGCTAACTCAGATAACTATCCCTTAGATCAATTTTCATAGTCTTCAGCTTGGTGCCATAATTCAATAACCTTAGAATATGCTCTTTCATCCCATTAACATCATTATATATAGATTTTTCAAGTAACAAAAGATACCATCCTTTCTCAGCCTTGTCAAACTTCTTATATTTTTCAAATACAAAATATAGGAACATTTTTGTATTAGTTGTTTTAAGGATACTCACTCTTATGGTCTTGTCCATCGTATACTTTATCACCATTAAATACACTTTGTTGGAGTGGGTTCACTTTTCATGGTAACTTTTTTGATTGGCTATAGATTCAACATTAATCTAAGGTTCTAGCTCCCTAATAGTCAAATTATGATTAAAGACTACTAAATACAACTTTAGCAACTCAACCCAATTTTCATGATTCATTCCATTAAGTGTCTTAACCACATTTATTTGCATAGATAAAGAAGTTAAGGAAAAACAAATTGAAACCATTAACAAATGTTTAACCTTAATCATGCTTGAAAGTTTCCTTAGTAAACTATGCAATTGGATTCAATATTACACTACAAGGCCTAATAATGATGGGTTATTAAAGGTCCTGTAACATGATAGAAGAGCTAAATACTATATTTCTAAAATCTAATGCCAATGGGGTGATGATAATTTTAGAAACACAATATCAACTCCTACACTTATTCTATCACTAACAAGTTACATTTATAATATCATACCAATGGGGTATTAAATTATTATTAATATAATACTTCCTTTACTCCAACTATCACTTTATTAAAAATGAACAAAATTTTATGTAATTGAGCTCACAATGAGTGGGCTTACAATTAAATAAAATTTCATGGTATAACATAAACCCAAATGATTCCAAAAAAGAATATTTTCTCTATACACATATATACATAGAAAAATAATTAGTAGACCAAATAGTATCCAAAAATTCCAAAAAATATATATATACGTTGAAACCGTTAATGAAGTTTTTCAAAAAAATTTCAAGAATTAAAGTGCCTTAAAAGTGTGGCTTTTTTTCTTGAAATTTTGCATTAAAATGTATTAAAGTATCATTATATGTGAAAAACACGTCAAAAAATGTAATTTTTGGGCACATTTAAGCTTCAATATGACTTCTTATTTGTTGATCGACATTATTATTGCATAAGCTTATTATAATTGGTTGACCTACATCATTGTAATTTAATTTGTCATTTAGGAGATTTTTCCAGACTTATTTATTTTTCACACGAAATTTTAAGTCTTAATAAATAATCTTTTTCTTATTACTTATAATTAATGAAGTAGAAATTAAATAGACTAATTTTATTTGTCTATAAATACCTCCTCAAAACTTATTCATAAATTTAAACATCATGCGAGTCATCAAATTTTGAAATAAATATCAACTTATCTTGAATTTGATGGACCAATATATGGTTATATTCTTGCTTTGCAAGTGATGCATCTCTTGCACATGATGCATGCTTTCCCGTGAGGTGCAGATACAGGGCAATGTAAGCATGACATATATACGCACGTCACGCGAATCTTTACATGGCTCATGTAGATAAATCTTAACCTTGAGTCTTCAGAAATAATGTTTCCCTGTGCGTGATACCGGCGTAAACACGCTGTAAGTAGGAACAAATCTAAAAAATATTCTAAAACAGCGTAATTATTATTGTGGAGAGAAAAGAAAACCTTAAAACAATTTTAGCGCATAATAATTATAATTTTCAAACCATTTAGATCTTTACGTGAGTTTGCTTGTTGTAAGCACTTCATAAGAACAAATTTGGTCTCAATGATCAATTAATCTAACAATATTACAATAAATAACTTATCAATGGAAGCCCTCATATCATCTTTACGGATCAGTCTTATGTCACAGAAGCACAAAAGCTGTCACTCTGTAAAATGACAATTTCATTACTCGCCACAAACTATTTGTGCATAAAAGGGTAATTAGTAGTATTTATTCATGTTATTTTAAATTAATTTGAAATATTATTTATTAATTAGTATGAACTCTGAAAATACCAGAGTTTTATGTATTTGATGTCAATTCCAACTTCAAATTAGTTTATTACATATATTTGCACATAAACTTAGACTGATTTTTATATATTTAATAAAATTTTATGGATTAATTTTTTTTTAAAATTATTTTAAAATTGACTATCCAAATTACCCAATTGCACTGCTGTTTTATTTGTGGTCATAAACGCACCGTCATCCCAGGAATGATGATTACTGTGAAACTATATTTATCCCTTTTTTATAGGCCAAGCTGGTCCCAAATCCTACGTTTCAAATAGCTTCACAGCACTGATGGCATAACTATAATTTTTTTCCATGGTATTTGTAGTAATTCACTTAGATATGCAAGATTTTGAATTTAAACTTCAAATATAATATGCAGTAAAACTCTTCAAATAACATCCGGTCCTACAACTATAATGCCAACACATAAAAATAATTTTTAAAAATATATATATAAAACTTAAACAAGTTATACATATAGTTCTTGGCTTTCAATGTTCTATTTGTTTTGTTAGAATGTATTTTTTTTTATAGAAAAGCATTATTCGTATATATAGTAATAAAAGAGTGATATATTGCTTATATTTTTAGTTTGCAAAAATGATACCTAGAGTTATAATATTATAGGAAAGATAATAATAAAAGAGTGATATATTACTTATATTTTTAATTTGCAAAAATGATACCTAGAGTTATAATATTATAGGAAAGAAACTTCTCTTTGAAATAAAAGAAATTTTTTTTCAGACTTTTTATATTTAGCACATTAGACAAATAAAATATTTTTTTCATGTTAACCTTTTATAATTATATTCTAAAAAAATATTTTTTGTATTGAGATAAAAGGAGCTTAAAAAAATATTTCAATTTAAATTTGATAGACGGACATTAGTTAGCAGAAGTTTTTATTAAAGACAAACACTATTATCGTTCAACACAATGGGGAATCAACAAGGGCATTGGAAATTAAAGCAAAATTTACTTCAACATCTAATAAGAAACCAAAAGTGATAATGCAACTACTTATATTTCACAAATCCACACACATTTGCAGTAGGAGTTACTTGGCTCACAAGACTCTTGACTTCATCTATTCAACGTCTGCATAGTTTCACAACTAACTTGCAACCAAAACACCACCTACATGTTGAAATAGGAGCTGATCAGTTAGTTGTTAATTAATCTCAACCATATGTCTTCAATTATTGAGATTACTCAAAAAGATTTTACTTTAGTACATATTAAATGAACAGAAATAATTCAATGGATACTGGAAACGGAAGCAGAGAATTGCTAAAGATGTATTATGTATTATATGAGTGCATATGCCGTTTAAGCTTGCTATCAAAACAGAGCTAGCAATAATTCCAAAACTACGTATGTTTTAATTTAAAATTTTTAGATCAATATACGTTACATTGATTTGTTACCTTACGGAAAGAAAATGTTTCTCTTCCGCTCCCAGAAAGTTCCTAAATTTAACAAAAAATTGAATAAGATTATTTATATATATGGTGAACCATAATATTTAATTAAATTAAAATTCTATAGTTTACCAACCAGCAGAAAAATAAAATAAGAAATGCTGTAATTTATGTTTAAAGCCTGTGCTTTCATGTAAAGAGATCCAACATTAAACAATTTTCTTTCAAAAAAAATGTAAATTTTCCGTTATATTTGTAGCTTTCATGAGTAAGAAGGGATATAATATCTACACTGGTGAAAAAAAAGAAGGTAACGTAAGAAACCTGAAAAAAAAAAAGACATACTAAGACAATTACCAGTTAATTTTGGAATTTCCTTTTTATTCTTGCAATGAGTAGAACAACATGCACGTATATCCAATCCCACATGTTGCTGGCAAACTGAAAATAAACCTTTCTCCATGAACTTTTGAAAGCTAGAGTTCCACAAACTGCCCAAAACCCAGTAATGAATCCAAGACCAATGCTCACATAAAACCCAAAGCTTATGAATCTATCTTCTCCTTCATTGTCATTTTTCTGAGTGTTACCAGTTGATGGAGGAGCAGAAGGGCTTCCATCTCCTGGGCATTTTTCTACAAGTGGGGGCCCACAAAGCCCTTCATTTCCTGTGTATGATGAAGCATCAAAGGTTTGGAGTTGAGTGGTAAGTGGAATCCGTCCTGATAGGTTGTTGAAGGACAAATCCAAGTCACTCAGGAAACTCAAATTTGAAAAACTTGCTGGGATTGTACCAGAAAGAAAGTTTCTTGACAGATCAAGTGATTCCAACTTTCGCATTTGACCAATGTGGCTAGGAATAAATCCTGTGAGATTATTTCTCGAAAGGTTCAAGGAAGCCAATCCCACAAGTCTGGATATACTCTGAGGAATCTCTCCTTTCAACTGATTAGATGAAAGATCAACAAGTGTCATAAGCCCTAGATTTTTCCAGTACTCCCTTTCTTGCCCTTTCCACATCAATATTGACGTTTCCATGGGGTCTGGATACTCATGATAATTTCCACTGTGATCATATATATTGAACTCATATGAAATAATTGTACCTGGAAATGTTCTTGACATGGGTTTTATGTCGTTGAGACATTGCGGTATATGCTCAGTAAAGTTGTTATGTGAGAGATCCAAAATCTGAAGATACGAGAGATTACATAGACTTGTAGGTATTCTTCCTTGGAACTTATTTGCCCTCAGACGCAAAACAATCAAATTAGTGAGATTATGCCCTATCCAGAGTGGCAGTTCTCCTTCCAAGTTGTTATTTCCAAAATCAATGGACTTTAGGCCTTGACACTGCAACAAAGTTGGAATTTTGCCCGAAAGATTGTTGTCATTTAGATGGACAGATACAATTTTTTTTAGAGTACCTACTGCCTCTGGTATTCTTCCAGAGAAATAATTATTTGCCAAATTCAGAACTCCTAAATTTTGCAAATCCCCTAAACAATTCGGAAGTTTTCCTGAGAGTAAATTATTAGACAAATCAAGATATTCTAATATCAATTTTGGAGTTGCACAAAAGGAAGATAAGGAACCTGAAAGCATATTATTTGAGAGTAACAGAGTGGTAAAGTTTGTTGGATGTAGTGGCAATGGACTAGGTAAATTGTTAAAGCTCAAATCCCAAATAAAGCTTGAACCAGAACATTTGATTTTCTGCCTTTCAGATGATTCTGGGAAAGACCCGATAATGTTGTTATGGGAGAGATTCATGTATGCAAAACATGGAGTTAGGTCCCAAAACCACGTGGGAATTGAATTTGAAATCCCACAATTTGAAATGTCAAGAAAGCTAATTGGCCATAGAATTTTTTGCCAGGCAGGAAAATCAGGTCCCAAGATACATGATGACAAATACAATTCTACGAGTTGGAATGGTGGAACCCAATTTAAACTCAAGTTGAAAGAAAGCTGGTTGTGGGAAAGATCCAAATATTGCAGTGAAGATAGATTTGACAAGTGTGATTCATTTATTTGTCCGTTCAAATTGTTTGAATAGAGATCCAAACTCACGAGACTTGAAAGTTGTCCCAGGCTATATGGAAGACTTCCATTCAACTGGTTGTTGGAAAGATCTAAGTCTGTCCATAATGGAAGATCGATAAACTCAGGTAACGGGCCACTCAAATTGTTATGACTTAAATCCATATAATAAAGATGAGGTAAATGTTCCATTGACTGTGGAAGTAAACCAGAGACTAATATTGCTGAGCAGCAATACTTTCAAGGATAGAAATCCTGTGAGGTTAGGAAATGTCCCTCTGCTGAATGGATTATCTCTTAGATTAAGAAGTTCAAGACTACTTTGGGCAACACATAAATTTTCTATGGAATCCCTGGCTTGACCAGATAATCTGTTCGAAAGAAGATATAATTCTTTCAATTGACACAAATCACGAAAGGATGTTGGTATGCCCCCTTCAAAGTAATTGAATGAAAAGCTAATAAATTCAAGAGAAGTCATATTTCCAAACCCATTTGGTATAAGACCGTGAAATGAGTTCTCTGAAAGATCAATATCTGTGACGACTTTACTAATATTAAGCACCCATGGCAGAATGGAAGAATTTAAGTTATTGGATGCAAGGTTAAGGACTTCCAGAGAAGTGGAATTCATATGGGAAAAAGAATTAGGATTGACATTAGGAAGTCCACAAGATGGAAAATAAAGCACTGACAGATAAGGAAGTTTGCTTATTGATAATGGCCAATCAGAAGCTCGACTTCGATTAACTCTGGACAGATCAAGGTATCTCAAAGCAGAGAGATGAGAAATCCACTCAAAATCATTTATAAACAAATTGGGATTAAATCGAAGTTCAAGAGCTCGCAAATTGGATAGATTCCCTAATTCACGAGGGATGGTGCCAACAAAGTCTAAACCTGCAAGTCGGAGCCCTTGCAGCTCAGAAAGTGAACCAATGCACTTTTGGATTTTTTGTGCTTCAAATCGGTTAAAACTGAGATCCAAGAAAGTAAGATGTTGGAGTTCACACAATGAGGAATCTATCTTACCTCCCAATCCTAAAGATAGAAGCAGGGATTTAAATTGCGGTTGCGGTCGTTATCACGGTTGCGTCGCGATGCGGACGAGTACGGAAAAATGCGGCCATAACGGTCTAAAATCACGGAAAATCGTGGATGCGGTCTCTCCCGAAAACGCAATATTGTGGGCAATATTGCGGTCGCGGACCGTTTTTTAAATCCTAGGATAGAAGATTCAACTTGGTGACACGACCAGTTAAATTATTGCATGAAATTCCTTCCCATTTGCAGCAATCAACTTCTTCATTCCAAGAGGAGAGAATGCCAGATTCATCAGTGAAACCATCCTTTAGTTTGAGAAGGGCTTGCTTGTCCGTCTCTACGCATTTCATGGCTCCATTTCCAGCACATAAGCAAATGCTAAGAAACGCAGTGATCACCAAGCTTAGGACTGTTTGGGATATAGAAAAACAAAGGGAGTGATGACCGTGCTTCATCAGGTGAAACGTGTTATTACTAGTGACAGGCTTTAATTTTGTGTGGAAATTACAAGAGCCAAGTGTAACTTATTTATAATGGTCATTGTTTTTGCCAAATGCTATTTCCTGTCATCGTTTTCATTGGCTATCTTCCAAATTCATCCCAACTTGTGAGGAGGGCAACACTTGAGTATAATAATGCCATTCCCTGATTAGCGCCGCGTTTGACACAAACGGCCTATAAATTAATTAATACTTGATAACATAGTTGATTGTATTAGAAATATTTAGTAAAATCAATTGCTAAACTAGTTGAAAAATATAAAATAATATAAAAATATGTTAATGTAAACAGATATATAGATTAAAATAACTGAAATTTATTTTGAGACAAAATTATATTAATACAATGAAAATATTCAAAATATAAATATAATTACCTAAATTTTAATTAATTATATTTTATAATATTACATATTTATTTAGTCACTTACTTACTTATTTTTTTCTTTATTTATACAAAATTAATGAAGTATGGATGAAATATTTATTTCAATGAGACATAAGTTGGAAGAATAAAGTTTTTTTAAAAAAATTGATAAATTATAATTTATAAACTACCATTTTAAAATATAATAAATCAAAACTTATTTTTTCATATAAATTAGTATAAACACTTTCAAAAATTAATCAATTTATTGATTAAATTAATAATTATAAATTAATTTATTTAGAAGAAAGTTCACCCGCTTATAGATAAACTTTCTGTAATTTTCCACGGAGAAAGTCATCGATTAATGACTTCATGAGTCCAGTCAGGGCCATAGACTCCTTTACTCCTACTTTTCTTTTCGTCTATTGTACGCCCAGCGACTCTAATATATGACCCTGCTTCTTTCTTATTGAGCAAAGGAAAAATTATAATAAAAATCTATTACGTTTCGTAATAAATGAATCGATTTTTTAAAATAAAAGTATAATTGCAATTTTAATTCTTTTATTATATAAATTGATTCATTTCGTGATCTTCCCTAATATCACATTTAATACACTTTAATGACTTTAATTGAATTGCAAGATTGCAGACTTAATTGACAAGTAAAATTTTAACAGCACACCAAGTCAATATCCATTGAAAATCAAACTAGCAAGTTGCCCATGGGATATTGACCGCCAAATCAGTTTCTTCTTTTCCAAAAAAAAAAAAAATGCAAACACTTCTCTCAAATAATTGGATTTTATCTCATTCAACTTTGAAAACTTCAAAATTACTCCTTTAAATTTTATAAAATTTGGAATTCACACTCATTATCCAATTAATTAATTTTTTTTACCAAATTATGTGATTTTTTCATAAAGTTTTTAGACAAAAATTATAATATTATTAAATTTTTATTTATTTTATTATTTTCTGGCATATAATTTTGCACTTTAATTACAAGTTTCCAATTAAAAATTTTAATATATTATCTAATTTTTATTAATTATATAACATTAAAACTATATATGAAAATATATAAAAAAAAATCCAAATTCATTTATATTATGATTTTTGTTTAAAAACTTTATGAAAGAAATTACATAATTTAATAAAGTGATCAATTATGTAAAAAATGAGAATTAATTCTAAATCTTTCAAAATTTAAGAGAATAATTTCTAAATTTTTAAAGTTGACGGGAGAAAATTTCAAGTACCGCCAAATTGATTTGCATGTTTTTCCTTTCTTCTTATTAAATGAATCCTATGATTTTCAAACTTTCTCAAGTAACAAAGTTAGTTCTACTCATTTGCATCCAACAAAGGCAAGTTTGAAACCCTGATAAGAGATCTGTATGCTAACTAAAGCCAACTAAATTTTTTTATTTTGAACTTGATAAAATTACCAAGTGAAAATTTTAATGCAGTTTATAAATGTTTTTAAAATCAAGTCAATGAACTAGAATGAAGAATAGTTTAAAATTTAATATTATATATCACAGCATAAGACATGTTAAATATAATATATCACTTTCTGTCTCTCTTTCTCTCTCTTTATATATATATCACCATTTACTATTTATATTTATATAATACATATATTACATAATTGTTTATTTATTTTTTATATAGTATATTTTGAATCAAACACTCTTTTATCGTGTTCTGAAGAAAGAAAGTTGATAATATACATATTGCCATTTTCATTTCGCATTTAAATTTAAATTAAATTTGAATTGCCAAGAGATAAAAGAATTTAAACTAAAGATAAAATAAAAAATATTACAACAAGAATCAGTGGGAAAGTTTCCGTATCAATTCTCTCTATAATAATGATAATTGTATTGAATTAACTAAATGAAGTACAAAGAATAAGGGGAAGGGTTAAAGCAAAAGGGTTAAAATCTATATCTATATATTATACATTAGTTGTAATGTTTCCTACCTTCTTTTATTACAAGTATCATTCACATAACTCATTATATGTTAATTTTTCATTCTTTCTCAAAAAATATTATGTTGTGGTAAGTCATACTCATCCAATCAATCTTCTTTTAATAAATATTTCAATGCAATGAGTTACATTCACATAATTAGTATAAGAAATTGAATATTTGAATATTTCATTTGTATATAGCAATTTATATTAAATTGAAAAAAATTCATAATTTCTTTCTATCATTTATTGCATTTTCATAATCTCTGTGATTTCTTTTCCTATTTTAATGAGTATTCTAATCGTGCTTTTTCTTCCTTTTTGAAATAATCTCTTTGATTTCTTTCCCTTATTTCTTGTGTTTTTGTAATTTCTTTGATATCTTTCTCTAATTTATTGCATTTTCTATAACTAAACCTCTCATTTATATATAGCAAATTATATTAAATTAGGAACCAAAACTCTTTGATTTCTTTCGCTTATTTATTGCACTTTCATAATCTCTCTGATTTTTTTAATTACTATTATTTCTAATTTTTGTACATTTTCTTCTTCTTTAAAATAATTTTCATAATTTCTTTTCCTCATTTATTGTGTTCTTGTAATCTCTATGATCTCTTTATTTGATTACAACATTTTCTATTTTTTGTGCTTTTTCTAAACAATTGAATTCAAATTTTAAATTATCAATCAAACTACATATAACCTCACAAGATCAAAAAAAATGTTCCTGAGCTCTTTTTTCTTTTTTCTAGTTTCGCTTAAGCTTTTTATCTATTGGGAAATCTTCCATACATTTTTTTTAATGGATTCAAGAATCAAGTTTACACACAACCAAGTTATATAGATTATGCTTAAACTGCTACGATGTTTACAAGCTTTAGAATAATATCCTTGACCTTTTTCCCTTATTCACCATATTTTCATACTCTTGGAACAATTTATGTGAATTTTGCTTTAACTGCTAGTAATTTCTTAGTGACATGATCATGGACCAATTAAGTAGCCTGAGTTAGAAAATTCCTAAAAAATACATCCAATTTGATGGAATGAAATGGAAGAGAGGTGTTGAACTTAATTGAAGTAAGGAGAACATTTTCTTTTAAGGTTCCTTGCAAGCACACAATAAAGTTAAGGCACACTATTGAGGCTATCCAAGTTGAAAAGATTGTATGTGATAATATTGTAGCATACTATTGCAAGATGCATGCAAATCAAAGGATATAGATAATGCAAAACATGATTTGGCAGACATGAATATATGACTAGAGTTACATTGATATAAGAAGCGGAATAAATTGAGGAAATAACATGCTAAATATGCAATAAATGATAATGATTGGTGACAATTCTGCCCATTTATTAAAATGTCAAGTTTCTTAATGGGTTGCTAGTAATGTTAGGAAGAATGTTTTTAACAATAACACAAAGATCATGGCATTAAAATCTTATGATTGTCATGTCATTATGCAATGATTATTAGAACTTGTAGTTCAGGCATTCATGCTAAAAAAATATCATGTTTAATTGTTGAGCTCTATAATTATGTCAATTAAATATGGGTTAGAACTTTGAACAAGGGACGTGGAGAAAGTTAAGGAAGATATCATTCTCATTCTCTACAAACCTAAATAGATATACCCATTAGCATTATTCTTTGACATAATGATGCATTTAGTGGATATACCTATATGTGATATATATTAAGAATCTAAAGAACTATGTTAAGAATTGTGCTTAACCTAAAGGTTCTATTACTGAAGGCTATGTATTAAGTTAATATTTTGTTCCATTTATCTATAAAGCAAGGAAACTAAATTTCATCAGCCTAAGTGAAACCAAGATATTGTCCAAATTAGAACAAAAAAACAATTGTCAGTGTTTAGATTTATATGTCGAGCCATTAGAAAAAAATTATTCATTTTGATAGAAGATATCGGAATAGTATAATATAACTTGTATTCTAAAGTAAGTTTTTTTTTCATTATTTTTTTCCAAGTCCTTCTTATTTATTGAATAACTTGTATTCCATGAGATAACTACAAGCATGAGGTGGTTAAATTGTGGATCAACCCTAGAAAACTAAGTTCCCTTCATGTTTTTACTGAAAAATAATGTCTTCTCATATTCATTTCCATAATTTTTCCTTATTTGTTGCTCATTTTGATATTGTCATATTTAATAGATTTTATAGATGTACCACTCTACACAAGAATGGATCCTTAGAGGTGACTAATGAGTTATTCTTGTTAGCTTTTGGACTAGATTTTATGACTATATCATGTTCAACATATGTAGTTAATGATGTTTAGTTTGTAACTTCTTCCTAGGATTCCAAGCATGAGACATAAAATAGTGGGACTTCTTACTAGAGACTAATGAAAACACATTCTAAAATCTTCTAGAGGATATCATAGAGTTAATTTATATATATAATTACTTTGTGACTCTATTCAGTTGTAAATGGTTTGACACCAATCATAAAAAGAAAAAAAGTTGTCAGTGATAGAAACATAACAAACATCTCCATCAGTGTTCAATGGTAAAAAAGATGATCCATATATCCTTATATCTCAAACAAAACAAGCTTTTTACATCAATGATCCTCTTAGACCTAATTGGAAAGTCTTTTCTCATGTGATGCATTGGGATATATATGAAATTTTCCAAATGATGATGTTAATAATCAAAAGGTCTCAATGTTGACCTTGAAATTTTGGACCTTATTACCATAATGGATTAGAATAATGATCTCAATGTGTTTTTATCTTCTAAAGATATTTGTGCTAATAGTTATCAATGACTTCATAAATGACAATGACATATTAGAAAATGAAATGATTGTTGATTACATAGAGGATGTGCATTTAGAATCTAATGATGATGTTGAAATTGATGAGGGAGAAAATAAGCATGTTACTTTTAGTAATGGTGATTCAAATTAGGGTTTAGAGTCTTTTACTTTTTACATTACAATTATATAATGAACAATTTTAATATATTGTAATAAATATTATTTATGTCATGTCATCATAATTATTTCTTTTACATACTGATTATCATTCATATTGCTTCATAGTCATGGCAATTGTTATACCTTCCCACCATGGAGGAGATGGTAGAGCCCTAACACTATTGGATCCCACTTGCCTTCCCTACCACTGCAAGATAGATAAAATTGCTTATACCATACTAGTCACTTCATTATTTTCCCATGTGTCTGTGTGTAAGTATTGGATTAACATAGTGAATATCTTTTAAAGCTACACCGTCCCTGTGTTTTCATAGCAAAACGAGGGCCAGACTTGTGTATAATAATGCCATTCCTTGATTAACGCCGCGATTTGACGCAAACGGCTAATAAATTAATTAATACTTAATAACATAATTGATTGTATTATAAATATTTAGTAAAATTAACTGTTAAATTAGTTTGAAAAATATAAAATAATATAAAAACATGTTAATGTAAGTAGATATGGATTAAAATAACTCAAATTTATTTTGAGACAAAATTATATTAATATCACAAAGATATTCAAAATATAAATATAATTACTTAAAATTTAATTAATTATATTTTGTATCATTACATACTTATTTATTTATTTACTTACTTAATTTTTTATTTAAACTAAATTAATGAAATATAGGTGAAATAGTTATTTCAATAACCAAGTTGGAAGAATAAAGTTTTTTTTTAAATTTAATAAATTATAAGTTATAAACTATTATTTTAAAGTATATTAAATTAGAACTTTATAAATTAATGTTAAATACATTTAAAAATTAGCCAATTTACCAACTAAATTAATAATTATAAATTAATTTATTTATTACGCAATGCCTACCTTCAAAAGCTCTCTGGCTTATAGATAAAACTTTCTGTAATTTTCAGCGAAGAAAGCCATCAATCGATGACTTCATGAGTCCAGAGGGCCATAGACTGCTTTATTCCTACTTTTCTTTTCGTCTATTCTACGCCCAACGACTCTGATATATGACCCTGCTTCTTTCTTGTTGAGCAAAGGAAAAACTATAGTAAAAATCTATTACGTTCCGTAATAAATGAATCGATTTTTTTAAAATAAAAGCATAATTGCAATTTTAATTCTTTTATTATATAAATTGATTCATTTCGTGATCTTTCCTAAGATCACATTTAATACACATTATTACTTTATTTGAATTGAAAGATTACAGACTTAATTGGCACATAAAATTTTTACAGTACAGCAAGTCAATATCCATTTAAAATCAAATTCGCTAGTTATCCATGGGATTTTGACTGCCAAATCAGTTTCTTCTTTTAAAAAAAATACAAAATACTTCCTTCTACTTCAATGTAATTGGATTTTATTTCATTCAAGTTTAAAAATGTAGAAATCACTCCCTTAAATTTTACAAAATTTGAAATTAACACTTATCATTCAAGTAATTAACTATTTTTATCAAATTATGGGATTTTTTAATGAAATTTTTAAACAAAAATTATAATATTATTGAATATTTATTTATTTTATTATTTTTGGCATATAATTTTGCACTTTATTAACATGTTTTTTATTAAAAAATTTATATACAATTTAATTTCTGTGAATTATATAACATTAAAATTATATGTGAAAATATATAAAAAAAATCCAGGTGCATTTATATTATGTTTTTTGTTTAAAAGCTTCATGAAAAAAATTACATCATTTAATAAAATGATCAATTAAGTAAAAGATGAGTATTAATTCCAAGTCTTTTAAAATTTAGGAAAGTAATTTTTAAGTTTTTTAAAGTTGAAGGGAACAAAATTTAACTGCCCCAAAATTGAAGGAAGTAACTTGCATTTTTTTTTTCTTTCTTCTCATTAAGTCAATCTTATGATTTTCGCACTTTCTCTAGTAACAAAATAAGTTTTACTAATTTGTTTCCAACAAAGGCTATTTTGAAACCCTGATAAAAATCTGTACGTTTACTAAAGCCGACTAAAATTTTTTATTTTCAACTTGATAAAAATTACCAAGTGAAAGAAGAACAATCTAAGATCTGAACCATGGACAAATGTGGTTAGACCAAAATTTTAAATATTATATTTCACAACATAACGCATGTCAAATATAATATATCAAGTACAATATTCCACACCCTCTCTATATTTATCACTATTTATTATTTATATTTATATAATATATATTATATAATTGTTTATTTATTTATTTTTATATAGTAAGTTTTGAATCAAACACTCTTCTATCATGTTTTGAGGAAAGAAAGTTGATAATATACATATTGCCATTTTCATTTCGTATTTAAATTTAAATTAAATTTGAATTCCCATGATATAAAGCAGTTTAAACTAAAGATAAAATAAAAAAATATTATAGAAAGAAAAGTTTCCTTATCAATTCTTTCTTTGATAATAATAATTGAATTGAATTAACTAAATGAAGTATAAAGAATGAGGGGAAGGGCTAAAACAAAAGGGTCAAATTCTGTATCTATATATTATATATTAATTATAATGTTTCTTTCTTTTATTACAAGTATTATTCACATAATATGTCAATTTGTCATTCTCTCTCAATGAATACTATGTTGAAGCATGGTAAGTCATATTCATGCAATCAATGTAAGGAACTTAATATCTTATTTATATATAGTAATTTATATTAAATTGAGAAAAAATTTCATGATTTCTTTTCATTATTTAATGCATTTTCATAATCTCTCTGACTTCTTTTTCTAATTTACTGAGTACTCTAATCGTGCTTTGTCTTCCTTTCTAAAATAACATCTTTGATTTCTTTCCTTTATTTTTTATGTTTTAATAACCTCTCTTACTACATTTTCTATAATTAAATCTTTTATTTATATATAATGATTTATATTAAATTACAAACAAAAACTCTCTAATGTCTTTCTCTCATTTATTGCATTTTCATAATTTCTTTATTTTTTCACTAATTTTTGTACATTTTCTTCATCTTTGGAATAATTTCCATGATTTATTTTCCTTATTTATTGTGTTTTTGTAATTTATATGATATTGTTATCTAATTTATAATGTTTTCTAATTTTTGTGCATTTTTTAAACAATTGAATTCCAATTTTTAACAACCAGTCAAGCTATACATATCCTCACAAGACCAAAAGAAATGTGTCTAAGCTCTTTTTCTTTTTCTAGTTTTACTTGAGCTCTTTATCTATTGAGAAGTCTTCCATACATTTTCTTGATGGATTCAAGAAGCAAGTTTACATGCAACCAAGTTATGTAGATTTTGCTTCAATTGTTGGGATGTTTACAAGCTTTGGAATAATCTCCTTGACTTTTTTCCTTTATACACTACATTTTCATACTCTTGAAACAATTTAATTTTTATTTTTTATGCTTTTTTATATTCAACCAAGTTATGTGGATTTTTGTTCCAACTGTTGGCAATTTCCTAGTGACATGATCATAGACCAATTAAGCAGTTGAATTAGAAAATTCCTAGAAAATACGTCCAATTTGGTGGAGTGAAATGAATGAGAGGTGTTTATGAACTTAATTAGAAGATGGAGAACAATTTCTTTTAAGATTCCTTATAAGCACACAATGAAGTTGAGGCACACTATAAATGTTATCTAAGTTGAAAAGAATGTATGTGATGATACTGTAGGCATATTATTATAGGATACATACAAATCGAAGGATATAAATAATGCAAGACATGATTTCATCGACATGAATATAAAACCAAAGCTACATCTATATGAGAAAGGAAAGAAATAGATGAAATACCATGCTAAATACACAGTAATAATAATGATTAATAATAGTTTTGCCAATTTATTAAAAATATCAATTTCCTGATAGGATGGTAGTAATCTGAGGAAGCAAGTAACTAACAATGATGCCAAGATCAAGGGATTAAAATCTCATAATTGTCATGTCATTATGCAATGATCATTAGAACTTGTAATTCAAGCATTCAAGCTGAAAAAACTATTATGTTTGATTGTTGATCTCTATAATTACATTAATTAAATGTGGGCTAGAATTTTAAAGATAGGAAGTGGAGAAAGTTAAGGAAGATATTATTCCCATTCTTTGTAAACTTGAACATATATACCCTTTAACTTATTCTTTGACATAACAATACATTTGGTGGATTTACTAACATGAGAGATATATCAAGGGCCTAAAGGACTATGCTAGAAATTATGCTCGATCTAAAGTTTCTATCGTTAAACGCTATGCATTAAATTAAATGTTAACATTTTGTTGCATTTACCTATAAGGGAAGAAAATAAATTTAATCAAGAAAAATCAAACTAGGATATTGTCTAAATTAGAATAAAAAACTAATTGTTAGTGTTTAAATCTATATGTCGAGCCATTAGAAAAAATTTGTTCATTTTGACAGAAGATATCAGAATATTGTCATATAATGCATCTTGAATAACTATGATGAAAGCTAAAAGTATCTTGACTAAGTCTTTTCATTCATTGTTCAAGTCCTTCTAATTTATTAAATAACTTGTATTCTTTGGTGAACACATAAGAAAACTACAAGCAAGATGTGGTCAAAATTTGGATCATTTCCAAAAAATTGAGTTCCCTTTTATGGTTTTACTTAAAGATAATGCCTTTTTATATTTGTTTCCATAATTTTTTCCTTATTTATTCTCATTTTAATATTGATCCATTAAAAAGATTTTATAGATGTACCATTTTACACAAAAATGGATCCCTAAAGGCAACTAACAAGCTATTTTTGTTAGCTTTCGAACTAAATTTCACAATTATATCATGTTTGACATGTGTAATTAATGAAGTTTAGTTTGTAAATTCTTCTTAGGATTTTAGGAATAAGACATAAAATGGTGGGATTTCTTTACCTAAGACTGATAAAAACACATTCTACAGTCTTTTAGAGGATATTATAGACTTAATTTATTTATATAATTACTTCATGATTCTTTTTAAGTGTAAATGGTTTAACATTCACTATAAAAAGGAAAAATTCCCAATAACAAGAACATAACAAACATCTCCATCAAGGTTGAATGACACAAAGATGATGCATATATACGTGTCTCTCAAACAAAACAAGTTTTTTACATTAATAATCTTCTTAATAGACCTAATTGGAAAGTCTTTTCTCATGTAATGCAACATGATATATATGGGATTCTCCAAATGATGATATTAATGATAAAAAAGTCTTCATATAGGACATCAATTTTGCTAACTTCACCCTCATAATTGACATTGGAAAGTTGGACCTTATTACCTCAATGGATTAGAATAATGGTTGTCAATGTGTTCTATATTTTAGAGATATTTGCACTGATATGTAGGATCTTAATGACTTTATGAATGACAATGACATATTAAAAGGTGAAATAGTTGATAAGTACATAGAGGATGGGCATTTAGAATCTAATGGTGATGTTAAAATTGATGAAGGAGAACATAAGCTTGTTACTTTTAGTAATAGTGATTCAAATTAGGGTTTAGAGTCATTTACTTTTCACATCATAATTATGTAATGAACAATTTTGGTATATTGTAATAAAGATTATTTATGTCGCATTGTATAATTGTTTCTCTTACATGTCTTTCATAATAATTACCATTCATATTATTTTACAGTTATGGCCATTATTATACCTTCCCACCATGGAGGGGATGGTAAAGCCTCACCACTATCAGATCGCACTTGCCTTCCCCAATAGTGTAAGATAGGTAAAATTGCTTATACCATACTACTCATTTTATTATTTTTCCATATATATATTCAATTAACATAGTGAATATATTTTAAAGTAGCCCTTTAGCAAAAAATTTAGAAGAACAATAGTCAATTGTTGCCCAATCACTTTGACAAGGATAGTGATACCTAGTGCTTGATAGTGGAGAACCAAAAGCATCTTCCATAGTTGATAGAAGTACTTGTTAAGCAATATTGCAAGTCATTCCACAGGTCTAAAGCAGTTGTACCTAAGAAGTAGAAAGCACATGTTGTTCAAGGAGTCAATATAATTACCAACTTAATTTCCTTTTTAGTTTACATTTGATATTATAATTATTTTACACTCATATTTGATTGTTACATGTTTTTCAATATAGCAACATATTAAGTGTTAACATTTCAAGGGAGAAGTTACCCTATATGATTGGGGGTATTGAGTGCATGGGAACCAATTGATACAAGGCTAATGTCATAGCAAATCATTAAGAAAAGTGTTGTTGGATGCTTAATTCTTAAGAGTATAGAGTAAGAATGAATTAAATAATATAGGTTATAATGTTTTATTTAAAGTTTATTTCTTTTGTAATTGTATATGTTTTGATTTGAATTTGCAGAAAAAGTCAAGGAGAAATGCACATAACAAAGTGCAAAAAAGAAAAAAAAACAATGATCACAGCAAATTGAAAACCATGATGACACATTGATATAATAGGGTATTCTAATTTAATGTTCTTAAAATTTAATACTATTAATGATTTCACAAAAGTTGTCTACTTTAAAAAAATAGTCTAGAAAAATAAGGCAACAAGTTATAACTATTGATGAAGAACTTCCATGTGTGTCATACATGGTTGTTAAGGGAGTAGGTGCATCCAAATGCCCAAGCTAATTATGTAAATGAATTTCTTCTTAGTTTGTCAGTTTTAAGTACTTTTAAGAACTTTGTACTTAAACTATCGTTTAAAACAAATCAAGACTAAGATGGTAGACCAAGCCACTAAACTATAGGCCTAGTTTAGTGATGCCTTTAAAAGCTCAATGTCAAGCCCGATGCAGATTAATGAACTTACCATTACTAACGAAGTGCTAGGCATAGGAAAGGGGTTAATTGGTACATGCTATTGCTTAAGAATATGTAGTGCTACATTTTTCAGAGCTAGTAGGTATAGTATGTCCAATAGCAACACATTGAATATCAACAATAATTATTATAGCATATTAAGGAACTACTTCGCATGTTATGGGATACGATATAGTTAAGACTCAGGATCACTAGGCTACTTCCTACTCCGCCTCACTTAAGGGATGTTTGTGCCACTTGTTACATTTGCTCTGCAACTATCTCCACCTAAAATTTCAGCAATTTTTAGATTATATTTTGACTTTTTAATTTATAGATTACGTTGTTATGTACAAATATTATATAATTTTTTTATTGTATATCATTCGCTATTTTACTTTATATATTTTATTTTATTTAATTTCGTATCATAATTAACATAATAATTTTTAAAATTTTAACATTTATAAAAAAAGTTTAGGAATGATGTTTACTATTAATATTGCTAAAAAAATTAAATTAATCATTGTGCAAATTTAAGCATTTTCAAAAATTAAAAAAAATTTGGCTATACTAATGACATGTGTCATTGGTATAAATTTTGTCACATCACACAAATGCAACCCGTGGATGCCTACTTCAGTGATAGTTGTTATCAGTATAATGTCATTTATTGTAATGACAACTTATGTTGTTGGTATAGGGTTTTCTAGGTATAACCTGATAGGGACAACATATTGCTAATAACAATGTCATTAGATACCAATACTAACAATAAATATATATAATATAGCCTCTTTTCATCATGGTGAAAGAATTATATGCATTTTAGGGTTATTTGTACAAGAGCAAAATACATTTCTAAAAATTATTGTTTTAAAATTTTTTACATTTGGCATCCATAATGTTAATCAACAAAAAATGATAATATATTAGAAGGAAGGTGGCTTTCTCTTTTAGTGAAAAGAATTACTTTTTTTAAATCACCTTATATGTCATAATCTCGCTCCTCCCATTTTACTTTCCTTCCTTCTCTCTCATATCTCTCTCTACCATTTTCTCTCTTCTCTTAATTTTTTTACTTTTCTCTAATTACTTTTTCCTTCTCCCATCTTCCATCTTTCTCTCTTCCCCCTATATCCTTATCATTCTCTATCTTGCTTATCCTCCTTTAGTTTCTCGCTCTCACTCCGATCTCTCTTCTTCTTTCCCTTTCTGATTTGTCCATTTCTACAAAATTGATATTTAATAATTATATTGATAACCATGTTAGGAATTATGGAACATTTCAGATAGTTGACAAATGTAATTATCAATTTTAAGCAAAGTTAAATGATCATAAATTAACTTTGCAAAGAACCAATGAAGATGAAAAGGGGCAGGATTTAAAATTTTTCTTGGATGTTATTTTTAAGGGCAAAATACAAATAGTCCCGTAAAGTAGGACCTATTATTTCATAACCTCTTTGAAGTTTCAAGACTTATAAATAATTCTCTTGAAGTTTCCTAAAGTTTGAAAATATTGAAAATTTAATTAAAGGAAATACAAAAATATAGAAATGAGGTACTTATAATTATTTCTAACTTTTTTTAGTATAGTAAATTCAAAGTAGTGAAAAAAATAAAAGAAACAAATATTTTGCTTCTCCAAATACAATTTAGTTAAGTTCAAATAATAATTTATTTAGAATACTAATCTTCAAATATATTATAAAGGCATTATAAAATTAATTTTGCAATTAATAATTCATTTTAAAAGAAATCTCTTTAAAAATTGGCTAAATTTACTATAAATATAATTGAAAATAATTATGAGTAATTTACATGTATTTTTTCTATTTTTTAAAAATGAATTTGTTAATGCTTTCACTTTTTTAAAAGCTTTAGGAGGATTATTTGCAAGTTTTAAAACTTTAAAGGAATTTTGTGATACTAAACCATACTTTAATAACTTTATTTGTACTTTTCCCTATTTTTAATTAAAAAAATTTACTTAACTTTTTGAATTTTCTAGTTAAAGATTTGTTGGCTTTTATAAATTATAAAATAATTATTGTACAATATATTTAAAAATAAAATTTATATATAATGATATTTTTTGAATATAATGATATTTTTTAATTGACAAAGATACTTGCCTTCATGCAACAAACTACAAGTTCACCCTAACTCTTGCAGTTCAAGGACTCAATCAACTTTATGCAAATCATAATGGAAAAGCTCTCTCTCTCTCTCTCTCTCTCTCTCTCTCAATGCTTGCTTATTGTTTTTGCTAAATGCTATTTGTTATCATCATTTTCATTGTCTTGCTTCTAGATTCATCTCCAGTTGCCAGAAGGACATGACTTGTGTCATGAGCTAGCAACTTCACTTGCTAAATCACGCGGCACTTGTAATCAACAACCTGAAAGCAAGCCAGCTAAAGGTTATTCCCACGACACCCAAGTGGGTAAACAAGCCAGGCAACAAGATAATAAAGAGCACAGCGAAAGTTAAATATTCAAGGTAACCAAAACACGCACAAATAGAGGTAATGATAGCATAACACGTAGCACAAAGTGTATCAAAGATAAGCATAATGTGCACAAGTGCAAAATATACAATTCGGGCAAATATAGATAAATGCGGTCAAAATCGACTAAAATTCGGGATATTGAAATTAGAAGAGGGACTACTTCTATTATTCATATAATCCTTCAATATAGTGTTAGAAATGTGTAAGGGAGGCACTAAGCTACACATTCTATCCCCTAAGTTAGTGCAAGGTTCCCACCATGGTCACCTTACACTCTCCCCCTAAAGAACATTATAAGCCAAACCCTAAATTGCAAGAGTAGACATACTTTTTTCAAGCTGTCATAAGGGATTTTGGGCAAGCTTCGGGTGAAATTTTGCTACAAAATTGCACTGGTAGAAAGATAAAAATGTAAGGATCACAGCCATGTACTTTCCTACTCACACTGGATAAGTTACCTTGATAAAAAATACAAGTAAAGTGCAAATACATAGAAAAATTGCAAAAATAGTACACAAGTTGGAATGACCCTAAATTTGGGCTACAATGTCACCATCCTATGCTTGAATTATTTGCCAAGTTTCAGCTTGAACAGAGCTTGTTTACTTAATCAACTGGTGTGCAAGGCCGACTTGTGACATTCTCTCCCACTCAGTTGGTCAACGTCCACAGAAACTCTACTGCTTGGAAGGCTCATATCTACTGCTTGAACTCTGATAAGTCTTTTTCCTTTTCCTAGCTAATCTCCTCATCTCCCAAACCCCTCCATCTCACTAGGAATTCCTTTTTGCGACGTCTTCGCACGACCATCACACACTCTGCTAGAATCTCCTCCACAGACTTCTATTTTCTACTGGTTGGGTTAACTTCTGGCCTGGTGGGCTAATTACAGGTTGGATCTTTAGCATTTGGATGATATGGCTTTAAGTTACTAACATGAATGACTGGATGAATCTTCAGCCATTTAGGTAGAGTAACCTTGTATGCTACCTTCCCAACCTTGGCTATGATTGGAACTAAACCCTTATATTTGTGAAGTAATCTACTATCTCTGGCCCTCACACTCTTTTGTTCTGGTAGCAGTTTAACAAGGATAAGATCACCTACTTCAAACTTTAACTCTCAACGCCCCCTATCTGCCCACTTCTTCATTCTCTCAAAGGCTTTTTCTAAGTAAGCACGGGCAACTTCTATGTTCATCTTCTAATCCTTGGTGAAATGGTGTGCACTAGGATTCACACCTCTGTATACCTTGGACACCATGTGGGGCAAGAGCGACTGCTGGCCCATTACAATCTTGAATAAACTTTAGTTGGTCGTAGAACTCTTCTAAGCATTGAAGCAAAATTGTGCAGTGTCTAAAAGTTATGGCTAGTTCTTCTGATTAGCACTAGTGAAGTGCCTTAAATACTCCTCCAACAAGCTGTTGAATCTCTCGATCTGGCCATCACTTTGAGGATGATAGCTAAACGAGAAATTAAGTTATGACCTGAGAATGTTGAATAGTTTTGACTAGAAAGTCTTAGTGAAATGGTTATCTCGATCACTCATTAGGCTTTGAGGCACTCCCCAGTACTTAACAACGAACTTGAAGAACGAACGAATGATCTCTTCTACCGAACAATATTTTGGAGCAAGGATGAATGTTCCATACTTTGAAAAGTGATCTACTACCACCAAGATAGTGGATAGATCCCTAACTTTAAGAAGATTAGAAATGAAATCCAGCAATACGCTCTCCCACGATTTGTTGGGTATTTGCAGTAGCTCTAAAAGTCCTACGACCTTTTCTTTCACAGCCTTATCTTGTTGGTAGATGAGACAAGTCTTTGTATAATTGACCACATCATCTCATATTTACGGCCAATAATAATCCTGCTTCAGCAAGGCATGAGTTCTTTGCCATCCTGGATGACCCACCCATAAAGTATCATGGCACTCCTTTAAAAGTACCTTCCTTAGATCACTAGCTTTGGGAATGAAGAGTCTTTTCCCTTTTTCCTATAATAGATCATCTTCTAACTAAAACTATCTAGTTTTGCCCTCCCTGGCAAGGTTCATAATTGTTTGGGCCACTGGATCCTTGGGAAGATTCTCTCATGTGTGCTCCCGTATTGTAGACGTAATTTGGCTTCTTGCCATGCAAGCCATTAATGTCATTACTGCGAGCATGGCCTTCCGACTGAGGGCATCTGCCACTTAGTTTCTTCATCCTGCCTTCTACTCAAATTCAAAATCGAATTCTGTTAGAAATTCTTGTCAACGGCCCTACTTTGGGGTTAACTTTGGTTGGATGAAAAATTGGCTAACTGTCGAGTTATCAGTCTTTACCATAAATTTTAACCCAATTCGGTAATGCCTCCATACCCTTAAGTAGTGAATAATTGCTAACATTTCCTTATTCTATGCCGCATATCTTCGTTCAACTTCTGACAGCTTATGGCTCTCGTGGGCAATAGGATGGCCCTCTTGGAGTAAAACTCCGCCTAATGGGAAGTCCGAGGCGTTTGTCTGAACCTTGAAGGGCTTGGCTATATCAGGTAAGGCGAGCATAGGGTCCCCAGTCATAGCCTGTTTTAAATCTTCAAATGCAACTTGGCAATCTTCATCCTATATCTAAGCAATATTCTTCTTGAGAAGGTCCGTTAATGATGTCGTCCGTTTTGAGTATCCCGCTATAAATCGATAGTAGTAGTTTGCGTGCCCTAAAAAGGATCTTAGTTTAGTCACCTTTGTAAGGGCTTCCCACTCTTGGATAGCTTTCACCTTCTCCAAGTCCATTCGAATCCCTCCACATTTGATGATATGCTTAAGAAACTTAATACGTTCTTAAGCAAATGAATACTTTTCTTTCTTCACATATAATTAGTGTTGTCTCAGTCTCTCAAACACCAATCACAAGTGTTTAGTGTGTTCTTATAGTGTGGGACTAAATACAACAATGTCATCCAAGTAGACCACCATAAACTTGTCAAGAAAGTCATGGAACACCTGGTTCATGAGAGTGCAAAATGTAGTTGGGGCATTGGTTAACCCGAAAAGCATCACTAGGAACTCAAAAGCCCCATAATGCATAACGCAAGTAGTCTTCATTACATCATCCTCTGCTACTCTCACTTGATAGTATCCCGATCTAAGGTCTAACTTGGTAAAGTATCTAGCACCGCTCAACTGATTAAAAAGATCTTGAACCAAAAGGATCGGGTACTTGTTCTGCACAATGACTTTGTTTAAGGCCTAATAGTCCACACACAATCGAAGGCTCCCATCTTATTTCTTCTAAAATAACACCAGTTCTCCAAACAGTGCTTTTGAGGGTCGAATGAAACCTGCATCCAACAATTCTTTCAACTACTTCTGCAATTCAGCCAGTTCGGGAGAGGCTATTCTATACAAACTTTTGGCAGGGGGTTTTGCACCAGGTAACAACTTGATCTAGTGGTCAACTTCCCACCAAGGAAGGAGACGTGGAGGTAACACATCGGGCATAATATCTTTATATGCTTCTAACATGCACTAAATTCCATCAGGTGTTGCTTCTCCTTTCCTATATCCTATAATTATGGTAACAAATGAGGGCTCTCTCCGTTTTAGGCCCTTTTTGAACTGCATAGCCGATAAGAGTTTTATCTCTTCCGGTTGCTTTGTTTGGATAGGTACCACGCATAGATTATCCCCCATGAACAAAAGGCAGCTTGCTGCAGGAACTGATGTGACCTGGTGGCCCAAGCGAAACTCTATCCCCAATACTACATCAAAATCATCCATTTTAGCGACCACAAAATCTACTTTTCCTTGCCATGAGCCAAGCTTTATAGTTGCTTATCTTGCCACTCCCATGGTGGTCGAGGCTTTAGAATTAACAGCTTTCATGCAGCCTGAGTCCTTCTCTAACTTCATATCAAGCTTTTTAGCTTCTGCTTTAGAGATGAAATTGTAAGTGGCATTAGTATCCACCATTACACTAAAAATGGCCTTTCCTACTATTTACCCCTTTACATACATGAGGCCATGGTTTAGGCTACTTCCTTTTTCTAACTTGCTTCTTCAGGGCACCAAGGATCCGCAATGTACCCATTCTCGGAGCTATATCCTCTTCACTATCACAATCATTCTCTTCTTCATCTTAGTCTTTTGTTGAGACTTGCATAGCATTGAGGCCAGCTTTTTGTGGGCAATCTGCCATCTTATGTGAACCTTTACATAGAAAACAAGCCAAAGGTATCTTTCCTCTTATGTTATTGGTATTCCGCGAAGATGCCGATCTTGCATTAGTGGGACTTTTCTTGTTGTCTCCTCCCCCACTCTTACCCTTACTAGACTTGTTAGACTATCCCTTACTTCCACTAGAATGAGATCCACTATTTGGTTAGGATTTCTTATTAGGGGTTTCAGCGTGGTAGTCTATTAAACGTTCAGTGGCAGCCAAAGCAGTAGGCAATTCTTGAACACGCTGTCTCTAGAGCTCAATCCTTGCCTAAGGTTTGAGACCTTCAAGAAAAAAGAACATCTTATCTTTCTCCGACATATCTCAGATGTCCAACACTAGGGTAGAAAATCTCTTCATATATTCTTAAATGGTACTGGTCTGTTTCAAGTCCCGGAGTTAGCATCGAGCCATGTACTCAACATTTTCAAGGAAGAATTAGGACTTCGACTCTCTTTTCAAGTCTTCCCATGTGTCAATGATGCATCTTCCTGCTAGAATATCTTCATATTTAGTCTGCCACCAAAGTTTTGCATCACCAGTTAAGTATATGGTTGTAGTCGTAACTTTTGCTTCCTCCAAATCTGGCCTTACGGCTTGGAAATATTGTTCCATATCAAAAAGAAAGTTTTCTAACTCTTTAGCATCTCGTGCACCCGCAAAATAGTGGGGTTCGAGCACCCTCATATGCCCATATTCTAGTACTCCATGGTTAGGGCCTTGGTTACCTAACACTCTTATGAGAACTCTAAGCTGGGCCTTCACATCAGCTAATTCAACTCTTAATTCTCTAACTGAGTCACCTAAGTTGCCTTTTGCGGTGGCACTTGCAGTTTCCCGATCAATGCCCAAATAAAATTCAACAGCCATAACTCGAATGGCTACACCTTCCCATTCCCTAGCCTATTCAATAAGCTCGGGAATGTCGTGACCTTGCATCTCTTCAACAACTTTGTACAATTCTTCCACTTGCCCCATTCAGTTCTTAAGTTCATTAATGCGCATCGTGTTCGACATGGTTGCTATTGCTCTTTAAATCTCATAACAAATTCAAGCGATCTCCGAAGCGGGTTGAACTCGCTCTAATACCAAATGTCACAAGCTGGCAACTTCACTTGTTAGATCGTACGACACTTGCAATCAACAACTTAAAAGCAAGCTAGCCAAAGGTTATTCCTACGACACCCAAGTGGGTAAACAAGCCGGCGGCAAGATAATAAAGAGTACAGCGAAAGTTAAACATTCAAGACAATCAAAACATGCATAAATAGGGGCAACGATAGTATAACACGTAGCACAAAACATATCAAAGACAAGCATAATACGCACAAGTGCAAAATATGCAATTGGGGCAAATGCGGACAAATACGATCAGAACCGGCTAAAATTCGAGACATCAAAATTAGAAGAGGGGCTACTACTATTATTCATATAATTCTTCAATACAGTATTAGAAATGTACAAGGGAGGCACCAAGCCGCACATTCTATCCCCTAAACTAGTGCAAGGTTCCCACCATGGTCACCTTACACTCCCCCCTAAAGAGCATTATAAGCCAAACCCCAAATTGCAAGAGTAGACATACTTTTTTTGAGCTATCATAAGGGTTTTAGGCAAGCTCCGGGTGGAATTTTGCTACAAAATTACGCTGGTAGAAAGATAAAAATGCAAGGATCATAGCCATGTGCTTTCCTACTCACACTGGACAAATTACCTTGGTAAAAAATACACGTAAAGTGCAAATACATAGAAAAATAACAAAAATAGTACACAAGTCGGAATGATCCCAAATTTGGGCTACAATATCTCCATCCTATGCTTGAATTATCTGTCAAGTTTTAGTTTGAACGGAACTTGTTTGCTTAGTCAATTGGTGTGCAAGGCCGACTTGTGACACTTGCCTACTCTTATGCCACTCCTTAACTAAAGGTTATCAGGCTCATAGTCAAACTTCCTAGTTCATTCATTTTTATTTATTATTTTAAAATTTATTTATTTATTTATTATTTTAAAAAAATACGATTATTAGATGTATTTTTTTAAAAAAATATGACTCACCATTATAATATTATAATAAATATTCAATAATTTCATATATTAATTAGATAAACTATTTATTATCTTTTATATATAAACCTTCTACAATTTCCTTTTTCCTTTAAATGGCATCATAAATTTTGACTCTTTGACATAATTTTGAATGAATATAATTTAAGTGGGTAAATTGAATTAATAACCTCACGAATCAAGCAAGCCCAGCAAGGGCTATGGTCGTCTTTTTCCGTACGTTTCTTTTTGTCTAGCATACGATCGATCCTGATACGTGGGCCTTACTTCTTTCTTGTTGAACAAAGGAAAAATACTTTATCAGGTTCTCTTCTGTTTCTTTTTTAAATAAATCTAATTTTTTATAATAAATTAATAAAAAATTATACTTCATCCATTCATAATTTTGTTTTTTTTTAACTTAACTCATGTATGATTCACTTATATATACTTTTAATTGTTGATATTTTGTCCACTTAAATTATTATTTATTCAAAATTTAACAAAAAATTCTTGTGCATCACATTTAATCTTTATTTTTTCAAATTTTAACTTAATTTGATGTTCACTTGGAACTAAACTAACATAAAAAAATCTTAATTCTGTTAAAGATTTGTCCTTTATAATTTAGTCTATGATTGTTAAATTGAGGTTGCTGAATAAGGTGCTTTAGAATTAAATTAATTCAAAGTGGATGTTAAATTGAGTCAAAATTTAGAGAAGTAAAGATCACATACAATATATATGAGCTTTGTTTTTGTTGAATTTTAGATGAAAAATAGTTTAGATAAATAAAATATAATGATTGAAAGTATGAGCAAGTAAATTGCAACACTTAAAAATATAAGTGAATAAGTGAAAAAAGATGAAATTACAAATTGGTAAAGTACAATTTCTCTAAATTAATATATTTTTAATAAAATTTTAATTACAGTTCTTATGATCACAATACACAAATTCACGACATTTGTCCTCTATTAATTGTAATATTTAATTTTTGTTCTTATAAATGACATATATCTCAAATTAAGTCAAATTTAGGCGGGAGCATATGTATTTTATGTATTTCTTTTGTTAAATTTTAAATAAAAATAGTTTAACTTTGTAAAGTGTTAATAATTTAAGTCACATATTGATAAATTTCAATATCAAAATCACAATTGATCACAAATGAATTTAAGTAAAAAATTGATAAAATCACACATTGGTAAAGCATTAATTACTAATTCTCAACTAATCAAATTTAATATTTTATTTTTTCAGTAATATAATAAATGAGGGAAACTAATTTTAGTAATATATTATTAAAATAAAAGCCTAACATTAAATGTGATTCTAATTTTAATTGTATTGTTATTTATTATATTACAAATAAAAAATATTAAATTTGATTAGTTGGGGGATTAGTAATTAATGCTTAACAAAAACTATTGTTAGCATTTGCCTATAAAAGTATACAATACAATAAGGATGCTCCAAATGTCCAATAAAGAAAATTACATAAGAGTATAAAAAAGAGTAAACATAACAATTAGTCTCTTATTTATAAAGATCATGACTATTTACATCTCTTAAATTTTATAACTAATATTATTAGTATTTTAATTTTATTTTTTTAAAATCATTCATCCATTTATATCATTATTTTAAAGTAAGTGAAAAATAGTGAAATTAGTTATTAAATTTTACATTAGCAATGTTAAATATATGCTTACTTTTTATTTATATTCATTTTTTCCTCATTTATTTTATTGTTAGGAGTGAGAAGAAGAATGAATAATTTTAAAAATAAAAAATTAACAGTACTAATTATTAAATTTAAAGGATATAATAATTACTACATTTATAAATATGAAATTAATTATTATATTTACTAAGAAAAATGTTAAGTAGTACAGGACAAGCTTTCGGGAGAAAACAAGAAGCATTGACACTAATTAAGAATGTAAATAAATAATTAAGCATAGGGATGGAATTAGAACAAATTTTTTTTTTATAATGGTGAGAATAGTTAAATGATACATCCCTAAAAAATTAGGATATATCCTAATTACTTTTATTAGTAATTACGTGCATGTGCCAATGAATAAATTGTTGAGAATGTGTTTAGGAAAAAATTTTATTTAAAGAAAATAAAATTTTACAATGAAAATAAGAAAAATTAAATCTAATAAAAGTTAGGGAAAAGTTAGAATTAAATAGGGTTGTATGGAGGAAATTTAGAAATATTTTTTCCTACTTGCCTCTAAAATTATTCTAAAATACTAAAATGCCCCTAAGGGGCTAAACTCCTTATTTCTCGAATAAGTCAACATCTCCGAATATTTTTCTACCCACGATTCAGTTGCGTCAGCCTCCACCTCCCCCTCCTCTTCAACTTTTCTCTTCAATCATAACAACATTCCAAGCTAGCATCTTCAAATAATTATTAGCAACTTCTCTTCACAAATAAGTTAATTCATGTTCCAATTCCAAGTTGGTGATTTTATGGATTTTGGTTTTAGTAGAGCAAAAATTAAGGTTTGAAAATAATTCCTTCAAACCTTCCGAATTTGTAAATTAATCACTCTTTCAGCTCTTTCCCAACTTCTCCATATTTAACTAAGTAGATAATTTACTTAAACTTCTTTTAATTGTAGACTTTATAGATTTTGTATGTGAATTGTTGATGGTAGGCAAGATTGATGATTTTAGATTGTGAATGAGTTGTTAGGTAAACTTTGGTAATATTTGGTAGGCTAGATTATGTGAATGCTAGGATTACTTGAAATTGAGTTGTAACATTGTTTTCGATGAAATTAGTTAGCAAGTGCATTATATGTGTAGAAATTTAGTGAAATAGCTGGAAGATCCAGGTGATATTCGACTATAGTAGTCAAATATAGCTTGGAAATTGTTCCTAACAAGTCTATATTTGACTACCTATCACTCCCTAACATTAGGAAGATGACTGACATAAGAAATCACCTCCAAGTGACTTCCCACAAGCCTACCTTAAAGATAATACAAACTTCACTTGATATAAATGATGAACAATACATAAAAATAGCAATTACTTAAAAATTCATGTAGATTTTTTTTTTAAAAAAATGACAAAGTTTCCTTTTTTTTTCAAATACTTTAAAAAGGAACACATGCCTTAAAATTAAAACCTATAACAAAGAAACAACCATGACGTATGAACACAAATGTAACATAATCCTATTTCAACCATCAAATTTTCTTGAAGATAATGTTTTCAATCTTCACAAGGCTAGTAAAAATTTATCATGTTAGTTTCAAGACCTAAAAAATGTTGAAGAAAGAGATGCAAGTTGCACAAAACCAGCAAGTGGATAAGCTACTGAAAACTTTCTATTTAAAAGGTTTTTTATAAAAATTTAGTAGAAAACTTTATTTCTTTCAAACATTTCAATTATTATAAACCTATAAAATAAAAGAGTAGAACAATCATGAGTTTGAAATCTAAACTCTTTAAACATCATTTTCTTTTAAGAATCCAATTTAATATTGTTAAAACCTTTATAACTTAATCTCATTTTAACAAAACAAACATTATGTATAAAACATTTAAAGTGCTACAAATTTTATATAATTAACATAATAATTTAAATACTTTTATGAAACAATTAGACAAAGCCTAATTGAGATTTTCTCATAGTTAACCATATAGATATCAAATTTACACACTAGGATTCAAGAGGTGGCTCATATGTCAATTCTGTGACTCATATCACTTTGTTCCTAGTGTTAATAAACTGTAAGCAATATACTAGGTTTTAAGAGGTGGCCTTTAAGTCACTATGTGGCCCATGATACTTTGTTATTGTTGCCATATCATATAAAAGCAACATTGGCATTCAAGTAGTGACCTTCGGATCATTATATGGCCCATGGAAATTTGTTGCTAATACTAATGAATGCAATGATACATTAGGATTCAAGAGGTCACCCTATCAAAGAAAATGGCTATACAGTTTGAGGTGTGGCACAAGTTATTATCTTCAAGGAATTATTTAAGCCTCTTGTGTGGAGTTTAAACTAGTAACTCCCCTAAAAATCAACAGACTCATTTGTCTTGAAATTGTATGACTAGAACAGGAAGAAAGTAATAGGAAAATAAAACCCAGCAAGTAGGAGAAAAATGAGAAAGTGATTGGAGATGAGTGTGTTATTCAAAATGAGAGAAATAATATACTATTTATAAATTAAAAAATATAGCCGTTGGAAATATAGTCATTAGAAATATAGTCATTGGAAATATAACTATTAGAAATATAAGCATTAGAAATATAGCCATTAGGAAATAAATGTATAAAATAAATCCATTGTGCATTTCAAATTTTACTAAAGCTAGAATTAGATTTCATAGATAAGCATTAGATTTTATAAAAAAATTATTTTAATTTTGATTTTGTAAAAATGGGCTTGAGTTTGGCTTCATATGTTATTCATGCATAGAGGGGGAAAATTCACCATTTTACACTAACTTTGGCTTATGTTATGCATGTGAGCCTACTATTTCCTTTCCTTGTCATTTTAAATAAAAAAAGATGTCTCATATATAAACCTTCTTTTGAGGTTTAACCTGCTCGATATGGGATATAATCTTTTAAGATACAATACAATATCCAACAATCCCCCACATATGTCAAAATACTTACAAAAGAAAATTAAAAAATAGACAAAGAATCTTAGCTGAGTTCTTAAATAAATGTAGATAATTGATTTGGTGTCTTTTAAACTATAAACTAAATCTAGAAAGAAAGAGACATAATTTACTAAATTACTGGTGAATCATTTAGTTTCTATGAATCAATAATCTCTTGTTGTAAAATAATGATCTCACTAATCAATTTACATTTGTAAAAAATTTTCTTGTGTAACATGGTTTTGCGCTAATAGGCCATACGCATGCCTAATAGTTCATAAATGCTCTAGAAATCTTGCAAGTATCTCATAGGAATGATCTCACTCTATACTTATATAGGTGAATCCATTAGGTGTACATTGCAATTAAATACACCACGCATAAAGGCTATGAAATTCAATAAGAGTTAAGCTTATCCTCACACATAATTTGCAATTTTAAAGAACTAATCACACATATTATAGAAAGGACATATAAAATTAATTCTAGTGCTTTCATAACTAACATCGACTTGTTATTACTCATATAAACCTACCTCATGAGATCACCAATCACACAGGTTAGGTTTCCTTCAATGTTAATTCTTAAAATGGCTTTAGTCCTATTCCCCTCAATGTTTCAATTATTTGTTTTCTACCCAGAGGTTTCATCAAAGGATTGGTCAAATTCCTTTCTAACTTTACATAATCTATGGAAATTATTCCATCATCAAACAATTGCTTCACAATATTACGTCTCAATTTAATATGTTAATTTTTGCCATTGAAAGCTTTATACTTTGCAATGGCTATTGCTGATTGGCAATCACATTGCATAAATACTAAAAGTTTTGGTTTTTTACTGAATTGTATATTTGATAAGAAATTTCTTATCCACTCAATTTTACTTCTAGCCATCTCAAGAGCCATAAACTCTAACTTCATGGTAGATTTAGCTACAATTGTTTGCTTGGATAATTTCTAAGTCATTGCATCACCACTAAAGGTGAACATAAAACCACTAGTGGATTCTATCTCATCTAAATCAGAGATCTAGTTAACATTATTATATTCTTCTAATACAGTGGGAAATCCACTATATAGAATACCATAGTTTATGGTTCCTTTTACATATTTAATTATTATCACTAGTGCATTCCACTGATCTTGGTTAGGATTATGGGTATGCCTACTTATTCTGCACATTACGTATGCTATATCAAGCTTAGAAAAATTCATTTAATGCATTAGACTCCTAATAATCTAAGCATACTCACATTGATTTATTGAGTTCCTTAAATTTTTCTTTAATTGAGTATTAGTATTATAAGGAGTACTAACAGGCTTTTCCTCTATATGTCCAAATTTTTTAAGAAGTTTTTGTATGTAATGTTATTGAATCAACATAATGCCATTGTCTTTCCTCATAATTCTAATACCCAAAATAACATTAGCTTCACCTATATCTTTCATGTCAAATTTTGAAGCTAAGAATGATTTAATTTCATGCACAACAAGAAAATAGTTTCAAAAATAAAAGTATCATCCACATGTAAGCTAATGATCACATATTCATTGTTTTCATATTTTATATATACATATTTATTGACTTCAACACATGAAAAATCTTTATTTATCAAGGTTTGATCAAATTTCTCATGCCAATGTTTAGGTACTTGCTTTAAGTCATACAAAGATTTTTTGAATTTATAAACCTTATATTCTTGTGCTAGGACCTCATAGCCTTCAAGTCATATCATATAAATTTCTTCCTCTAGATTTCCATTCAACAAGATAGTTTTCGTATCTATTTGGTTACAACTAATTTAAAAATAGAAATCAAAGCAAACAAAATATGAATTGAGGAAATCCTTATTATTGGTGTTAAAGTATCAAAGTAATAAATACTTTACTTTTGTGTAAACCCTTTTGCAACTAGTTGAGCTTTATATTTTTCAATTGAACTATCAAAAAAATATTTGTTTTTAGCAATCCATTTGCAACCCATTGACTTTGCTCCAAGAGGCAAATCCAATAGTTCTAAGTTTGATTATGTGAAATTAATTCAATATCTATTTTGATTGCTTTCTCCTAAAATTTTACTTCAAACGAAGAAAGCATTTCAAAATATGTTTGAGGATCATTATCAAATGTATAAAAATCATTTTCAAAAGAAGTCTCTTTTCATTGTCTTTTACTTCTTTTGAAAGTTTCACTTGTTTATTCTAGATTAGATAAAGGTGTATTTAAAGGCTTTTTTGTATGAGAAATTTTATCACATAGTGGATAAATATGTTTAAAGAATTCAACATTTTTTGTCTCTATTATTGTATTACAGTCAAGCATATCACTTTTCAAAATAAGAAATTTATATGCTACACTATTAGTAGCATATCCCATAAACATACAGTTATAGTTTTTAATCATAACTTTTCCCAATAAAGATACAGAGATTAAATTTGCTTTAATATTAGGCACATATAGAACATCACTTAAAGTGAAAGTCTTGCCAAATATGAGTTTCAAAAGTATTTTACCTTTCCAAGAACCTTTGTAGCTCTTGAATCTCTAAGATAAACTAGATCTTCTCGATCTCTTACTAGTAAGCAAGAGATAAAGGCTTCTCCATTAGTACAAATGTGCCTTGTAGCACCTAAATCTATTACCTAATCTTTCACATTAGCCACAATGTTTGCTTTAAGAAATGACTGCCACAATTATGTCATCTTTATTATCTCCAACCAACTTTGCTTTAAGTTTTAGAAAATTGTCATTTCTAACCTTTTTCCCCACATTGAGGTGCATGGTATCCTAACTTGCCATAAACATAATAGTTTCCTTTCTTTTTCTTAAAACTAGGATTAGCAATTTTAGGTTTATAATTTTTCTTTTCTTGGGTTCAAGCAATAAAATGTTAGTTAGACACTCCACACTTTCAAATATTGTAAATTAGGTGCATAACCTTTCCACAATTCATAAGGTTTCTTCTTATTAGGTATCCTATTTGTAAGTGACATAACAATAATATTGGCTAACATATTTATCGACAACACACATAGAATTAAGATAAAGCACATTCAAACACATTAAGTCAACAAAATAATAAGTAAATATATTGACACGGGCTTACATAAGCTTGTTTGTCATGCATAAATATCTTCAAAATTAAAAAAATAAGATTCATTAAATCTAAAAAGGCTAATTAATTAATGTTTATGATCCTACAAATGTGCTGTTTAGAATCTTAACAAAAACTTCTCAAGCAATCCACAAACATTAGATAAAAGGGATGCAAATTTATTTCAAACTTCAAGAGCATAATGTAAATTCTCACAAAGGATTTAAGTTAAACATAAAATCAAAAACTACAAATATTCATTTTTTCTTCCATGCTTGTATAGTGTATTACTAATAAAAACCATGCACGCTAATTCACATCGGAAGTTATGAAGTTACTAGATAGTGATGTTAATATTTATAGCAAAAATATTTCTTAATGGGAATAAATTCTTAAGCAACATAATTCTAGAAAAAATGAACAGATAATTAGATTAACATTTCCTTTAAAATGAGGTTTACAATTCAACAACACAACACAAGTATAATACCAGCATATCAACTGGTAATAATGACAAAATCCTAATATCAAAGTAAAAATTGAACAAAGTGCTTAGTTACTTGAGTCCATAAGTTTTATGTTGGGAGTGTCCATAACCATTGAAAGCTTGTAATTTATCTCTGTGGCCTTATTTATAAATAATTAAGGAAATTAAGTCATAGTTATCCTACAACAAATCATAATGTTCTACATCTTAGATAATAGACACAAATGAAAAGAATGGTTAGAGAAATTACACCATGTAAATTGTAAATATAATGAATTAGAAATTATTTTTGAAAACTTATCTGTAAAGAAATTATCTTTAAGACTACATTTGAGAGATAAATTCTTAAGATTGTTAAAGAAAATGGCTATGCAATTTGAGACATGACACAAGTCACTATCCTCAAGAAATTATCTAAACCTTTCATGCAGAGTTTAAACTAGCAATTTCTCTAGGATTCAATAGACTCATCTATTATAAGATTGTATGATTAGAATAGGAAGTAAGTAGTAGGAAAATAAAACCCAACAAGCAGAAGAAAAGTGTTTGTAGAGAAAATGATTGTAATTGAGTGTGTTGATAACAATGAGAGAAATAGTATACTATTTATAGGTTGAAAAATATAGCCATTGAAAATATAGTCATTAGAAATATAGGCATTAAAATATGGCCATTGAAAATATAATCATTAGAAATATAACTATTGAAAATATGACCATTGGAAAATAAATGTTCAAAATAAATCTGTTGTGCATTTCAAATTTTACTTGAGCTAAAATTTGATTCCACATATAAGCATCATATTTTATAAAAATAAAAATTTATCTTAATTTTGGTTTTAAAAAAATAGGCTTAGGCCTAACTTCACATGTTATTCACATACAAGGGACAGATCCACCATTTTATATTTTATATTAGCTTTGACCCACCTCATACATGCAAGCCTGCTATTTTCTTTCCTTGTCACTTTACATAAAAAAGAGGTCTCATATGTAAATCTTCTCTTGAAGCCTAACTTGGCCGATGTTCGACTTAATCTTTTGAAATGCAATACAATATCCAACACACCCTTAGGTCACTATCTGCCCTATAATATTTTGTTTTTAATAGCATATCAACATATCAATTCACATATCTATTTTCATATATAAAGAAAGAATAGAAAATTAAAAATTAAAAATAAAGTAAGATGCTTGGTTTACTTTCCAATGATTTTGTATTAATTTTTAAAATTTACATGATCGACTTTTTATGATTATTAAATAGAATAGTTAATTAATAATTACATTTATTAAATTGTAATTATTAATGCTGAAATAAAAAAGTATCACACATATAAAATTACAATTAAAAGTTTCGTGGAAAACACATTTATAATTAAACTTTCTCCCGGAAATAATTTATTTTTATTATATGTATTTTCTATTGCATCCAACTATAGTCGAAATTATATGTAATCAGATGTAATTCACCTGTAAAATTATGATGCTGCATGTACTCAAGAATATAATATGTAGGATGATATTAAAGGATTGACGATATAGCGGTTCTCAAGTTAACTTTATTAAAAGATTTAAGATAGTTGATTAACAAATTAAGCACTAGGACAGTGCGGAAGCTGTTAGATTGATAAAGCTTCAAGAGATTTTAAAGATATACTTTGGGTTATCATCTACATTAGAAGTGATCTAGGTAATTAATTTGTCCAATAAATCTTCTTTCACTTTTCGATTCTCAAACGAGTATTTGAGACTTACTCTAGATTCTATTTATTTTATAAGATAAGATCGTGAAAGGCAAGAATCTAAAAGAGAGTATAGTAAAACCCTTTTGAAATGCTTCATTTAGTCGGAACTAAGAAAAAGAATCGCATGAAAATTGAAATGGAATAGAACTAAAATTTATCATTTTTATGATTTTGTTTGCTACAATGAGCTAATCCTAATTAGATTTTTTTTTGTTTGATTATATTTGTGATGAATGTGGGGACACCCATAATGGGTGACCCACATTATCATGATTTAAATTTTGAATTTAAATTTAAAGAAAACAAATTAATTATTTTTTTTGTAATTGATAACAAAGTGGGTAAAAGAGATAACTACTCACAAAAACAAAGATAGAGAGGATACAATCAGAAAAATATTCAGAGAGCAAACCTTCCCTCTTGAAGTGTGGTTTTTGGTGAGAATTATCGTGGACAAAAAGCAAGAGGTCATGGTGATTCTTGGTTACTGTGTGCAATACAATATCAAATCAAGAGACAAAAATTAGTATGTACATTTTTCACAATTAATTTAATCATAAATATTTTTCCTTCATTTGTATCAGAGCTTGGTTGATTTGGTGCCTGTGATTCCTTACATGTATTAAATGCCATTGAATGCAAGGCATGTGTTATATGAGATGTACTGTATCAATTTGTTATTTACTATATATGACTAGTAATTTTTTGTCAAAAGCATACTTCTTGTTTTTTGCTTTTATGGTATGAAATATAACCATTAGATGTAAAATTATTATTTTTTATTATGCTATTCTACTATTCCTAGCAAAACAATGTTAGAGATAAATTCTACATTGATGAAAGCGCATAAAACGTCCATAGAACACTCTTAAAATGACAAAAAAAATAGCAAGAATACTAAAAGACTCCATAATGCCTGTAACCATAAAATAATGGCTCCCTTAGATAATGAATTTTTTTAAACCATAAAATTAGTCTAGAATTGTAAAGCATAAAATTCTGAGAAAATTAGCTTTTGAATCACCCAAAATGGAGCTTTGAATCAAAAATTATGGCCGAAAAAACATTTTGAGCCGTACAGACCCAATTGGGTCTGCGAATCAACTCGGCTTAACTCAGTTGACCCATCTGGAGGTTAGAGATGACCTAAACGATAGGTCATTTTGGCCCCTCGGTAAAGGACACGTTGTTTTGCATCATGGTCATTTGAATCAAAACCAAAACAACATATCATTTTACACTTTCCAAAAATGACATGTCGTTTCACCCAAACCAAAAAAAAAAATTCTCTCCTCACTCTTGGGAAGGGTGCATGTGGGCCACCCTTTACCCTAAATCCCACGTGTCATATAACAATAGAAAAAGGAGAAAAAGTTCTTCCTAAATAGCTGGTTCCGGTGACCAAAAAAGCCCTACACGACAGCATGTGGACATCATGCGCCGGTAGTGAGAGTGGGCAAATTCCTATTTTTCTAATTTTTCTAGATTTTTTATACTAAACCATTGTGGTGGCCCATGTGGGTGCATGCAGTGTCCTTTTAAGGCACCATTTAATCTAAAAAATTCCTAAATTCAAGATCTACACATTAGTATATAATTTATATATTTTTAAAATTTTTATGACATTATTTTTATTTAAAAAGTGGCAATAATGATGTATTTTAATTGTACTTTATGTCTATTTTTGGCAAACAAACATGGAATAATAGTTCATGGGGGAATATAAACTATATGGCTTTATGGAAAGTGCAGGAGAAGACCCTAAAGAGTCAGATTAGATAGATACCTTAAAAGACCTTAAATAAATTATACACTTATTATATAAAAGAAATGCACATATAATATATCTTATAGAAGCCTTCCTACGTGAAGTCAAAGCCCTAAAAGTAAACCTTAACCATAGGGGAAAGGTGTTTTCCAATCATGTTTGGATTCTTACCCTATTAGAAGCAATTCTAGACAATAATTTCTAGAAACCAATTAAAAAGACACTATGGCAATGCAAAGATAATAAGCTAGGATTCGTCAAATACATTAACCTTGAAAGATGCATGGAAGAACTGAGGCTATAGGAAGTCTGCTATGTCAAAGCAAATTGGAGTAAAATAATCCTATTGTCACAATTCCCAAACATGAAGAGTGCAAGACATTTAGGCATAACACTCTAGAGAAGGGAATACACCTAAAGGGTCCAATCAAAATTATAAATGTGCATAAATTTGGACTAGTTCAATCCATAAAAGATTCACCAAAATTATTCAACACTTTCAAAAAGATGAAAACTTTGAATTCAGATTAGGAAGCTAGCATAGAAATATTAAGTATTAAATTTATGATTTTTACATGTCTTTATATTTTTATTTGTTGAGATTGCTTTTTGAACTTAATATGATTTGTTGAACTTCTTTGTTGCTTAGTGAATGTTTTATCTCTTTATTTCATATACATTTATCTAGTGGAATCCTACATTTGATTGAAAGCTCTTAGACTGTAGTTTTTTTTTTAGAGCGATATAACTTATGATATTTGCATAAGAATAATCTCAATAAGAAATAATGATAGTATTTAGGCAAACATGCAATAAGGGTATGACAAACATAAACTCCCAACCATGAACTAAGTAGTGTCATTATTGTTCTATATGAGAACTATGTAAATGAATGACATTGTATGCTCATAGGAAATGTTCATATATTATGATTTAGCAAAATGGCTAGCAAGAATATAATTATCAAACTAAACAAAGGTGAGAAACTAAATGGGGATAACTAGGATGTATGGCATCAGAAAATATCTTATATCTTAGAAGAGCGAGATGCTTTTGAAGCCTTGAACCATGTCATAATGGAACCCAAATGAGGGAACACAACCCAGCATGGAAAGGATGCTGAGGCATATACTATTTGAAAGAAAAAGAATAGAATTGCTCACATTACACTTTTGAGTGCAATGGTAGATAACCTTATATGTGAGTATGAGGATTACTTAACTATCCAAGGTATATGGATTGCCTTAAAAAAGAAATTTGGTGGTACTTTTGCTACCAAATTGAGAAGACTCACAATCAAATTTAACACTGATAAACTTCGGCCTAATACGCTAATGAAACAACATTTACGTAAACATTGTCAAATATGATTCATAAGCAAAAAGCTGTAAGACATGTATTTTTTTATAAGCAACAAGTGCAAGCTGTAATTAGGTCACTTCTTGTAAGTTGGGAACACATAAAGGTCAACCTAACTCATAATGAAAGTATTATTACTTTCAAAGATATGATAAGACATCTACAACTCGAGGGCAAACATTTGGGGGCCTATAGATCCTCTAGACAAGCATACATAGCGAAAGGAGCATGACCCTCCAATTCCAAGCCTAAGTTCAAGAAAGGTAAGAAGTTCTAGAAGAGAAAATATGGGCCCAATCTCAAGGGTAAGAAAACCTTCAAAAAGAAGAAGGGAAAGCATGGCATAAAGAACTTTGATCTCAAGAAGATTAAATGTTATGCCTACCAAAAAATGGGTCATTTTGCTCGAGATTGTGCTTAGCTAAATGAATAGAACAAGGTATTACTGGATACTAAACTTACATATTTTTCATATATTTCTAGTATTTTTTTTAACAAAATCCCATCCTTTGTGGATTTTAGACTTAAGTGCCATAGACCATGTGAGTAAGGATCAAGGATCCTACATAGAAAACTGTTGATTTTCAAGTTAAAGTAGATGGCTCTATATTGGAAATAATGCAAGGATTGAAGTCAATGGCATTGGTACATGAAAATTGGATTTGCATGGTGGAAGATCCTTAATCATACATGATGTACTTTATGCACCTAACATTTGATAGAATTTAGTTTCTATTTGTTCCTTACTTCAGTTTTGATTTTTAATTACTTTTCATGACAATGTTGCTGACATTTTTAAGGATAATGTACTTTATGGTTCTAACTTTATTTTCAATGGATTTATCATTTTGGATGTTATTAAAAATGTTGTTTATAATTGCTTTTTTACTTTTACTTTCGATTTAGATGTTGATATGAACATTTGGCATACTAGATTAGGATATATAAATCAAAATAGAATGATTAAACAAGCAAAAGAAGGATTGTTAGGTTTAATTTGAAAATTGGAGATACCCTTATGTGAACATTGTTTAATTGGTAAAGCAACTAGAAAATCATTTGCAAAAGGAACTAAGGTAGAAACTCCATTACAATTAATTCACTTTGACATATGTGGTCTTTTGAGTGTGAGGGCAAAACACGGAACTTAGCACTTCATCACTTTCATTAATGATTACTCATGATACGATCATATCTATTTGATTTTACATAAGTTAGAAACATTAGAATGGTTTAGATGTTATTTAAATGAAGCTAAAAATCAAATGGATAAGAAGGTTAAAGCACTAAGAACTGACTGTGGATGAATATTTATCTAAATAATTTAAAGAGCTCTATGAAGAAAAAGGGATAATAAGACAATTAACAATTTCTATCACTTTACAATAAAATAAAGTAGTTGAAAGAAGAAATAGAACACTTCAAAACATGGTTAGGTTGATGATAACATAGGCTAACCTACCATTTTCATATTGGGGAGATGTTATATTAACAATGACTTTTATACTTAACCATGTGCCCTCAAAGTCTATTACATCCACATTCATGAATTATGGATAAAATGCAAACTTGATTTGAGCATTCGCAAACCATGGGGGCCTACTGCATATGTCTATGATACGTCTCATATATATGAAAAATTAGGTCCAAGGGAGAAGAAATGTATTTTTATAAGATACTTGAAACTATCTAAGGGATACATTTTTATTAGTGAAAACAAGGATAGAACAGTGACAGAACTTGAATCAAGGAATGCCACATTTTTAGAAACTGAGTTTCCTAGCAAAGGAGAAATTGGTTGCACTGTATCCTCTTATAAGTTACAAGATCAAGTGGATAATATTGAATCTTGTCCATCTTATCTGAATGGAAGCTCTCAAAGAGCATCTATTGGTGCAAATGGGAGCTTTAAGAGAGTAAGTGAGAGCCCTATATTTAATGATGATATAATACAAGGAACCCTACTACAAAAAAGTAAAAAAGGAAGTATACCCAAAAGATGCATTTCAATTGAAGGATCAGCTCTTATGGTTACTTCTCAAGATGAAGAAATGCCAAGACAAGTTTAAGAGGCTTTAGCTCACCCTACTAAGGAATATTGGAAGAAAGCAATGGAGAAAGAAATGGACTCAATGAAAACTAACTAAGTTTAAGAGCTAGTTAATCTACCATCTGATTGAAAGGTAATTGGGAACAAGTGGGTTCTTAAAATTAAAAGAAAGGCAGAGATCAATTGAAAGGTATAAGACTCGATTAGTCACAAAGGGGTATATACAACAAGAAGGAATAGATTATGAGGACACATTCTCACTTGTTGTACATTTCAATTCAATAAGATTACTCCTAGCTATAGTAGTAAATTTAGATTTAGAATTACATCAAATGAATGTGAAAACTGCTTTTCTCAATGGAGAACTAGATGAAGAAATCTACATGGAACAACTAGTAGGTTTCATACAAAATAGAAAAGAAAAAAAGTTTGTAAACTCCAAAAGTCTATTTATGGACTCAAATAGTCATCCAAATAATGGTATTTGAGGTTTCACTAAGATATAACCTCATATGATTTCCAAATGATTGAGGAAGACTATTATGTTTATATTAAGCGATATGAAGGTAATCTTATGATATTATCTCTTTATGTGGATGATATATTATTGGTTAGGAATAATTTGAATTCGATTATAGTTATTAAGGAATGACTATCCTTGAATTTTAAGATGAAAGATATGGGTGAAGCAGATTACATTCTTGGAGTCAAATTCTTTAAGGATTGCTCCAAGAAACTTATTTCTCTTTCTCAAAAAAATTATATATGGAGAATCTTTAAGAAATTTAATATGAAAGATTACAAACTCGTGGATACCCCTGTAAATAAAAGTGAACCATTGAGTTAAGAAATGTGTCCTCGAAATGAATCTGAGAAGAAACCAATAGAAAGAATCCCTTATTCTAGTGCGGTTAATAGTCTGATGTATGCAATGATGTATACTAAATCAAATATTTGTCATGTGGTTGGACTCGTAAATAGATACTAGTTAAATCGTGGATAAAAACATTGGAAAGCCATTAAGAGAATATTAAGATATTTGAAAGGCATAATTGATTATGCGCTATGCTATCAAGGAAATGATTTATGCTTAATTGAATATTCTGATGCAAATTAGGTAGAAGACTTGGATGAGTTAAAATCCACATTATACTCATTCTTGCTAAACAATGGCACCATATCATAGTGTAGCAAGAAGCAGACATGGATTGCATTATCAATAATGGAAGTAGAGTTTGTAATATGTTCTGCAGCAGTATAAGAGGCTATATGACTAAAAAGATTTATAGAACATTTAGGGGATTTATGATCAAAATTTAAATCCCATCTTGATATACTATAACAGTCAGGCAGCCATCGCCTATACAAAGAATCCAAAGTACTATAGCAAGACTAAGCATACTGAAACAAAATATTATTTTGTGAGAGATGTTGTAACATAGAAAAAAGTCACCATTCAATACATTCCTATGCAAAAAGGTGATAACAGATCCTTTTATTAAGCCAATACCTAGAGATGTATATATTGAGCATGTAAAATCTCTTAGGATGCATAGAATGTAATCGAACAATTTTGAAATTAAAATGAATAAAGTATGTTTTATTCAATTACAAATGTTATAATATGTGTATGAGTATACAAATGTCTAGCATGTTGTATAGGTTGATAAGGTTAGTTATCTCACATGAATAACCGTCTCTGATGCTCATAAGGAGTGGAGAGATGAGACATGTGTTTACTAACATAACAATGAGAAATGTTATTTTTTGGTAAAGAAGTAACACAAAATAAAATATGTCACCTCCAAAAGCTAAAGTCAAGATGAGACCTAAGATACGAATATGGATCAACTTATAGATTCTCTTACCTTCCACAATACATGTAGTTAGACAATGAATTTTTCAAATACTGACATAAAAAAGAGTCGAATGATGTGGAAGAATTCATGTTAGGTATTATGTGTGCCTGAACTAAAGTCTATACAGTGTTACTAATAAAATTGACATACACCCTTGTGCTATAAGGGAAACATCGTAACTTGTAATTCATACCACATGTGCAAAAAGATCATGAATGAGAAGCAAGTGAAAGATCCCTGTTCATTGCTGTGTGAGTCCCAAAAAAGAAAATTCTTTTCATGGATACCTTTTGACTTTAACGATATCATGGAGAAATGATATAGTGTTCGTTACCTTAGTATGCATTCTATGATCATGATATATATGATCTAAGAGGTAAAATGCTAAGAAAGCAATTGTTTTCAAATTGAAGTGATATGTGGGTGAAAGGAAGATTTCCCAATATTTACAGAATTATGCTGATGTCTGAGACATGTCTATTATAAAGTTAATTTTGGTAACATCATAAATGTGGACACTACACGTATATGAATGGCAATATGAGCTACGATGTCATAGAGAGATGATATAGTGTTTGCTACCTTAGTATGCATTTTATAATTATGATATATATGATCCAAAAGGTAAAATGCTAAGAAAGTAATTGTTTTCAAATCAAAGTGATATGTGGGTAAAAGAAAGATTTTCCAACATATACACAATTATGCTGGTGGCTGAGACATGACTATTATAAAGTTAATATTGGTAACATCATAAATGTGGACACTACGTATATGTGAATGACAATCTGAGCTTGCAATAAAGTTCGTGAGGGATTAGATTTGTGTATGAAAAGTGTATATGGGAGAATCCAGGGCATATGAGGCATAATATAAATAAATAGAAGATGGGGTTATTTTGTGCTGATTCTATGTAAGAATTTCTAGTATAAGAACACCCAAGATGACATCATGTTCATGCGGTCATGACAATGCACCAAGTATGAAAACCTAAAAAGAGATGAAGGTTATATGATGTGACTCATCCCATTATGTGCGAGTAAGAGATGATGAATATGGGAACACCCATAATAGGTAACCCACATCATCATGATTTAAATTTTGAATTTAAATTTAAAGGAAACAAATCAATTATTTTTTATAACTAATAACAAAGTGGGTAAAAGAGATAACTACCCACAAAAACAAAGACAAAGAGGATACAATCAGAAAATATTTAGAGAGCAAACCTTCCCTCTTGAAGTGTGGTTTTTAGTGAGAATTTTCATGGACAAAAAGTAAGAGTTTGTGGTAATTCTTACTATTGTTTGAAATACAACATCAAATCAAGAGACAAAAATAAATATGTATATTTTCTACAATTAATTTAGTTCATCAATTTTTCCTTCAATTTGAAACAACGTATTATAGTGCGAGAATGAAATGAAAAAAGAATAATAAAATATAATAATATTCAAATTCTAAAAATAAAATGTGATTTTTAAATTATTAAATTTATATTATATCAAATAACTTACATATAGAAAATATATTTATTATAAATGATAAAAATATTATATAAGTAATTCTTATGGCTATGGATTAAAAATATTAATTTAACTCGTTAATATGAAGATAATTTGATATTTACAAAAAATAATTTAAGAGATAAAGACATAAAAAGGTTATTCTATTCTTTGTTGTAATGAATGTATTAACACTAGATTAATAAAAATAAGATTTTATCAATTAGCCAAAAAAAAAAGAAGAAGAAGGAAATTTCATCAAATTGCTGACTATTCATCAGAAAAGAGCATTCACATTTTGTGTACTAACTAAACAAACTTCTTAGCCATTATTTTTTATTCATTCGGTTTTATTTTATTCCAATCAGTTACGATGTAAAATAATAATAGACCAAACCTATTCGACAAATTTCAATTACTCCTAGATTAAAATTAAGATGATGCATGTTGCTGTACAATATAATTCAATCATGGTTAACATTACATGTATAAATTATTTTTTATCATTTTGATAGCTAATAATTATATTCTTACAAAAAAATAATTTTACTAAAATAAACAAATGGAGCCTTAATTAGGTTTCTGATTGCTGAATTAATACATGTTTTAATAAATAGCGACGTATGATTCATATATAACTAAAGAATATACATAACCCTTTTAGAGTTTCCTTAAATGTATAATTACTTCTTTAAACTTCCGAAACATGGGCATTGCACTACCAAAGCTTAACAACAAAAGTTTGTATGCCAAAGACAAGTACAGCATATAAATAGATATGAATATGACACTGGTTTTGGCCCCAAAAAAAAAAAAAGAATTGTTCAATCATATTTAAATTGTTTGTGTATTTTTTATATCCTTTAATAAATGATGTGTGACTCAGTTTTTAAAGAAAATGTTGAGAAATTAGTGAATATAAGAAGGTGAAGAATATCATCATTGATCGCGGATTGCTATTCTCCCAAAGAAAAAGAAAATGGAACCTCGCAAGCCACGAATTTCGCATAAAAATGAACACGGGTATAACATTTTATACATTAAAGTTATCTTAACGTAAACTATTTGAATATATTTTTATATTTTATTCTTAAAAACCATTTTTTAAAAATTTATTTCCAAATTTAAAAACAAAGGAATAGATGATATTCAATAAAATAAATATATACATAAAATTTTTTTAATTATAAAATTATTATTAAGAATTAAAGAATAAATTCAAAAATATTTAAAATTTATTGTTACTTTAAAACAAAATTTTCAAGAATAATTTTAAAAATAAAATATGAAAATATATTACCAAATAGATTTTTTAATAATTTTATTTTTAAAAAAGTAGAAACCAAAGAGACCCTACATTTTCCATGCAAAAAGGAAAGCTACTAAAATGAATTAACCCAACCCTATTAGGCTAATTCAATAGGTAAAAATTGAATGTTGGATCAATCCTAGGTTAAATTACTTTTTCATTAGGTTAGGTTGTTGTAGTATCAATCCTAACACCAAATTAGCTTTTACTAGGTAAATTTTATAACTCATTATACTTTAATATTATTATTATATCATTTGTTTATTTATTACAAAGTTAATAAAATTTTCTAATTAAAATATATTATTATTACTATTAGCCTAAGATTTAAAAAAGGGTCCGCAGCCATAATATTGTCCACAATATTACATCTATGATTTTTTACAATTTTAAACCATTATAACTATATTTTTTTGCATTAATTTGCATCGTAACACGACCGTAACTGCAACCGCAACTGCAATTTAAATCCATGCTATTAGCAAATTAACTTTTACTAAGTAAGTTTTATAACTCGTTATACTTTAATATATTTATTACATCACTTGTTTATTTATTACCAAGTTCATAAAATTTGCAAATTAAAACCTATTATTATTACTATTATTATTTGTGGTATAACTACAATAATAAAAAATAGGGTAAAATAATTTTTAACATGAAAGATCCTACAATTAGAGGAGTAAAATTACAAGACCTAATCTAAAAAATTTTCCCATTTATTAAAATGGGTAGAAATATTTGTTTAAGTAAATTGACAATATATATATATATATATATATATATATATATATATATATATATATTCATTGTTTTGAAATAATAATCATAATTTATTACTCTAATTAATATATTAATTTAGTTATAACAATTATTTTATGTCTATTTAATTATAATAATTATTTTGTCTAATTATGTTTTATTAATTTTTATATTTTGTGATAATAATTTTAATTTCCCACATAATTTTTTCAATTTAATGTAATTGTTTATTTTGATAAACTTATATAATATATATTGCTAAAATTAAATATATAAATCATTAATTTAAAAAAATTATTTAATATTATTGATATACATAATTTTAATTTAATGTGATAAACATTAATGTATAATTTCAATATATAAAAATTATAATTTTAATAGATACATATACATATAATAAATTAGTTATTTATTACTCTATCCGTTCTTATTTATCTACTGCTATTAACTAACTTTATACATATTAAGAAAGTAATTTGATTTATTTATTTTTAATGAACTTTACAAGATTACTTTTTATACACAAAATTTAAGATAGTTGAAAATAGAAAAAAATGTAAAGGAATAAATTTAAGTTAATTAATAGTATAGAATAATAAAGCATTTATTAATGAAAAGGAATGGTAGATTTGAAAAAATAATATTTAATGCTTTGTTGGAATTCTAAAGTGACAGATAGAAAGAAACAAAAAAAAAAATTCTTCAAAATGCGACAAATAAAAAGAAATGGAGGAAATATTTGTTAATATTATTAGACTAACAAGCCCACCCAATCTTTTACTAGGTCAAATTACTATTATTATCTTTCGTACTAGTGTCAATCCCAAACTAAAGAAAATTTTATTAATCATAGATTAATCCATTGGACTTAACTAGTTTTTGACACCTCTTTCTGAAAGTTATTAATGATTGTACTGATCAAGACTCTATTTTGTATAATAAATAAGTTAACTCATAACTTATTAATTTGATCAATAAATTATAAGTTAATTTTTAAAAATATTTTATATGCTAACTTATTGTACAAAATAAGCTCAAATTTGAAAAATTATCTTAAGTAACTTATATATTATAAACTATTACATCTTCAAAAAAATTTTGAATCTATCTTTATTTTTTTGTTAAATTATAATATATGCTTTTCATAACATAAACATAAATATTTTTTATAAAATATAATTAGTTTAATTTTAGCATAATTATATCTTAAATTTGAACTATAAATATATAAAGATATGTGTGTAAATAAATATGTAACTCATAAAATATAATTAAATAATTATAATTTTATTATAAATTAGGTGATTATAATTATAATTCTATTATAAATATATTTTAACTAATTATAATTCTATTATAAATAATAAAATATAAAATTATGTAAGTAAATAAATATATAAATTTATAAAATATAATTAATTAAATATTAGATATTAAATTTTTATTTTTGAATATATTGATTATGGTAATATAATTTAATCTTTAAATAAATATGACTTATTTTAATTATCTTTTTATTTTTATTAAAATAATTTTTTATTTTTTTTATAATTTCAATGAATTCGATAACTAATTTTACAGAATAATTTTTATATAATTAATTAATTTATTAACTATTAACTATTAATTAATTTAGTAATTATCAATCAACTTAAAAATTATTTGGATCAAATATGAGCCGTCTAACCGTAGTCTTGGACTGACCACGTACAGACTCTATCGTCCTTCCCCCACTTCCTTGCGGGTACCATACGCCCTCTGACATACGGCCCTGCTCAGTACCGTTTTCTCCAAACAAATATTAGAAAAAAAAATAATTTATAAATAAATATTAAATTTGTTAATGTTTGATGATTGAGTTTTATTTTATAATTTAAAAAATATTTAACTCATTATTTTGTCAATGAGTTTCTGCTTTACTTTTGAGAATTTTATCTCGTTATTTTTTAAAAGTATATTAAAAAAATACATGATATACTTTTTGGTCTATCTTTATATTAATTATATAAGTATAATTTTGAATTTATAATGTTAAATATATTAATATTTAATGAATAAAATAAAGAGAAATTAGGTTGTTATGCTAAAAATAAATCTCCGTCTCCTTAGTAAAGAGAGAGATAAACATACATGTCAATATATAAAATAAATGGGTACAATCGTTAAATATTTTTATAACAAATATATTAAATTTTGTATCTATCTCTATTTCCTTTTGATGAGTACTGAGATATTACATCTAATAAATACTTCAAATTTTCTTTTAAATTGTCCAAATTAGCAGGGTGTAAAATTTAATACATATTTATTAAAATAATATTAATTTATTATAAGTTTAAAAGAGTGACTCCCTCGCGGATCCGCTCCTGGCCCTACTCTCCTCGTTTAGCAAAGGAAAAATCGTTAATTGGATTTTTCTGGTGTTTGAAGTATATACAGAGAGATTATAATCAAGAATGATGTATATATTATTTATTACTATTTAATTTGAAACATATTGTGGATACTTTCATTATCTTGATTACACGGTAAACTGCAATTTGCCATTTATGTTAGGCCATTATATTACCCTACATCATAACATTCAAAGAAAATTATATTTTATCCTTAAATTTCGTTCATTCTTCATTTAATTCATCTATAATTTTAAAAGTTGAAATTCACTCGCATATATATTTTTCACAGTGAAACTATTTCCTGTAAAAAAATTGACAGAAAATCTAATGCATTGAACACGATTTCCGCTTCCCTCCTTTTGATTCAATTCCTCACTCAGCCCTGGAATAAACCCTAGAATTTCATCATTATTTTTCTTCAACTTACTGTACAGTTCACGAATATCGTTGATGCTTTGCTCAATCAGGTAAAAAGGTCCAAGTTTCGCAATTAAGAGCTGAAATAGTCTGCCTGCCTGTATTTAACTAAACCAAATAGACAGTTCTCAATAATTTTGCTAATATTTGAATTGGCCAATCATTTTCTATCATGTCTTTGTATTATATATAATTGAAATTGGATAATAAGTGCTCTAAAAGGGACTGTATTCTGAGGTTGCGACAATAGCTATTGTACTTTCAGCACCTGGAATTTGTTAGGAATGCAAATACAAACAGATACATACCCGTTTCAGTCTTTCTGAAATTCAATAATTTCCTGGGTACCATTACGCTTGTGAAACTTACTAGCTTGCTTCACTTAATGTTCTAGGAAAATTAACATGGCCTTTTAATCTTTTGGACACTTGAAGGCTGAGACCAGAGCAGAAATGTACTAGCCTCAGCAGCTAACTAAAGAAAAAAATAGTCTGTAATGGAATTAGGGTTCTTTTTGGGAGAGAATTGCTTCTAATTAAGCAATGAATGAATCAAAATGGAGAGAAGTGAAGATCATGTGCAAAGGCACATGACTTTTCCGTTAATTTTTTAATAAAATATAAATTAACTGAGTAAAATATTAATTATGAAAAGTATAGATCAATAAATTTTAATCCTTAAAATTACAAGTAGATTAAGTGCAAGGGAGTGTCAATAAAGCGTTTTAGAGGATCTCTTAATTTGAAATTGATTTAGTTTTAATTTTTCTAAAATTAAAGAACAGATTTGGTTTAAAAACAGGAATGTAAATAAAACATTTGTATTATTGGAACTATAATATACATATTCCCCGCCGAAGATCCACTCCTTCAAATTAAAAGAAAAAATAAAAAATAAGCAACAGACTTATTATAAGCTCCCATTTTACCAAATTATGAAATTTTAAAGTGCTCATCTCATCACTAAGGTGATGAAAGCTCATTCCATTAAATAATAGTACAATAGCTATTTCATGTTTTATACTTTAGAGTTAAATTTGATTTTATTAATATAAAATATTTTATACTATCAATAGATGAAAAGAAGACACATTGTTAAAAAAATATTTATAATTATAAATTTTTAATTTCAATAAAGTTTGAATAATTTTTTATTAATATGACAACACATATGGGGAATAGTGAAAAGTTCATTCATACGGATCATGGATCAAATTTAAATCATATACCTACACCTTTCTTTTGTTTGAAATTATTTTTATATAAATTTTAAGTTTTGTGACATAAAATTTTCCATATATACTTTTAGCATAGGAAATTTTTGTAATTAAATTCTAATAATATAATTGAAAATTAATTTTTTTATAATTTATAAAACTCTTTCTTGTAATTTTTGAAAACTTTTAAACTATTCTTACAAATATTTTTAGCATGTTATATTGTTTAGGACTTATATGCATGAGATTTGAAAAAAAAATCATCTACAAATTTGTAATTTTAAAATATTTGTAGTATTTTGATAATTACTGTTCTAGTAGTTCTCTTATTCCATTAATCCATAACAATAAAAAGTTAGGATTTACTCATTTATGTTTAAGTTATTCGATTTACTAATTACTTTGAGAATAGATAAATTATTTTTAACGGTAGTTCTTCATTATTTGTTGTAATACTAAATTATTAGTCTAGTTTTATTTTATGGTAAAATTTGAATCTTGGGCCTTATTGAATTGTGTTTATAGGGTACTGTCTTTAAATTAATAATAATGTATTTAAAATGCTTCTCTTATTATTACTTGATTTATTATTACTCCTATAAGTCTCATTCATTCCCATGGGTACACTTCATCAAACTAAATGTTAGGTCTGATTGAAGATTAAGCAAAATACTACTTTTAATTACTTTGGTTATTTAATGTTTTAACACACTAATTTCAATAACAAACAATTTAAAAACCTACGTTTATTTATTAATGGAAAAAATGTACTTTTAATTTTTATTTTTATTAAAATTTTAACCTTATTCCCCAAATTTTAATTAGAAATAAATTTACCCTTTAATTTTTTAAAAATGCACAATTTTATTTAATAGTCTAACTTCGTTAGGTCTTTTAATAGAGATGCAAATATAATATCCAACTTAACATCTTACATATCTCATATAAATCACATCTTTAAACTTAAACAGGTATTTTTCATCTATTAACTTTTACTGAATTTTTTATTTTTTTCTTATATTTTATTTAAATCAATTTTAACTTTTAAATTACGATACAAATGTGAAACCTTACTTCAATCCAATCAGATCTTTTAAGCATGTAACATTCAAGAAGTCCTTTGTCCCAATTTTCCTCTCACAAAGGCCACAAGTCTCGTAGTTCTTAATAGGCCAGAAGTCTGTAGGTTAAATAAATCCTGCCCACCATTAAAAGGTGTGGCAAATTCCCGCAAAAATGAACATGGATATCACGTATTTGTACTTCAAAGTCATCCGAATACTAACTTCATTTTCTGCGAATAAATATATCAATGACCGTACGAATCTTGCCAGGGCCATAGACTTCTGCTTTCCTTTCCCCACTTATTAACGCATACAAAACTCCCTCTCGTTTACAGCCCCTATGCTTTCTTTCTGTTGCTAAAGCAATATAGTTAATTAGGTTTTCTGCCTTTTGATAGATTTTAATAAATAATAATATATATGATTTATTATTATTTATTTTTTAACAATATAAATAATTAAATTATCAAACATATATATACAAAAATTAATGATCAAATCTTGAATATTGAAAAGGATATAAAATCTTAAAAAAAATATCAGGTACTGCTTGAATTTAAAACTCTACTATTTACATAGGTAAGTTGCAATTTACCGCTTATGTTTGGCCATTGTATTACTTTCATACTATTTAAAACGCGTTAAAGCGTTTCTCCGAAGTTGGTTTAGTTTTAATTTTTCTAAAATCTAACAACGGATTTAGATTGATAAATGGACTAAATATAAAAGGAGAATAATTAAGATATTTGTGTAATTAGCACTACCACAGATATTAGTGAATGTTTTGATATACTTCTATTTTTGTTGTTTTTAAAATTTATTATTGAATATAGGAAAAATAAAAAATAGATTATATTTGAAACAGTAAATAAAAAATTCATGTAATTATAAAATTGACATCAAAAATAAAAAAGTAGAGAAAAAACCTAAAATTATTTTTATTTTTCCATTTTTATATATGTATATATTTGAAGTTAAAATTTATAAAAGTAGATTCTAAAAATAGTTAATTATTCAAACAAAATTTTTTATTTTTAAAATCACAAATAGAGGAAACTATTATTAAAAATAGTAAACAAATAGAAGCTTAACTTTTTATATATTAGATATGATGGAAATATTTCTAGTACTACGGTAGTAATAAGAATTTCAATTACATTTTGATAAATGAGTAAATTACTTTTTAAATTTCAAGAACCAGTTTATTATAATATTAAAATAGCTTATTTATTAAAATATTAATGCAAATAATACTCAAATTTCAATGCAACTATAATACTAAAACTATTTTCATGCAAGATGCATGAATTAACTTTTCTCTTTTTTATATAAACAAAATATTTAAATGGCATAAATATAATAATATAGTAAAGGATAAAGCTAAATAGGCTCCATTTCGAAGTAAGTAATTAATAAATTTGTTGATAGCTAATAAGCTAACTAATAACTAATAAGCTAATTGATTAACTAATTATTTATAGATAATGGCTTCATTTTGCATAATAAATAAGTTAGCCTATAACATGTTGACACAATCAATAAGTTATAAACTAATTTCTAGAGGTATTTGACTATGTTTCACATAACAAATAAATTAATTTATAATTTATTGACCTAATCAATAAATTATAAATTATAAGCAAGTCTCTAAATATGTTTTTTTATACTAATTTATTAAAAAAATAGGCTCTAATTTAATAAATTACCTAGAGTGAATTATAACTTATAAGTTACTATCTCTTCAAATACTTTTCAAATTTATCCTTATTCTTTTTTATTAATTTATAACCTATATCCTTTGTAATAAATCAAAATATTTTTTATCAAATATAATTAATTTAAATTATAAATATATAAATATATATGATAATAAATAATAACATAAAATATAATTTATTATATTTTAAGTAATTATAATTTTATAATAAATAATAAAATAAAAATGATGTAAGTAAATAAATATATAAGTTTATAAAATATAATTAATTAAATATTAAATATTTTATTTTTATTTTAAACTTCTTAATTAAGTTAATATAATTTAATTTTTAAATAAATATAAATTATTTTAATTATACATCTATTTCTATTTATATATTCTTTTATATTATTTTATAATTTCAGCTAGTTTAACAGTTAATTTTATGAAATACTTTCAGCTAGTTTATTAATTATCAGTTAAAAGTTATTAATTAATCAGTTAACTAAAGTCAAGTTACTAATTAACTTATCATCTATTTGTATAAAGCAGAGCCTTCCTCATACCAACTTATTGAAAAAAATGACTTTTAATTTAATAAGTTACCTAAAGTAGTTTATAACTTATAAGCTATTATCTTTTTAAAGTTTTTTCAAATTTATTCCTTATTCTTTTTATTAATTTACAACCCATACTCTTTGTAATATAAATCTAAATATTTTTTATAAAATGTAATTAATTTAATTTTAATGTAATTATATTATAATTTTAAATTATAAATATATAAAAATATATATGTAAGTAAATAATATCATAAAATATAATTAATTATATTTCAAATTATTATAATTGTACAATAAATAATAAAATAAAAATTATATAAGTAAATAAATACATAAGTTTATAAAATATAATTAACTAAATATTAAATATTACATTTTTATTTTAAACTTTTTAATTATATTAATATAATTTAATTTTTAGATAAATATAAATTATTTTAATTATATATTGATTTCTATTAATTTACCCTTTATATTATTTTATAATTCTAGTTAGTTCAATAATTAATTTTGTGAAATACTTTAACTAACTTATTAACTATTAACTATAGGTTACTAGCTATAGTTAGCTTACCAACGACTAACTAATTTATCAGTTATTGGCTAGTTTATCAGCTCAAAATCAATAGCTAATAATTTAACTGATTGTATAATAAATATTTTACAAAATAAGTTGAAATTACAAAATGATAAACTAGCTATCAATTATTGGCTAGTTTATCAATTATTAATTATAAGTTATTAGTTATCAGTTAACTTATTAACGACTAACTAACTTATCAATTATTGGCTAGTTTATCAACTCGGAGCCTATAACTAATAGTTAATAACTAATAATTTAACTGATTCTATAATAAATGTTTTACAAAATTAGTTGAAATTACAAAATGATATAAAAGTACATATTAATAGAAATATATATAAATTTAAATAACTAATATTTATCTAGATTTCAAATTATATTAATGTAATTAAAGTATTTAAGATAAAAATATAATATCTAATATTTAATTAATTATATTTTATGAACTTATATATATTTACTTATATAATTTTGATTTAATTATTATTTATAACAAAATTATAATTACATAAAATATGATTAATTATATTTTATGCCATTACATGTTTATTTACATAAATATTTTATATATTTATGGTTTAAAATTAGGATATAATTACATTAAAGTTAAATAAATTAGGTTTATATTATGAAAGATATGAGTTATAAATTAATAAAAAGAATAAAGATAAATTTTAAAAAAAAAATTGAAGAGGTGGTGACTTATAAGATATAAGTTACTCAAGTTAGTTTATTAAATCAAAAATTATTTTTTTAATAAGTTAGCACATAAAATATCTCTAAAGATTAACTTATAACTTATTAATTGAAGTCAATAAATTATAAATTAACTTATTTATTACTTGAAATAGAGCCACAATCCATGTGTAATTTGTTAATTTATTTTAAAAAAATTCATTATCAAATCATAAATATGTCAAACACTTCCTTAAATTTTCTGAGAAGATAATAAATCTTATACAACGACAAGAATAAATATAACTAATACTCCACCGAGCAAAACACGGAAAGCGGGGCCAATCATAATGAAAACATTGATATTGATGACATAACTTAAAAAAAAATTGGTTATATTATGTATAAAATGATTGATAAGTATCACTTCTAACAATTGTGAAATATGCAATTAGAATAGTATTAACTTTTTTTAAAATCGAAATCTACGTTAAGATTTACTTTTCTTTTTGCTGATTTGTTAAAAAAATCCACAAATTATATATAAAATATTCCATCAAAATTAAACACTGATAAATAATTAGATGTGAATTTTTTTGTCGATTAATGTGTTACCATCGTCATTCATGATTGAGTCATAATAACAAATTATTATTCAAGTGGGCCGCTCTTACTAAAAAAAATTGGAGAAAAGTATTCGAGAGAGGAAGAATATATATAAATATATATTTAATTTAAAATTTTAAAAACTATGATAATCTAAAAATTGAGGGACACTATAAAGCATAATAAGATCATTTAACTTAAATTTTAAATAACGAAAATGATAAAAAAAATATTAATATCTTTCGATGATTGATTTACAACTATAAAATTTATAATTTTCGGCTATCTATAACATACAGTTAAAAATTTGCAAAAATGTCAGAAAAAAGTAATTTAAACCAATGATCTTGACACATGTGATAAACAAATTCAGTTGTTATTTGGTCGAGTTTTATGATTTTGACACAAAAATTTGCCTTTACAACTATGGAGAAACCATTTACATAATATCTCTTTCTAATTTACAGCTTCGAACTCTTTATGGTAAATCGGAGCGGAACGATGATTTTGCACACCTTACTTAGCATATGATAGTAATTATGCATATCATATATTTATATTATATGTTAGCTATAATATTTCTTACCTCTTATTATGACAAGTGTCATTCTTATAATTGGTTACATGTCAATTTGCTATTTTTTAATAAAAAGTTAATTTTTCATTCCTTTTCCACCTGAAAGATAAATTATGAAATAAAAAATATTTTTAAATTTATTAATTACAAGCAATAAGTAATAAATATAAAGTCAATGATTACTCATTTTGTTTATCCTTCCAATATCAAAACAATTTGCAATAAAAATTTGAATTTGAATTTGAATCTCTATTTATAATTAGAATTTGCAATTACCTATTTATTTTATTTTTATAAAAATTTTCTTAAATTACATTTATATCTTGCTTTTTTTTTCTCTCTCTACCTTCATTTCAAACTCATCATTTTATTTAAGATGAAAGTTTCACCTTTATCTTTAAATTCTATATGTTCACAACTATCTAATTATTTTATTCTCATAAAATGCTTCTCAAATTATATTTAAGTTCTATTTCTTTTCTCTCTTCACTTTCAATTACTTCAAAGCCATTATCTTCATATTCAATATATGTAAGTAATCTCTCTTATTACTTTTGATCTTGTTGTAGTTACTTAATCCAAAAGTTCATATTATATAAATTTATTTTTATGATTTTTTTGCTTCTTTTTTATACTATTATTATTGCAGTTTGATAGTTATATTTTTGTTATAAATACTTTATTTTATTGAATTTTTGTTTTTTCAAGAAAAAATTTGTAGCTTAATCAGTTGTCATTAACTTGATGACTTTTTTATATGTAAAACTGCAAAAGTATATATTTTTTATATAGTTCATATATGTTGTTTCATTAGGTGAATATTTTGACTATTTCATACTGTTTAAACAGAAAAACACAATTTTGGAGGAAATTATAGAAAGAAGCAAATTGCCTTGTGAATATATGGATTATTAGTTATAAAATTTACAAATTCACAATTCACAATATATATTTATAGGTCATTTTTTACTACCTTTGATTTTTATGAAAACATTGAAATTATCAAATACAATATTTTTATTTTAAAATTTAAAAGTTATTTTATCTCTATCTTCATGTAATTTTACTTAAAAATTTTATATTTTTTATCTTCATTTGATTTAATTAGAAGTTTTTTTTATCCTTATCTTCATATCATATTATATCCAATTCAAAATTTATAAATTTTCATCTATAAAACATTTTCTCTTTATGTTTACTTGATAAAGTTACCTTTTGCATTCATAAACAAATGGATAATCCCACTTGCACTCATCTGTTGAATGTACATCTATCACTTAACACCTCAATAGTTTTATCTTCATTTGGTAAATTTTTAGTATAGTAATTACAAATCTACTTTTCTATTTCATAATCTAATTAATTATTTCTTTTTTTATTATTATGTTCCTCAATAATTATATTATTTCTCTCACTTTTTTCTTTTTCTTTATGTCCTTAAGATATTTTATCTTAAACTTTTACCAAAAAGTAGATCAATTATTCTTTTAAAGATTCATTACTCACTATATTTTTTATTTGTTTACTATTTTATATTTTTTATTATATTCTAAGAAAGGAAGTTTATTATAATGTAACTTTTAGAAAATACTAAATATAAATCAGTTATTGGTGTTTATCAACCAAAAGCTAATTTTCCCTTCCATGTAAATTAAAAAATTGTAAAATATATGATATCAAAATATTAAATTTACTCAACATATATGTCATAATTTGTGAATTTTAACTTATTACTTTTAAAGGTTTATTTTATATTGTAACATTATAAATAAAAAATATATTGCTAGTATTGAAAAAATTCATTCTTGTCATAAATCATGTAATTAAATATTAATATTAATGATAATAATTATAATAAAAAAATATCTAATTAATGCAATATTCAAATTCAAAATTAAATTTTTTACTAAAATAAATTTAAAATTAATTACCTACTTGAATGCTTGACAAAATGAGTGGAGAGATGACTTTTTTCCTACCTTAATTTTTTTTACATTTTCTTTTATTAGATATGTTCTCTTTCAAATATCTTAGGGTTGGAAAAATGAATTTTTTTAGAGTTGTTGGCTATATATTAATCAAATTTTCATCTAATATTCTATATATATAATTAATATATAATTATGAAATTATGTTATTAAAAAATATTCATTTATAATATCAAATTACTATTTTAAAAAATTTGTTTCATGTTATAATGTGGAAAATAAAAAATATATTGCTATTACAAAAAAATTATTGTAAATCATATTATTATATATTAATATTAATGAAAATAATTATATTGAAAAATGATATCTAATTAATACAATTTTCAAATTTAAATATAATTATTTACTTAAATATTGAACAAAATTACTGAAGAAATAACTTTTTTTTAAAGCTATTTAGTTATATATTAATAAATTTTTATCTAATTCTTCATATAAATAACTAATATATAATTAAAATATTTGAGTGATGATCAATTGATATAACTTTATACTTATGGCACTTATACCAATGTGCAGCTGTTCATTTGACCTTCATCTAACAGTTACAAAGCTATTTAAATTAATATTCACCCACTAATTTTAATGATGAAGAGAGAATTAATGTGAATCTTACTCAATTTCATTTTTCCTTTTATAATATTTTCTTTTTTCTCTCTAATTTTATAAGAATTAATTTTAAAATATTGCACATTAAAACTGTTTTAAATTACAAATGTTTATGATTAACTTTAATATAATTCATTATTGATAAATAAATATTTTAATTTTAATTTATGATAAATATACATATAATATTTTGATTTAATTATTATACTAAAATGAAAAAAAGTCATATATATATATTTGTTTTGATAGTAAATTGCAACAATAATTTTAATATGATTATAACTATAAGATAACATGCAAGAATTAATTTTATTTTATTTTTATATTAAAGAAATTAATCTGATTTTTTCTTTATACTAATTAAAAGTGTAATGATTATTTGTTATATATTATGAATTTTATTGAAACCTTAAAATTGAGAAATTGTTTACACGGTACAAGAATCAAAATAAAACTATTAAAATAATTATACAACTAAAATAAAATGTAGCAATTTTTCCAGAAAAAAAGCATGTAATAAGTTTTATGCCGTGCAAGAGATGTTCTACATGCAAAGTAATCTAAGATGGGCAACCGCTATCTTAATAAGATTTCAATGGCTATTCGATCCAAATTTGCCATATCTTAAAATATTTATTAATTATAATATGTAATAAATTATATTGATTCTAAATGAAAATATTTGTACTTTAAATAATTTTATATGACAATTTAAAATAGAGAGGAAAGCAAAAAGTTATATTATAAGTCTCATATAAATTCTCTCTCATTATTAAAGTTAGTAGATAAACATTAATTTAAGTGTATTGTAACCATTAGATAAAAGTAAAATAAATGGTGCAGATTTAGTATAAATGGTGTAAGTTTAAAGTGGTTTTAATTGATTCCCACCCATAATATTATATTATTAAAATAAATATCAATCCATGGACAACTAACTAGTATCCTAATATTTTCCGAACTAGAATTTATTTATGAATGATATAGAAGCATCACAAATGCCGCTTATTTATTATTCTAAATTACGCTAAATAAATGTGACTTGATATGGATATATAATTCCTCTTTATGCATTATGCATGATTTTAAGAGAATTAGGATTTAAATAAAGAATTTTCACGAACGAAAAGGAAACGAATAAACTAATACTATGTTTGGGTATGTGTACTGATGTACTTATTTTTATATTATATAATTTTTTTAAGTAATTATATGATCTTTAGCTTATGTTTTATTTCTAATTCAATAAAATAAAATATGATAACTATGATTACCTTAATATAAAAGTAGTGTTTTTATTTGATATGCCATGTATACAAAATAAGGTGTCAATTTATATCTTATTGTTGGCTGTTGTAAAAAGGGATAGCAATTTGATTCATATCCAATAAGTACTCTCAAATTTTATCCAATTGGATATGAGTATGGAATCTTGAAAATGAATATGAGTACAGGTAAGAGAATTTGTGTGTAAATTTTATTAGGTGTGTGGGTATGAGTATGAAGACTATGGTACCCAACCCTCTCTAGGCACTTATTATATAATGTATAATTAAATAAATTAAAATTAAGTATATAGACACGTTAATTTAAGTATAAATTTTTTTAAAGTTAAGTTTTAACAAAATAAATTCATATTATTGTTAAAATTTTCAAGTAACAATTATTTTTATTAAAAAATAATAAAATATGAATAAATATAATAAATATAATATGATATAGATAAATTATAATTATATAAATAGGATAAAAATAATAGGATATCTTGGGTTTTTACAAAAGTTATAATAGAATATAAATAAATATACGTCAATTTAAATAAAATAAAAAATAGAGATGGAAAAATATGGGGATTCGAATATTTGATAGGACAAGGATAGGTATTGAAAATTCTATCTATACATGTATGGAGATAGAGGGTCAAGTAATTTGTAATGAGAATGGGCATGGAAATCTTAATCTCCTACCATACTCTCCCCATTGCCATTCCTAGTTATAAAGGATTATCTTCTCAAAAAATTTAAGTGTTTGAGATATTTGTGGCATTTGAAATTTCATAATGAATTTTTATGGTGCAATATTAAAATATGTTACGGAATATCCAAACAATTATATGTCAACGGATTAAAGCAAAATTAAGCAAATGATTGTAGTTGTATTTACCCATTCAATTATATGGTGCCAAAAAAAAATTGAACGTCAAAAATTCATTTTATGCTTGCATTTTTAGCTAAAGTCATACAATAATGCATTTGCTGATTTACTCATGTAATATCTAAAATGAGAGTAAAATTAGTATTGTGCATGTCTTTAAATTGTATATTCATGTCTACTAAATAAATTCAACCAAAAATAAAATATTCTTGCATAAATCGAAATTAAGATTATGATCTAGCTATTATTTTCGGTGTGGAAATAGTCATAATATAATAAATTTAGATTATCTATGATTAAGTGCTTTTGGCTGTGAAATTCTAAATCAAAATGTTAGGATTTAGATTATAATATTAGCAATTTAAATTTTGAATAAAACAATTGCAGAAATGCAAATAGATGTTGCCACATTGACATAAGTTAAAATTAATATTGACGTTTATACTAATGTAATTACATTTTTAAAATTATTTGCAAACTTAGGACAATGGTTTCAACATATAATCAATGTCGATTGTTTAATAAATTGACGTCCAAAGTAATACCAACCTTCAATTCCTATAGTGCATTGAGCAAACTTAGCATTTAGGATATTTTTAAGAGATTGACGGCATAAACCATATATATTTAGGCAGTAGGTTTTTAAAAATGACTAAAGGCTAAACTAATGGGAAGCAGAGGTGTTTTTGTAAACATGGCTTTGATTTTATATTTGGATTTTATATAAAATTGACGTGAGCTAGTTTAAATGTTAATTATTTATTAAAAAACTAACATTGAAAATCATTGCCTATACAACTTTCATTTTATTTTCTGTTTTGCTCTCACTTTCAATTTGAAATCCACATTCTCTAACGTTAACCTCCACATTCATTGTTTCTCCGAGATTCTCAAACCTCCTTCATGTTCTCAATTTCATTTCTCGTTAAACTTCGAGCTCATTTTCCTCCCTGTTATCATTCCTAGGTATGTTGTCCCATCTTGATTTCATTATTTTTTTTATACAAAAAACTTATTTTGATTCTTGTAAAATTAATTTTTTATTAATTTTATTTATGACTAAAAGTTTATATAAATTTAGTTTATATAAGATTAAAACTCTCAAAATTTAGTTCTTATATACAGTAATTTAGTATTTTATCTTATGTATGGAGGAACTAAAATTTGAAGGTTTTTATTCTTATAGAAACTAAATTGATATAAACTTTTAGTCATGGATAAAATTGATAGAAATTAAATCTTATAAGAACAAAAATAGATTTTTAATCTTTTTTAATATTGATAAATTATTTTATTTTGTTTAGTTGTGATACACACACAAATACACATTATGTTGGTCTCTTCCATTGCTTAGATTAGCCTTATATTCTCTATTGGTTTTGGCATGGGTTTTAGTGTTTAATTACTTTCGGGATATATAATTATGTTGATGCTCTATTTGATGGTGATACTTGGGGATATTTTCATTTTACAATGCTACTTTTATCTTTGCATACTTTTGAAGTGGATTATAATATACCATGGAATGAACCTATTTGTTCTCTAGCTATGTAAATTAGTAAAGGTCTTTGTATGTTTATGTAGATTGTTCCAATTTAAGTTCAGTTACCTATCGTACAAGTTATGCACTTTGCTATTCCTATTATATACTATTTGTTGTGAATACAATTGATACCATCACTTAAAAAATTAACTAGTGATGAAAAAATTCATCGCTAAAGAAAATAATGATGAATAAGATGTAAATAAATAGTGCATCAATAATTTAATTAATGACATAATTCTATTATCTGTTGCTACATCCATCTCTAATTTCATGAGTCAATAATGAACAAAATGAATGTCTGATGAAATTAGTGATGTCTTTATCCATTACCAACTTTATATTTATATATGGAATTTTTGTCCCTATTCTATGATTTAGTGATAGTTCATTGTTGCCTTCATCACTAAACTTTGAATTAGCGATGGAATATTCTATTATTGATTTTAATTCATTAGTAATTTCATCACCAAACTAAAAAATTCTTGCAAAATAAGCAGTGACTTATTAAAAAATCCATCACTAGTTTGGGGATATATTTGCTAATGTAATGCTTATTTTTGTAGCAAGTCAAACAGCAAACAACATATAACAATCAAGATTCGTAATGCCTTAATTCTATGAACAATCAAATATTTGAATTGAATTGGAAGAAAATAAAATTGAATATGATTATTTTATTTATATAACGTAAAAAACAATACTAAAAAATACTAATTAATAATGAAAAATACATTGCTAATGAGAGTAATTATATTGCTAAAAAAAGTAACAAAAATAGCTACATATAGGAAGACATAAGTAAACAGTATGTAGGTAACTCAATTTGTGATGGATTTATGTTGTCTATCAACGATTTCGCACAAGACAATAATGAACGAAATGAATGATGAATAAAACTAGCAATGTTTTTATTCATTACTAATTTCATATTTATTGATAGAATTTCCACCCTTAAATTGCAATTTAGCAATATATATTTTTGTCTCTAATCTATGTTTGTCACTAAATTAAAATTTAAAGATGGAAAAATTCATAACTAATTAGGATCTATTAGTAATTCCCTCACTAACTTGAAGAATTTTGTAAAATTAGCAGTGACATTTTCAAAATTTGATTACCAATTTTGTCACTAGTTTAGGATATATTTGTTAAAATGCTATTTGTTTTTGCAACAATCTAAACAATAAACACCCTGTAGCAATCAAATATTTGAATCAAATTTTATAAAGTAAAATTCAATGTGAATGTTTTATTGATATTAAGTAAAAAGATAATAAAATCAATAAAATTCAATATTTAAAAAGATATAAAAATCAAAACCTTAAATGGCTAGCTTTCAGATAGCATGTTGATATTGTGCTCATGCTGCTTGATCATTAATTTTTGAGATACAAGTTGTTGCTCCTGTGCTATCATTCTTTTTTTACCACAATTTATGTCAAATTACCATTTTGAAATTGGCAAAGACAATCACATTTCTTTTTTTTTTGTATTGCCAACTCAATTTAATGACCCTAAGAGTATTGATAGCAAGAAATAGTAGGTATTTCCACAAGGTAATAGTGGCATATCATCCGATTGACCATTTTTTGGCAAGACTAGGGATCTCACTACAGGAAAAAAGAGCAAGAATAACAACATTTTTAATGATGACAATAATTCGGTTGTCAGTAATACTTTTAGCGATGACTATGTCGTTGGTGTAGTCTAAACTACTGTTGCAAGGAGCCAAAAAAAAGTGGCGGGAAAAATCAAGGTATTAGCGATGACATTTGTCATCGGTATAGGGCTGAAAAATTTTTGCTGCCAAGAATAAACCTTTTAGCAATGACATTGTCGTTACTAAAACTGTGCTTCAACGACGACAAAAAGTCATTGGTGAAAGATGTCTTTCAGTGACAACATGTGTCATCACTGAAGGCTTAGCTCTATTTCCAAGATGGACCTTCAGCAACGATAATGTCATCGCTGAAAGTTTTGACTTTCATCGACAACATTGTTGTCGCTGAAAGGTCTGCTCTCAAGAACAGATCAGGGCTTCAGCGATGACATTTTCAATGTCATCGCTAAAAGTTTTATCTTTCACCGACGATCGAGAATTTTTGTTGTCACTGAAGAGTCCGTCTATAAAAGCTCATCAGCGCCTCTTTGGACTCTCATTCGTGCAATTTCAAAGGAAAAGTTGTGGACCTGAGGTGAGTTTCTCTTGTAAATTTTTTTATAGTTAATTTATTTATTTTTTATATATGTTGTTGTGTATTAATTTTTTAACATATTTGTAATTTTAATTTATTAGTTATTGTTAGCACTCATCATTGTTCATGGGAAGGTTTTTTATTATATTTGATCAGTAGATTTTTTTCGTTGAGGTATGTAAATTAAATTTTATAACATTTTCATTGTGAAATGTAATTTGTGAAATTAATTACTTGTAATGAATTAATAGAATTGATAATAAATTTGATTTGATGAGAAATTGCATATTGTTTAGTATTGTGTATTGTAAACATTGACTTTATTTAGGGTAATTTTTTCTTAACATATTTAAAATTTAGGTTGTATTTTAGGATATTTCAAAATTATTAGTTTTGTTGAAATAATGTAACATAAGAAATTAGAATAAACTTGAAAACATATTCTAGAAAATAAGAGATTATATAATAATATAATCTCTTTCTTAATTAAAATTGATATCGAAACCTAACAATCCAAAATATAGTATTTATACCACATATTAAGAAAAAACCAATTAAACTTAAGGCCTCATGAAAATCAAACATGACAATCCAAATTATACTATCTACACTACATAAAAAAAAAGTCAATTAAACTTGAGGTCAATTAAGGGATTCACCCCTTTATGATATTTTATTCACAAAATTTAAAATTTACATTATAATTTAGGAGATTTCAAAACTATTAGTTTTGTAGAAATAATGTAACATAGAAAAATTAGAATAAGCTTGTAAACATAGTTTAGAAAATAAGAGATTTTAATAATATAATCTCTTTCTTAATTAAGATTGATATCAAAACCTAACAATCCAAAATATAGTATTTATACCACATATTAAGAAAAAAACTAATTAAACTTAAGGCCACATGAAAATTAAACATAACAATCCAAATTATACTATATACACTACATAAAAAGAAAGTCAATTAAACTTGAGGTAAAATGAAAATCACTCCTTTTTGGATAAATTAAATATACATTTTATTCCTAAAAATAAAAAAATTTATAACTGACAAAATTTTAAAATTGGTTGGTCAAATTTATTTTCTAAAGTTAAACCCCTAAATACAATCAGAATAAATAATATTACCATATTTCTTGAATTATATTTTATTATCTTCAACTTCACATTATGTATTATTACAATCATGGCAGATATTGAGTCATGATATCATGGAGGTGATGCTGGAGGGGACCCTCCGCAGCGACTCACCTATATTCCATCGCAATGCGAGGGGTCATGTATCTTTTCTTAACTGTGCATACTTGAGATTGACTAAATATACATTGTTAGGGTTTTAATATTTTTCTTTATCTATCAAAGTGGTAGCTGCGAGAAAGAGGGGTCCAAATAAGTCCCTCAAGCTGCATGAGAAGATAGGTAGGAGTGGGGGGAGACTAGTGCCTATACAATTTGATACAACTGGTACATGGCATGCACTTGGTTAAAATGCTAGCCATCTCTCTTGTGATATTGGCAGCATGATCTGAGCCCACGTACCATCTTATTATAGGTCATGGCGGGCTGTACCTCAAGAGATCCGAGACAGAGTAGTGCAGGAGGTTTGCGCAAGTATCTATCTACTCTAATTGTTGAATTGATTTTTTTAAGAATGAAATTTTAAGTTAATTACTCATAAATTTTGCTAAATATTTTTTAATACAGTCCCACTTCGAGTTTTAGGGCATCTCGAAAGGTGATCGGGATAGAGCGATCTCCGGGTTGATGCCGTATGTTGCAGATCTGTACAGGGATTGGAAGTACAGGTTAAACAAGCACTTTTTGGAGCATGGGGGTGATTGGAAGCAAGACTACGATTTGGACCGTGCGAGACGCTATGTGTCGCGCTCTATGTCACCGCAGACATGGCATAGGTGTGTGGATTTTTTCTATGGTGACGAGTATAGGGTAAGTATGACATTCTACAAAATTATATTATTATTTAACATATCTAAATTGTAAACTCCATGCAATATTTGATTTTTTTGTTTTGTAGGAGTTGTATGGGAGGAATGCAAATAATAGAGCATAGAAGGTCGTGAATGATCGACATGGGTCGAAATCTATTGTTGCACATCACTTTGATAAGGTAATTTAACTTTTTTATTCAATTTTTAAATGTACATTTTGTTAGTTAGCTTCTTGTTCATTATTTATTTATTTTCATGCTTTTTTTCTCTTACAAAAAATGAATAGAGGAATAGAGATATCGGTGAACTATAGTCGATTCCTGATAATTTTAGGGATCGACACACATACAGATCGGGGGTGTAGGTGCATTTGATCCCTCAAGAGCAATATGTAAGTTGAATTTTATATTTTAAATAAAATTTTATGAATATATATTATAACATATATCATTGAATTTTATTTTAATGATTATAGGCAAGGATGACTAAGCTAATGACTCAGCACGTACAGTCTAGTGTATCGTCCACTAGCTATTCTGGTACTCCTATATAGATAGATGAGGCTATCATCGCTGATGAGGTGCTTAACACTTGTCGAGGCTACAAGAAGGCCATTGGGCGTGTGCTGGCTAGTCATTCCTCTCATTCGGCGGCCACCTCTAGTGCTGGGGAGAGCTCATAGTATGTGTCTCAGGTTAATGAGTTGTAAGAGCAGTTACAGCAGAGTCAGGACGAACACAAACATAGCCAGCGGTTGATACACATCCAGAAGCAGCAACTGGATCATCAGGAGCAGCAGATCACTCGGCAACACTAGATGCTGCAGTAGCAGGGGACTTACCTTAGTCAGATCACGTCCATTCTTAGATAGTAGGGTATTATCCTCCAGCGCGTCGCCATTTGATGCTGCTACACCACCTCGATCGAGCATATTAGCAACTGCAACTGCACCTGCACTTGCCACCCAACCACTTGGCTCTTCTCAGCCAGGGCCATCGTGTTACTGTCCCCATTTCCAAGGTGATCATGATGATGATGATGATGGAGCTGACACTGATGAGGATGTATCAGCATATTTTCACTTCCTCTCCCTACAGTACATTATATATATATTATTTTTTTATGTATACATATTTATATGAACTATGTCTTTATTATTTATTTATATATATATATTGTTTATACAGTTGTTTTATGAGTATTTATTTTTATGTTAGATCAAATTGTTTATACATTTATTACACATTATTATTAGTACTATTGATGTATTGTAGTTGTATAGGTTATTAAATTAAATTAAATTTAAAAAAAGTAAATATTATTTGAATAAATTTTTTTACATTATGAATTTAAATACAAAATATCATTTTTATACTCAATTATAATGTTAATTTCATTTTTAATGAAAAAAATTCCAAAATACCTTCAACAGCAACATTTAGCAATGACAATGTTGTCGTTAAAAATTTAACTTTTAGTGACGATATTGTTATCGCTGAAAGTCTAACTTTTAACGATGACATTGTTGTCACTGAAAATCCAATTTTTTGTGACAATATTATTGTCGTTGAAAGTCTAACTTTTAACGACAACATTGTCACTATTGAAAATAGACCTATAACAACAATAAAGCCATTGTTAAAATTCAAATTTCAAAAAAATTTTGAATTTTGAAATTATTTTCTATGACAATAAAGTCATCACTAAAGGTTGAGGCATTAGTGATGACAATTTGTCATTGCTGATGGTCCTTTTAGCTACGAGGCTTTGCCGATGACATTTTTACCGATGACTGTCACCTTTAGGGACAACCGAGCTTTCTACAGCAACGACAATTGTCATCGCTAAATCTCTATTTTCTTGTATCCTCTTATAGCTTCCCTCGCTAGTTATCTATGCTCCTGTTTAGTTTGTGAAAAAATGTGCATAGCGATCACTCTATGCATTTGAGGAGTTGGGATTTTTAAGTCAAAAGAAAAGTTAGAAACGTCTAACTTGGCTTCCCAAATGTTCAACCAAGTTGTAATCAGCCAATGGGTCCTCAAAAAGACCCATCCTGAACTTAACCCTTAAAATCGTTTGCATTGCATCATCAGTTCGGCTGATGTCAAGGACTTGATTTTTCACCAGCATCGTTAGAATATCAATAAATTCTGTATAGTACTTTTGAATCATAAACTGCAATAAAGACAAATTTTATGATTGTATTTGTCCTCAATAGATGAAAACTTGGTAAGGCATACAAACTCATTGATCCAACCTACCATGTCAATGCCTGCAGAAACTCCTGCTAGAACAGCATAAGTGAAGTTTGCACCAGGTGGGGAAGTGATCCTATCAATATCCTCAAAGTCTGAGATAACAAAGCCCTGCGATAATCCACAACATTTGTGGGTTTGCTCTAAGTTACTTGTATAAATATGATCAGGCATTATATTTCTAAGGCACAAGTGCTGCTCAATTAATATTTCTCCTTGAAACCAAGGACATTCTTGAGGAATCCAGTAACAAGTCACGTAGAAATCTCCCTCGCTAAATTGCTAACCCAACAAATCTTGTTAAAAAAAATAGTAAGAACTTCCACTTAAAACCATTTTAGATCTGGTACTTACATATATATTTATAATTTTCATATCATTTAGATTTTTTAGGTTGCTTGTAAGCACTTCAAGAGATCAAACTTGATGGTAACACATTTTCATATATTAGAATAGGTTGAAGCATTGATGAATGAAATAATCATGATTTTTTTTTTTTTGTAAAATTAAAAAATGTTAGGAAGAAGTTATTCCCTCGGTAGGATGTCAAAGGGCTGTCAACAAGAACCCACTCAATGATTACATGACAATGAATGAAATAATCATGCTTTGTTAACATAAAACTTAAACAATTTATATAGAAAGTTCAATATCTAATATTCCAAGAAAATTCGTCAATTTAAATTTATAAACTGAAGTACGCAGAAATTTGAATTAAAGACATACATATTATTCAGCACAAGGGGAAGTCAACAAAGCCACAAAGAAAAGCGCAAATATATAGTTCAATATCCAAAGAACAAAGATTGACAACACAGCTTCACAACTACTTAAATTTCACTAATTCACAAACATTTGCCAGGTGTCATTTGGCTCAGAAGACTCTTGAGATAGTTTTTTCAGTCTCTGCATAGCTTCAAACCTAACTTGCAACCAAAGTCTCACCTACAAGTATTGAAATATATCCTCATTAGTGTTGATCCCAACAGTATGTCTTTAATTATTGGGATTTAACACTCAAAAAGATTTACCAAACTCCATTTGTTAAAACAGAAAATAATTTCTATAACAATCATAATGGAAAATGATTTATATGTTTAATATTAAATATAATAAGTTTCGTAAAAGATAATATTTTTTTTTTCATTTTTAAAGATAAAGTTACTTCCTCAATTACTTTGACTCTAGAAATTATCTTTTTTTAATCATAAGGTATATAAAGAAACATATAATACTACTTTATTTATATACAATGAAATGAAGTTTTCTTATAAAAAATTTCTGTCAAAAAATAAATGAAACCTTACTACCATATAATTTTATGAAGAGATCGACCTCTTAAGAGTAGGGTGGCAAAGAGTTATAAGTTGACCTGCGCTTATCTCACTTGAAGTTTGAGTTACTATAAATTTGATCAGCTTATAATTAGATTCACGATCAATTTGAGCAAATTTTTAAACTCAAGCCTCGGTTGAATTGAACTTACAAGTAGCTTGACTCTGCTTATTAATTCAAATCAAGTATAATAATGAAGGTTTTTTTTTTCTTGACAATTTAAAACTTAAAAATACTTCCAAAAGCAAATATCTCTAACAACTTAGTAACATAAAACAAAAAAAAAAAAATGGCTAAATTCAGTATTATTATACAATTACTTATATATTATATATAAATGACAATTTTCTTAAAATATACAGTTACATTACGTCCATAATTAGATTCTAAAAGAAGAATTGGCCTGAAATTTTTAGTTCTTTCATTGATGTACACAATTTTATTAATTTACCTACAAATAATCATAAATCTTATTGAAAAATTACAAACAAAAAGTGAACATTATTTAATTACATAATAAAATTAAAACAATATATTAACAAATAAAAAATCATAACTATTGTTAATTAATTTTTTATATTTACTTAGAATAATAATTGAATTTTTTTTTAAAATATTGATGCAATATATTAGTAATAAAAATATATATATTATTCTAGACTTTAGAATATATTTTTATAAGGTATTTTTTTTAAAATATAGTATATATATTATAATGTATATGTTTACACACTCAAACCTATATTATATTATTTTATTTTATATTTCTTTATATTGAGTCAATTAGTGATCCAAATGAGCCAAGCTTTTATTAGTTCAAGCCTAATTCATTTAAAATATAAGATAATTCAACTCATGTATCACTTATATATTATCTATTATATTTTCACTGTTTGATTTTCAACAAATAAAAAATTATAACTATTGTTAATTAAATTTTTTATATTTACTTAAAATAATAACTGAAATTCATTAAAAAATATTGAAGCAATATTAGTAATAAATATATATATTATTCTAGATTTTAGAATATAATGTTATTAAGTATTTTTTTAAAATATAATATATATATATTATAATATATATGTTTACACACACACACACATATATATATATATTACATTATTTTATTTTATATTTCCTTATATTGAATCAATTTATGGTCCAAATGAGCTAAGCTTTTATTAGCCCAAGCCCAACTCATTTAAAATATGGGATATTGAGCTCATGTGTCACTTATTTATCTCATGAATTTAGTTTATCGAGTCAAAACTCAAATTAAGTTGTGAGCCACTAGCAATGTACCTTGACTCTCGCTACCAACCCTAATTAGGAGGTTAAGTATTTTTATCATAGAATTGCCTTTTTTTCAAATATCAAAATAGATCACTATCTTAAAACAAGGACTAAATTAGTTAGTTCAACTAGTCACTATAACAAATCAATACTTGTGCCATGGTTAAAATTGTGGCACAAGATCAAAATTTCTGTGGCTGTGCTATTTAGTTATAGAAATATCAATTGAATGGTTTCATGATACAAGTTAGTGTGGCAAGAAAATTGCCACTGGAAAAAAAGTTTTATGGCATAAATGAATTTTTTTCTTTTTTGCCATAGACTTACTTGTGGCTAATAGATTCTTTTAGTCATGAGTACAAATATGATAAGAAAGGTACATTCGTGGCTAATAACTCATATTGCTATAAATAAAATAATGGTAAAGAATAAAATAAAATTATTATAAAAACTTATGTAATTAACTAAAATAGCCATGAGTACAAATATGATAAGAAAGGTACATTCGTGACTAATAACTCATATTGTTATAAATAAAATAATGGTAAAGAATAAAATAAAATTATTATAAAAACTTATGTAATTAACTAAAATAATTTTTATATATCCTAATTGAATCAATTATTTAGCTAATTCAATAAGATACTATCTTATTATTTTATTTGCATATATGTTAAAACCTGTTAATATTTTTAACTCATATCAAGCGAGAGTAAATCATTGAAACTCTATTTGTCTAGAAATTGTAAATTATATTTATAGGGAATTGAACTTGAATCTCCAAGATAATGAATGTCAAGCCTTACTATTACGCTAGTTTGCTTCTTTAATATTATAATATAATATATTTTATATAAAATTTTAATTAATCAGTTGACTTAAAAAAAAACTATACTCATATGACACTAATTATATAATAATAAAATATTACATAGATACATATAATAAAAATAAACTAACACTACAATGCTTTATGATTTTATTTTAAAAATTATTTTTTTATAAACTAAATTCTCATTTATCTCATTGCTAATTTTGTTTGTCTTAAATTTATCCTTTACAAATATCTTATATCAATTTTATATCTCATAAAAAATTAATTAGTTAATTTTCTCCTTTTATTAATATTTTTATTAATTATTATTAATTAAGTTATTAGTAATTTTTTTTTATTTTCTAAAATTCCTTCAATAAAGATTGAATTATATGAAATAAATATTCATACAAATCATAACTTTGAACTATTATGTATATTTAAATAATTTATATAATTAAAATTTAAATTATTATAAATTATTTAATTTTTATTTTTATTTATAATACATATTTTTATTCACAAATATGATTTAAATTATTTAAACTTTCACAAATTTTTTGTATTACTTTCATCTCCCATATGTTATTTATATTTAATTTTTATCCTTCCATTTCTCAATTGATTGACCTATCAATAAAATTATAATTAAATAGACCAAATTAATTAAATTATTATTTTAAAGGAAAAAATTAATAGAAAATATCTATAAGGAATAAAATAATACAATTGGAATTAATAAAGATGAAAATGAAATTTAGACTATCTTATATATATCACACGCTTAAATATAATTTACTTAAAATTTTTTAATATAATAATTTAATTATTATTAAATTATAAATAATTTTACATAATTATTATTATTAATTTTTAATGAAATTTTTGTTAATATTATAATGATGAATGTAAAAGTTATTATTACATATTTCTATAATAAAACTTGTTATAACTTATCTCACAAATTAAACTATTTATATATAATATAATGATTTTAGTATTTTCATAATATATATACCATCTTTGTTAATACATTTTTTAAGAATAATATGATGTGATAAAAAAATTTATAATATTTTATACCTTAAATGATCTATTTTTATTTAACCGATACTTTAAAAATTGGATTGAATAATGAATTAAAAAAATTATTATATCTGTATATGTTAATCCTATTAATTTTTAATTTTACTATGTAAAGAATTTAAATTCATTGAATAATTATATAATGAAATATCTAATATAGTATAATATTTATTTTGTTGATATATATTATTTTTACTATATAAATTAGTTGATGGAAAATTAAATAGCTATTTATTATTTATGAAAAACTATTACATTCAAATAGATATTAAATTTGGTACACATGTAAACAAATATTTAGGAGCTTAATAATTGAACTTTTTCTTATATATCTTAAGGTTTAGGGTTCAACTTCTATCTTTGTTATTTTAAAAAATAATAATAAAAGTACATAACTATAAAATTTATGAGCAGTTCTATCCTTTACATACATTTTATGAATAGACTAATTGAAAATGTTATGTTTTATAACTTTTTTATTTTGATTGATTGGGGCTAATTAGTTAATCAAGAAAGCTATTTACTAAATTTCTAAAATAATTATTTAACTTAATTAATTAGTTAAAAGTATCTAACTCAAATAAAAAATTAGCTATTTGCTAAACACTCATAATATATAAATATTTATTTATTTTTATTGTTTACCATATTGCAGTATGTTATACTTATTATAAATTTTTTTATGCATATAGTTACCAAATATGATATATTTGAGTATGATTTTATTCATAAATTTTTACAAATAATTTTTTTTACTAAATATGACATAAGTAATACTTTGTTACAAATAAATTTTTCTAACTTATATGATAAAATAAGTGATATCTTGTTATAAGAAATGCATACTTCTAACTTAATTTATGGCAGAAGTGATACATTATCACACAAAATGTATTCTCATAGCTTTGCTTATGGTATTTTTGCCACGAGTGATATTTTGGCGTAAGTGATACTTTCTCACGAGAAACATGTTTTTGTAGTTTAGTTTTATGGTAAAAGTGATATTTTGCTATAGGTAAAGTTTTTCCATAGCATAAGTGATACTTGCCATGGGGATTATACTCTCGTAACTTAATTTGTGGCATAAGTGATATTTTATCATGGGTAAAATTTTTTCATAACATAATTTTTTTAACTTTTTGTATATTTGTTTGAATTTTTTTCTCATTGCAAGAGGTAAAATTGTCATGATTTTTGAATTTTCATGGCATAATTCATGGCAAAAGTGTTAATTTATTGTAGTAGGTCCAATTAAGCCAAATACCCGGGCAGCCAAATAGACTTATTTAAATTGGCCTAACCTATTATTTACCTAACAACCTACCTAACCAGTGTAGCCTGGTTTAGATAGGTCAACAATAATTTTAATTATAAAAAATGAATTTGTAGTCTCAATTTCTATTTTTCATATTTTAAATCATATAATTTTTTATAAATAATACATACTATATATATTCATATTATATAATATATCTATTCTTATTTAACTAATATTTAATTTAAAATTTTTATTAGATTGAAATGAAATATAATTTTAATATTATAAAATAATATTAAATTTTTAATAAATATTTGTAATTAGAGTAAGATTAATATTTATTAATTTGTACTTCATAAATATACTTGTACAAGTTAAATTAATTTAATCTTTTTATGTATATATATGTAATATTATAATTTTTATATAAAATATATTAATTTGTACAACCTATTAAACCAATTCAATCATCACCCACTCACCTTGCCAGATTAATAACATTAAAATAAATATGGGTCTGAGAACATTGAAATAAATATATCAAATAAAAAAATACAAATTCAATAATGAAATGACTATCCAATGGTCAAAACACTTAATCTGACAAGAGATTGAACCTCCCATAAAGTTACCCTTTAGTATATTAAACATTCAGTCCTTTTTCTGTTAAAAAAAAAGAGAGAAATGATTCAATGGCCATCAAAAACCAAAAATTACGAAGATACATTGAATAGTGCATTTGCCATTTAAACTTGTCATCAAAATAGGGAAAAACCATTAATTCCAGAATAATGTATGTTTCAATTTAAGATTACTAAAACATACGTCAAATTGATTTGTTACCTTATAGAAAGAAAATATTCCCCTTCCATTCCAGAAAGTTCCTAAAGTTCACACAAAATAAACAAGATTATTCATATATACATTAAAAAGAAGAATCATATTAAAGTGAACGAAAATTTTATAATTTACCAACCAAAAGAAAAGACGAATAACAAATGTTGTAATCTATGTTTAAAACTTATGCATACATGCATACAAATTTTGCAATTTCCTTTACATTAAAAAAATAATATTAAGATTATTACCGTCAATTTTGGAATCTCCTTTTCATTCTTGCGATGAATAGAACAACTCCCACGTATATCCGATTCCACATGCTGCTGCCAAACTGAAAATAGGTCTTTCTCCATGAACTCTTGACAACTAGGGTTCCAAAGACTGCCCAAAACCCACTAATGAATCCAAGTGCAATGCTCACAAAAAACCCAAAGGTTATGAATTTATCCTCTCCCTCATTGTCATTTATCTGAGTGCTAGTTGATGGAGGAGTAGGAGAGCTTCCATCTCCTGGACATCTTTCTGCCAGTGGTGGCCCACAAAGCCGTTGATTTTCTATGTATGATGAAGCACTAAAGGTCTGAAGTTGAGCGGTTTGTGGAATCTGTCCTGATAGGTTGTTGAATGATAGATCCAAGAAACTCAGAAAACTCAAATTTGAAAAACCTGCCGGTATTACCCCAAAAAGATGGTTTCTTGACAAATCAAGTGATTCCAACATTTTCATCATACCAATACTGCTAGGAATGAATCCAGTGAGACTATTTCCGGAAAGATTTAAGGAAGGAAACGCCATAAGTGCAGTTATGGTGGGAGGAATCTCTCCTTCTAAATGGTTGCAAGAGAGATCAATGGTTTTAATGATTTCAAGATTTCTCATGTACTCCATCTCTTCCCCTTTCCATACCAACTGTGCATTTTCTACTATATCTACATCAAGAAAAACTTCCCCTGCTGCCACTGGAAACGTGTTTTCCCCTAAAGACTTAATATTTGCCAAAGCTATAATGTCACTAAGACAATGCGGTATTTTTCCTGAAATATTGTTCAGCGACAAGTCTAGTATTTGAAGATTTGACAAATGACATAGACTCATTGGCATGCTTCCATGGAACCTATTTGCCTTCAAGCGCAAAACAATCAAATTACTAAGGTTATACCCTATCCAAGATGGCAGTTCTCCTTGCAAATTGTTTTCTCCAAAATCGATTAACTTTAGAGCTTGACAATGCATCAAAGTTGGAATTTCACCGGAGAAGTTGTTGTCATTTAGATGAATAGATTCGATTTGTTGTAAAGTACCTATTGCATTTGGTATTCTCCCGGACAAATTATTTTTTGCCAAATTCAAAAGTTATAATTTTGGCAGATACCCTAAACAATCTGGAAGCCTTCCTGAGAGTAAGTTGTAGGTTAAATCAAGATATTGTAATCTCAAATTTGGTGTTGCACAAAAGGAAGATACAAAGCTTGAAAACTTATTATTCGAAACGTACACAATATTCAAGCTTGTGACAAATTGTGACACTGAACCAAACAAATTGTTGAAGCTCAAATCCCAAAGTTCGGTTGAACCCAAACATTTGGTGTTTTCCCTTGGGAAAGACCCTAGAATATTATTATGGGAGATATTCAAGTATAACAAACATTGAGATAGGTCCCAAAACCATGTGGGAATTGAATCTGAAATCCCGGAATTAGAAATCTCAAGAGAGTGAGCTGGCCATAGATTTTTAAGCCACGCTGGAAAATTAGGACCTGGGTTGGATGATGACAAAAATAATGATTTAAGTCGGAAAGGTGGAAGCCAATCTAAACTCAAATTAAGCGAAAGGTGATTTTCGGACAAATCCAAATATTCTAATTTGCATAGATCTGAAAGGTGCGCTTCATTTATAATAAGTGGCCCACTCAAATTGATGTCACTTAAACCAGAAAGATTAGTATTTCCTAGAAATAACGAGTTCAAGGCTGGAAATCCTGTAAGATTGGGAAATGCGCCCCTGCTAAATGGATTATCGCTCAAATCAAGAACTTCTATACTGCTTTGGGCATGACACAATTGCTTTATCGACTCACTGAGTTTGCCAGACAATCTGTTTGAGGAAATATGCAATTCTTTCAATTGAAATGAATTGCGGAAAGATTTTGGTATGCTACCTTCAAAGTGATTGAAGGAAAGGTCGAGAATTTCAAGAGAATTCATAGTTCCAAAAGCATCCGGTATAAGACCTCCAAAGGAATTATTCCGGACATAAAGATTTGTGAAGACTTTGCTACTTCTAAGCACCCATGATATGATTGAAGAATTTAAGCTATTGCTTTGAAGACCAAGGACTTTGAGAGAAGTGGAACTATTCATAGGAGAAAAAGATTTAGGATTGACATGAGGCAGTTCACACCCTTCATAATGAAGTTCTGAGAGAGATGAGAGTTTACTTATTGATGATGACCAATCAACAACTTGATTAAGATTAACATATGATCAGGGATTTAAATTGTAGTTGCAGTCGCGATCGTGTCGCGATGTGGACGAATGCAAAAATATACTGTCATAATGGTATAAAATTGTGAAAAATCGCGGATACTGTCTGCCCCGAAACGTAATATTGCAAGCAATATTACGGTTGCAGACTATTTTTTAAATCTTAGCATATGATAAATCAAGGTATTTCAAAGCAGAAAGGTGAGAAATCCACTGAAGATCACTTACAAATAAATAGTCATTATACGGAAGGTCAAGAATCTGCAGATTGGATAGATTTCCCAATTCAGGAGGAACGATGCCAACAAATGGCATCGAATCAAGTTTGAGCGCTTTCAGGTGAGAAAGTGAACCGATACACTTTGGGATTTTCTGTGCTTTGAATTCATAATTTTCACTGAGATCCAAAAGAGCAAGATGTTGGAGTTTACATGGTGAAGAATCTATCTTACCTCCCAATCTTGAATAGTGAAGATCCAACTTGATGACATGACCAGTTAAACTGTTGCATGAAATTCCTTGCCATTTTCAACAATCAACTTCATCAGTCCAAGAGAAGAGAAAATCCGATGGATCAATGAAGCCATCCTTTAACTTGAGAAGAGCTTGCTTATCTGTCTCAGCGCACCTCTTGATTGCATTTCCAGCAAAAAGAGTGGAGCACAGAAGCACAGTGACGAAGAAGCTTAGGACTGTTTTGGATATTGAAAAAGTAAAGAAAGGGAGAGAATTCATCTGAAGAAACATATCTAATTGCAAGTGCCAGGCCTTCATGTTTATGGGTAATATGTGAAGCCAATCATAGCATATATGTAATACTTATTTTTGCAAGGATGCAATTTCTATCAATCTTCTCATTGGCTAACTTGTGTGCAGAGCAAGATTTGGCTAAATAGTGCTTGCCCTGCACAAAAACTGGGCACATCGACTAATCCTTATACAAAGAAGGACATCAATTACTGAATGAGTAGATTATAGATTGGGCTACAAACCATTTTCCCCACTTTTTCTGTCCGTGTAATAAACGCCCAATTTACTGATGCCTAGCGCTACTCTATCCTCTCGTTGAGCAAAGAAGGGAAAAAATACTAGGTTTCTGATTTTTGAATTAATACATATTTTAATAGAAAATGAGGTATGATTCATAGCTAAGAACATACTCTACATTTTTAAAATTTCATTAAATATCAAATTACTTCTTTAAACATTAAAAACATGTGTATTGCACTGTTAAACTGTTAAAAAGTACATATGTTAAGACAAGTATAGCATAGTTGCAGTGTGGATGTTGAGTTAATATATTCAGGGTTAAATTCTTTTTAAGGATCAAATGAGTTATTTAAAAATATTTTATAAATTTTTTTATATAATTGCATATACATAATTTTAGAAATTTTAAAAGGCTAAATCCTCTTGCCGAGGCCTGAGTGTGTGTGTGTATATGTATAGCACTTGTTTTGCTGCAAAATACTCTATAGGCTATGTTTAAATTATATATAAATATAAATACAATTTTTTTTACACTCTTTAATGAAAAGATGTGCAATTTGAAGTAGAGATTAGGGTATATTGTTAATATAGTGGTGTATTAATACACATTAAATTAACCATGTGTTAAATTTATTCTTTTAAATCAAATATATCATATTATAAGATAACATATTAATAATTTTATTTATTTAATAATATATTGATCCTCTATCATATTAGTGAGGTAATATAATGATGCCCGTAATTTTTACAGAGAAAATATGAACGGAAGCCTGAATACAAGAATGAGAAGAAATAGCGATGTTATTTTTTTTTCGTTGGCCTAAATATCGTTATTTATTGATATAAATGTAACATTATAAAGTTGTCTTTATCCTTGTCAAATTTGAAATAGATAAATATGAGTTTCTTCAGAAAGTAAAATGTGGAGCCCAATTACCACAATTCCTGTTATAGCAATATCAATAGATTATGGTTTTTTATAAAAAAGATAAATTATTATAATTTTCTAACTAGGAACTCTAATAAAATTTTAATATATTTTGTGACTATTAAAATTTATTTTATTATAAATTATTTTAATTCAAAAGATACTATTTGGAAAAAAGATTAATAATTTTATACATACATTTTTTATTATTCCTTATGAAATAAAATATATATTCTCTAATTTTTCATATAATTTGATACATATGATATCAATATATTTTTGTATTTTTTATTATTATGTACATGTTTTAATATAATTTACTATATCTATTTAATTTTAATTTAAAAATAATAATTATAATTTAACATTTTTTATTTATTAAGGGTGGAAGCCTAAAAAATTGTATAATTATAGATAATAATATATTTTTCTATTCTAATACAAAGAAGTTATTCTAAAAAGTTAAAATTTCAAACTTTTTTGAAATAGTTGATTGAGAATCAATTGATCAAAACAAATATATACCAAATATTCACATTAGTTAGTTAAATTTAGGTCTTCTTATAATTTAGTTGATATAGAATTTAACAAACAATGACGTATGATTTATTGCTATTTAATTGAAAAAGAAAATTATATTTATCTCCTTAAAATTTAATGTAATTATATTTGTACTTTTTTACTTTAAAAATATACTTCAATATTTTTTTTATTCAAAGATGAAAGTAAAACAAGTCAAGCTAAACTTTAATTAATATAAATAAGTTAGGCATGCTTTAAATTTTTTGGCCTAAGCCTTGTAACTTATTTATAAATCAAAATTTTGGCCTAACCAAACTTATTTATAAAATTTACAAAGTATGGCTTAACTTATTGGACTATTTAAGCTTAACTATTAAAATCTATGTAATTCAATGGTAGTTTTATAAAGCTATGTATATAGTTCATAAACATGCCCCTTGGTTAAAAAATAGAATAATAATTTTGTTAAATATGTATGGTATTAAACAGAATTTTTATCTCTAATTAATTTTCAATAACCCAACATAATAAAGTGTAATTATATTTATTTAAAATAAAAATATTAAATGATACAACAATATAAACTTATCACTCACAAACTTCAAAATATTGAAAAAATTGATGACTTAATTAAAAAAAGAGAAGAAGGCATAATTTGACAAGATTAGATTAGGGAAACATATTAGTTAAATAAACTGGCCTAATAAGCTAACAAGTTCAGCTTAAAGTTAAATAAATTAGGATTGTTTAATAAATATGTCAATATATTAGTCTAAATTTGATTCATAATTAATTGAATAAATAAGCTAAATCAACCCTTTAAGGAGGCAAACCATAGGCAACTCATGAATGACATGGTTTATTTTCACTTGTACTATTATATACATTCACGTCTTTTTCTTTATTTTAAGCATATGCTCATTTCCTCAACCATTAGAAGATAAGGGACGTGTGTATATATTTATCACAATTGAAGGGAATGAACAAAATTAGGTTAAATTTCAAGGGTGATGAGTATAACCAACCCTAATTTACATTATTATAAAATAGCTTATTGACATTAAATATTTAGAAGATTATTTGAAAATGGTAGACACGTAATCAGGTGTCATAATATATGTGACTATAATGTTGATTTGTTAACTTTCGTAAAATATAACTATAATAGTGGGTTTTTATTCCAAGAAAATTGATGTCACTTATGTTTCCATATTTTTGGAAAATAACATTAAATATTTTTTACTTTCTAAAAATCGATATCTAATAACTATAATATCATATTAGTTCATTTAAATGATTGACATTGTAGGTCCACCCACCCTACCTACCCAAACCCCAACCCCCAATTCCTCACTCCCTTGTCCTAAACCCTAACCCCATACCCATGGTTTTAAAAAACGGTCCGCAACCGCAATATTGCGGTTGCGGACCACACCGCGTCCGCATTTCTTCGCAATTGCGCTCCGCGACGGTCGCATTTTCCCGCATTTTTTCGCATCATGCGATATCACAACTGCGATCGCAACCGCAATTTAAAACCATGCCCATACCCATGTTTCTCATTCCTTTCATCCCCCCTCCAAATTCTTCACTCCCTTGTCCTAAACCTCAACTCTATTCTTATGTTCCTCACACCTTTATCCTTCCTGTTTTTCCTATATTCCTAATAAGATATAGAAAACAACGTCTTCTATTACTCTAGAGAATAGAATAAATTGAATAGCAAAGATTAAACACAATGAAAAGTTGTACATAATACCATAATTAAAGATAGGTGCTTCACTAAATCTATTTTGATACCTATGGCTCAACATATAAGGTTTGCACTCCTCAAGAAAGCCTTTTGAATACAATACTTGAAGATGCAATGGGTATTCATGAAAAATTGGCATATTAAACATTTTCATATTAAAATATAGTAGACAATATGAAAGAATGTCAAACAAAATGAATGAGATTTCTTACCTATGCATGCTTGCAAAGGTTGCATTAAAATGATAAATAGCAAAATAGAATCAAATAGGAAATTAGAAACCAAAGTGAAAGAACAAAAACAAAGGAAAAAATCCATTGCAATTATATTTTGTACTTTTTTAGTGAATGCTAAACCTTATATATTTTACCATAGACTAATTGAGCTTCAATCTTACAAAATAATTAGTAAACAAAAACACAAAATCAAATAGAATCATCTTAAGGTTAAAAGGTAGCATACCTTAAAGGCAAAGAATCATCTTAAGATTGGAAGAATTTTAGGATAAAATTTTCAAATGACATTATGTTTCACTCTTTATTTTTCCAACTCCTACTATGTTTTTACCTTTTTGTTTTGAATTTGCACTCATAGTCTAAGTTTCTATATCAGTTTGTACAATAAACTCATGTTTAAATCTACATATTAGACATTGGTTTGTACAATAAATTGATGTTTAAATCTACACCACAAGGTATGATTGGTTTGTTGTTACTTTGAAGTCACGGTGATTCTATTTTCTACATAAACTTTGCTTTCTATAGGTATATCAAGGCTATAGGATTCTTTTTGTGTAAAAGTGTTCAAGGCTGAGTTGTTAGATTTCAGATCAAATGTTTTATGCATAATTGTATGAAATATAATATTTTCAATTTGAGCCTAACCTATTTATTTTTTAAAAAATTAGACCTAATCTGACTTGATTAAAGCTATATGTGGTTTAGGCTCAACTTGAAAGTTCAACTACTTTAATTTTTATATAAAAATATATATTTAAATAGATAATAGAATATTTAAATGTATAAAATATTTAATTATATCAAATTAATTATTTTATGTTAAAATAATTAGTTATAACTATTTTTATAATATATAATTATATTAATGAAAATGATTTATATAATTAGACTAAATTGAATTAATTTTTTATATTATTATAGCCCAAACCCAATCAAAAAATTAATGAAGTCATAAAAATGAAGTTTGATATATATACTTGGACCATAAAAAAAGTGTCCAAACCTTACAGTTTTCAAAGTAGATCTTTTGGGCTAATAGGTCACCTAAACTATAAGGATATTTGATTCATATAAAAAATAACTTCCTATAAAAAATTAAACTTTTAAGGATATAACTTACTATATGAATTTCTTAGTGAGTACTAAAAGTTGTTTAATTAATATATAAGAAGTAACACTTTCTAAGAAGGAATTTCTTATATTTTATTTGATTTAACTTTGAATATCCTAGGAAGTGTTAATGAAATGACTACTATATCTTTAATATTAATATAATATAAATTAATAAATTTTACCTATTATTAATTAAATTTAATGGGGATAATTTTATTATTATATCTATAAATAACATAGAAAGTATAATTTACCTAAGAGAGTTAGATAAATAACTTCTCATAGTTTGTGGAAAGTAAGACTTCTCAGGAAGTTCTATTTTCTCTAATTTGCTATATAATAACTAATCAAACAATTCATATATTTTCTATTTCTTGAGAAATAGAATTTCTCATGTTATGGAGGCGAATCAAATGACGTCTACGTACATGTCTATTACTGTAATTGAGGTATAGTGTTTAATAAGCTTGGTAGACTAGATTGATTCAAAACCTGCATGGCCCAATCCATTAAAATGTAGACATAATTTGATTGGTCTAATCTATCATGCAAGCTCACCGAACTGACCTATTTTGCATTAAAAAAGCACTTGGCCCGTGGACTAATCCACAATCCCTCAATCTACACAGATCCAATCCATTTAAACTCGATTTTTTGCGAACTTAAAATCTATAAATCGATTTGCTAAGCGTATAGGACTAAGGCCCATTGAATAACAGTAGAATAAGGCTCCAACATCTAACTTTTGGGCGTGATAACTTGGGAGTACATGACATACGGTGGAGATGAGCACAAGAGGTCTAGAGGTTTTGTATTGTGGCTAAGTGTTATGTTTTGTTATTCGACCTCCCCCTCTTTTCTTTTCTTAATATAAATTCTTGACATGGAAAACTTGATCCACTTTGTATTTGACGATTAGAATCTGGGTTAGTCATGCATATCACTGATTTTTAATTTTTATATTGAAATAAGTAATTTTTTTAACTTTTATATATTTTTCAATTGTTATTTAGTTTTAAAATTTGAATCTCTTTTTCAAATTCTTTAAAATTTTGACGTGGTTTGCTCCACGCAAAAAACAATGAAATTTGTTCAAATAATTTTTTTAAAAAAATTTGAGGTAACTTTTGCTAAATAAAAAAGTCGTGGGAAATTTGAATTTATTTAATTTAAATCTTGAGGCAATTTCTCCCATGGTTAAACCATAGAAAATTTTTCAATTTCTTTTCTTTTTTAAATTTGCAGCAGAAAATCTGCGAATGACTTCCTACGTCTAAATCTCTGACAAAAAATTTTCATGAAAAACTAGTTTTGAGGCGATTTTTTTTAGTTTTCTCACGGTTTTTCCCGCTCCACAACAAAATTTTTGTTGCAGTGAAATTCAAAGTGATAAATAGTATATTGAAATTCAAAATATTATTAAAGTAAAATAATATTTATATAAATTATAAAATATACTCATTTCTTTAAATAGTTAACGATAAATAGATAATTTTATCAATTATCTTTTTACAAATAAAATAAAATAAAAGTGACGGCCACAAGTTATATCGCCAACTAAATTAATGCAAGTGTGTTTAGAAAAATGCCTTCCCAATGTGAAATTTTACATCGCCAACTTAATTATTGCAAATGTTTTGGTGAAAAGCCATCCCAATGCGAAATTCTATATTCCCGATTTAATTATTGCAAATGCATCTGGTAGAAAGCCATCCAATCCATATCCCCAATTTAATTATTGCAAATGCTTTCGGTAGAAAGCCATCCCAAGATAAACCCAACTTCATCATCGTGAGTGTCAAGTGCGTTTGGTAGAAAGCCATCCCAATATGAAATTGGATAACCCCAGCTTTATTATTGCAAGTGTTGTTTGATTATTTTTATTGTTGGATTGTCCTGAACTAAAAATAAAAGTATAGATGTTAATATATTAAATGTAATTTAACAATAAAAAAAAGTTAATATCATACAAGATGGGATTATGCATAGCATTACTCACTATAGAAAAAATAGTTTTTAGTGACAATAAAAGTTGTCACAAAAAATTGACATTTTGTCACAAAAGTTTTCTAGTGACAACAAAATTTTTGTACCAAAAAATTCCATTGTTAAAAATGTTTGTGACAACAAATGATGTTCATCATTAAAAACTTTCATTTTGTGACAAGATTTAATGTCAATGTAAGTTGGCACTTTTTGTGGTGATTAAATTATATTACCACTAAAAATCATTAATTAGTGACAAATTTTCTCATAACTGTAAGTTAACATTCAATGACAAAAATATATTGTTGTCACTAACTAATGACTTTAGTGATGACTATAGTTATTTCAAATGCTCTTTTTAGTGATGACATATCTATATTGTTATTGAAAGTATAATATTTATGACAACCAATATTATTACTAAAGCTTTTTTTTGTGGCAACATATTTGTCTTGTCACTAAAAATATAATATTTATAAAAATAATTCTTATCAATAAAAAAATTGTCACCAAAACTCATTTTTATTTATAAATATGCATTTTCACAACATTTGCATATTATTAGAATGCTAATAATAGAAATAAAATAAAAATATATTTTTTATTTGAATTATTTATTATATGATTTAAATATATATCCTAATAATTAATAAAGAAGCAAGCACATTACAAAATAAAAATGCAACTAAGTTTGGTAAACATGAGATCTATGAAATCCCGTGAGTAGAAATCATATTCAAGCATTCAGATTCGAGGGTAAGATAGTGAAATTGAGAATAAGGAATTTGAAGAAAGAGAAGGAGAACCTGTTGCCAAGTGGAAGCACATTTGAGGTTGAGAAGGATTTGAGGTGTTGTCTTGCTTCCCATTCTACATTCAGCGCTTTAGTAAATGTCCAGATCGAACAATTTGATTTAAAGAAAACACTTGTGAATAAACAAAAATCAGCATAAACCCAAATCAAATCGATTCCAAACTCATAAATGATATAAAAAGTTAACCTTTTTAATAGGAAATTCGACCAAATGCATGGTTGTGGGAGGAAAGGGGAGGTCGCTGGCATTGGAGGTGGTCGGACGAACCCTCCATGACAGGGGATCGCGCTAGGGGTGGCGAATGAGGAGAAGAAGAGGGTTAGCGATTTTAGGGAATTAGGGAAAAGAAGTTACTAAAATAAAAAATGCTTTAGTTTTTTTTAAAAAAATTAGGGTTTGAACTGCAAACCCCTTACCCAATCAAAAAATTTAAAACTGTCAGTCTAACGCACTACATCTTATTGAAATCTTTTGCATTTCACGTGGTGAAAATGCAAGATTTGAGGCGGGAATTTGAGGCGCCTTAAATATCCACCTTAAATGCGATACATTCTTGTAGTGCTTGTGAGCCAAAACAAGTTTAACAATAAAAAATATAGCTTTATTTTTATACTATATATAAATAATATAATATATAAAAAATTCAATAATACTAGAAATTGGTGAGGATGTAAAAAGAAGTAAGAGATTTTAGTTGAAGTAATTAGCTTTCTAGTATATATTACTCTCTGCTAAACATAACTATTAGTATTTTGTGATGATTATGTTGATATTTTTAACAGATTTGATAGTTAGAGAGAAACTTATATTGATAAATAAAATGATAATTTAGTATTACAATAGGTAGGATTAGGGTTTGTAGTTCACCTTAATTGAATGATCATGACCTCTATATATAAGCCATAAGCTTCTAGTTGTATGTATTGGAAGTTTCTAATGGGTTCTAGCAATATTCCAAGAGCAAATTGGGCTTATATCTGATTAGATGTTAGGCCTGATATGGAAAGAGTTCCTTTTTGGATCCAAGGTCATTAAGGTCCAATATATTTCAAGTTAGGTCAAGCAATATGAGCTAAACTTGTTATGTTGTCTAGTCAGATGAATACGTCTAATCGGATATCCATTGTCACTTGCCCCCATCACAACAGATCGGCTTGCCATACATATCAAGACTATTACATATCTCTAACAGCTATAATGCTTTGTTTTTCTCAATGGATCATTTAATCTATTTGATCTTGGCCATTCAATTTGCTTTCTGAATTTCATTTTTCTTTTTCTTCATCCTTTTCACCTCTAACCTTTTTGACTTCCTAAAGCTTTTCATTCACAACCTTTCTCTTTTATCTTTGAGCCTTCAACATTGTGAAGTTTTTTATTGGTGATATCTCAAATCAACTTTAACACCATAGTTCAATCATTGGATTTTTCAATTTTCATTTTTTTGGTAAGTATTGTTCTATCTCCTTCCTTTTTACTTTTCTTTTTTCATTAATCTTGTTGATTGCTATGTAAAATTGAACTATTTCCAAGTTTGGTTTTTAGTAAATTTCATGTTTTGATTTTATGGATGATGATATTTGTTGTAATACCTTTTAATTTCACTACTTGCCTGACCACTAGCAATTTTGTGTTTATCGTGACTCCTATCAATTTTATGTTTATTGTGCTACAAGTTCCTTTTCCCATTTTCATTGTTTTTCCACCATTTAACATTTTGCCTTTTGGATTCTTCTTTTTTATTTGGCTTTTGTTTTCCAACCACCTACCCCTACTTTTCACCTAATTTAATAATATAGTTTTTTTATTAAATGTATGCTAGCATTCTTTTAATAAATAATTTTCATTTGGATACTAACTTTAGTGATTTGGATGAAAGTAAGACTTTGTCAAAACTTGGACATATATCTTGAAGATCTTTTAGCTTATACTCGTGCATATGATTGTCCTTCCTTTCTTATAGCCATCATGGTCGATTATTTAAGAGAACTCAATGGAATGGATAAGGTTGGTTTATTACATACGAATGATTCAAAGTTCTCCTAGATTCATGTTGATGTGAGAACTCAAATGGCCTTAAAGAAATGAATTAATTAAATTGCTTTGGATGTTATTGAGATGACCATTACAAAGATGAATCCAAACGAAGCATAATTAGGTATGTAGCTTGCTAAGTTGATAAGGAGGTTTTAATTATAACCCTATGTTGTTCTTGATGTTCTATGGTGACTATGTTATCTAACTGGGGTTTGTTCCATGTTTTGCCCCATTTCAAAATGAAGTCCTACAAAGTTTAAACATATGTCTAACCCCAATTAATGCCTCAGGTATGGATTTTTATCATTTGTTTTGACATTATGTCTCATGAACTCAAGTGTATTCTTACTTGGGATGCTTCCCTATTCTTTTTCTCTTTCTCGAGTTATAGAAAAGGAGGTTAGATGCACTTTTTCTAGCAATCTAGTTAGAATATTCTAACTAAGCTTAAGACAAGCTTTATGTATTGGAAAGATTCATCTTTCAAGATGACCATTAATCAAGATGTGCATCTATTTTGGTTAGATAATTATGGTGTCCTTATTTGTGTGATCCATTAGGAACAAAGGATTAAGTCTCTAAATGTTATGTATTTGGATACCTATCCAGCTAATAACTAAAAATTGATTCTTCGTTGGCTAAGTATAAAGACTCCTCATACACATACTCTTTTAAGTATGTTCATTTGCCTATTTTTTATTTCTGTAAGTTATATACTAGCACTTTATTCTAACACTTTTTATATCTATTCAAATATCTAACTTGGTAAGAAAAATTTTACTCTAAATAGGGTACGCATAAACAAGACCATGTTCCAATGGATGAAGAAAAGTCATTTGGTGGAGAATTCATTTGTTATGGCTTATCTGGAATAATTGTAAGAGAAATCTTTTGACCTTTCAACCAAGCCAATAGAAGGTCATATTAATATCTATTCCTAGGCAACATCTAAAGTAGTAACTAGTAGTTCTAAAGATGTTAACATTTGATTTGATGATATTATATATAAGACCATGGATATTCTTATTCAATAACCTTCTCAGAAAAGAAAAAGGACCTTGGTTTTGAAAAGTGTTAATGGACCAAAAAGAAAAACTTATCCTATTTGTTGTGTAAGAAAGTTAAAAACTGAAGATCATCCTATTAGCCTAGAAATGAGTACGAGAATGACTTTAGAGAACCATGACAATATGTGGTCCAAAGATGTGGATTTATGGCTATATACCACAGATCGAATGCTATTTCAATGGGATCATAATTGTAACTTGTTCATTCTAAGAAAGTCAATGGAGGGAGATCTAGTCAAATAATGGTTAGAAACATGGCTTGAAACTTGTCTAGTATGTAGTCTTTAGTGACAATGTATAAGGACAATAAGATATTATTGTTGAAGTTCAATAGTATCAATATAGAAATAGTTTCTAATCTATAAGGTCATTTAGTTAGGCTCATGATGAATTATATATCTATCAAACGGAGTTAAAAAAATCTCAAGAACAAATATATGAGTTAAAGAAAGAGGTAATTGAAAGCTTAAAATATAAATTACATTTCAAGCCTGAATTTGATCAAATAAGACGTAAAAAAGAGGTTTTGGATAAAATACCTCTATTTTTTCTCCCTATACCTATTTTTTATCATGAAATGGCTTCCAATAGGTCGATGTTTTTCTAATTGGCTTCTAATAGGCTATTATTATTTTTATTCGTTGCTTATATGTGAATGATTTTAAGCCTTAGCTTCTAAAAAGTTTGATATGTCTACTTGAATTATTCCTTGTTTTGGTTTTAATTTTTCATCTCTTTCCACTCGGATAGATTTGATCCATGCAGTCATCAAGTGGATCTTGCTAGCTTTGAGGATTATTCTTTTGTTACGCTAAGAAATTTATTTGGGTTTTTTAGCTAGGACATTTATCCTGGACTTTTGGCTAGAAAATTTACTCTAGGCCTTTGGTAAGGAAATTTATCTTTGGCTTTCAGCCAAAAAATTTATCCTAGGCATTTGGTGGTACTAAAATATTACCCTTTAGGCTTTTGTTGCCAACTTGGCCTTTGAAATTTTTTTATCTAAATCAAATATTAAGGATTGCTAAAAGACTTCAATTTAATTCACGAATTCAAACTAATATGAAGTAAAACCTTAAATAAGATATATTCCACATTCTAGGTTAGAGCTTTCCATTAAAGGTTTCTAGTTATTGGGAACCATTCTCTAAAACATTCTTAACTCTATAGGGTCCTTCTTAAGTCGCTGCAAGTTTCTTGGTTTGACTGTTAGTCCTATTTCCCTCTATTTTTCTTAAGACTAAGTCTTTTTCTTTAAAGACCTTGTCACGTACTCTTTTATTATGAAATTTGGTCGATCTACTTTTATACTCATTCAGTCTCAATAAAGCATTTGATTAAGTCTTATTAAGTAAATCCAATTCTTCTTTTCTTGTCTTCTTATTTTCTTTTATGTTATACACCCTATTCTATTTGATATTTCACCTACTTCAACTAGGATGATGGCCTTTGACCCATATGTCAAATGAAAAAGTGATTCTCTAGTTATTATTTGTGGAGTTCTTCGATAAGACCATAACACATTATGTAGTTTTTCTACTTATGTTCCTTTTACACCTTCTATCCTTCTTTTTAGCCCATTAATAATTATTTGATTAGCTAGTTCTGCTTGTCCATTCACTTATGGATACTCAATTAAATAAAAATTTTGCCTTATTTATAAACCTTTTTAACAAAAGATTATGTTAGTAAGTGTTTGATTTTGACCTTTAACTATTGTTGTCCAAAAAATATACCTTTGACAAAATTTTGTGAATTCTTTGCTATTGCCTTTGAAAGCTCAAACCTATATGTTATGGAAGGTTAATGTAAAGAAAATAATTTTACTAAAGAGATGTTTTATGATCTTGTCTTCCTACATATTACATATTTACATAAGAATTAGTGTGTGTTTTAAGTAGTGAACATTGCTAAAGATTCTATTTTGATCCATTTTATAATGTAATCTATAACTTTTGTTACCAATGTAGGTCTTCCAATTTAACTTCCACATATCCCGTTGTGTAGCTCCTTCACGACATAATCTAACTCGAATGGCCCTAAACACTTAAGTGAAAAGAAGGGGAAAGCCTTTTCTTATATAATTCATTATTATGGATGAAAAAGTGTGAGGTCACTTGACAATTTTCTTAGCTTCTTTTTTACATATGGGTAATATCCTATCAAATAGGAATTACACTATAAAGGATATCCATGATTGTTGTGTATTGATAATTGCTACTTCCCTTTTTTTTTGTTATGTTAGGTTCACTTAATGTTTCTTGGATAATTGTTCAATTATTTACTACTATATGGGCACTAGCCAACTTGACAAAAGAGTTTGCTTGGTCATTCTATTCTTTTTATATCCTTTTTACCTCATACTTAAATGTCTTCAATAAGTTTTTAGTCTTCTTGACATATTTCTTCATCGTAGGCTTCCTTGTCTTATATTCCCCTTTAACCTAGCTTATAATTAGTTGAGATTCATTCAGTACCTAGATTTTCTTAGATTCAACTTCTTTAACTAATTCTATTCCAACTATTAATGCTTTATATTTAGCTTGGTTTTTCGTAACATGGAAGCTAGATTTTAGTGCATATTCTAATATCACTATAAGTGGTCTTTCTAGAATAATACCTATTGCAATTCCTTTTTGATTGGAAGATTTGTCTACATAAAAAGTCCATTTTGTTATTATCAGCTCACATTCTAATTTTGTCATCTTGACTATGAATCTACTAATACTTATACCTTTATTACTTTCCTTGTCATAAATGTTATGTCATATTCTAATAGCTCCACTACACATGATACCAGTTGGCCAGCTAGATTAGGTTTTTATAGGATTTGGTAAATTAGTTGATCTATTTAGATTATAATTTTATAGGATTAAATATAAGATTAAAGTCTCTTTCCTATTGTTAGGAGGGAAAAAGTAGCTTTTCAATTGATATCACTTTTTTATCACCATGTAACACTTTGTTAAAAAAGTAGACATGTTTTTATTACTTTTCTTCCTCTATTATGACCATAGAATTGACAACCTTTTTTGATGTTATAAGGTAAATGTACAATGGTTCATTCTCTCATGGTCTTGGGAAGATAGATGGTGAAGCCAAATAATTTTTCAATTGGACAATAGTTTCTTCACAAGAATTATCCCAAGATTATTTTTTTTTTTTTGCATTTACAAGTAACTTATAGAAAAGTAAAATTTTATCTCCTGACCTAGACATGAAATATGCCAATGCTATGAGATATTCATTTAGCACCTAGGCCTCTTTATTTATTTTGTAGCTGGTCATGTTGATCATAGCTTAGCATTTTAATGGGTTTCCTTTGATACCCCGATTGATTAACATAAATCCTAAAAACTTACTTACTCTAACACCAAACGAATATTTTTTCCTTATTTAACCTTATAGAATTCTTTTATAATACTTCAAAAGCTTCCTTCAAATCATTCCAATGTTATGCTTCATCTTTTGATTTAATTAGTATGTCATCTACATACACTCCCACATTTTTTCTTAATTGCTTAGTAAAAACCTTATTCATTAGACACTAGTATGTTATGTTTGGATTCTTTAATTTAAACAACATCACCCTATAATAAAAGATTCCTTCATTTATGATAAATATGAGTTTTTTCTCATCTTCTAGGCTCATACTTAATTGGTTATGTCTAGAGAATGTGTCTTTTTAACTAAGTCTTCCAAAACCTAATGCATTATATACCTATTGATTGATGTTGGGTAATAGATATATGTCATTTAGACAAGCTTTATTTAGGCTAATGAAGTCTACACATGTCCTTCATTGTTTGTTCGCCTTTTTACTAGGATAACATTTGCTAACTACCTAGTGCGTTCAACTTCCTTGATGAATCCACTATCCACCAATTTTAAAAATCTCATTCTTCTCACCTCCTTTTGTTCATGTCCAAAATCACATTTCTTTTTCTACTCTATAGGTTTAATGCTTAGGTTTACCACCAATTTGTGACATGTTATACCAACATCAACTCTTGGTATATTTGAAGGTTTCTAGGTGAAAACCTTAATATACTCCTTAAGCAAAGTTATCAACTCTATTATACCATTTTTTATTAAGTCATTTGCTATTTGCATTGTCTATTCTTCATTTTCTCTAAAAAGATGGATTTCCTCTAGATTTGATAATGGTTCTAGATTTTCTAAGATGTACATCTCAAACATCCAATAACATTAAATTGCCATTTTGCACTAGAGCATGGTATCATAACTGGGTAGTGTTTTAAAGCATGGTATCCATTAGATTTGTAGATATTCAAGGCTTACCATGTAGAATTTTCAAGTGGTTTTACTTAATCTGCCTAGACTTGTCTCATAGCAACAGTCGAGTATCTCATTAAAAGGTGTTATGTTGAAATAATTGCTTCAATTTGATTTGAAGAAGCTTAGGCTAGAATCATATTGTAGGCTTGATTGTCTAATCGACAACTAAAAAGTTCACCTTAACACTTTATGTTTTGGGAGGAGTTTTGAAGGTTACTTTTAGAGTCATGGTCCCTTTTACTTGTACCTATTTTTTTGAAAAACCAACAAGTACCCCATTATAGGGTTTCATTATAGATTTAAGGGAATTCTTTTTTTAATGGCATGAGAATATAGAATATTAGTGAAAATTCCTAGTTTATTAGTATTCTCTACACAAGGAAGTTATGGATGTGAATTCTCTTAAGAAGTTTCTTTAGTGAAAAAGATCAATGCATGCAATTTTTTGGTCTTTTTTGTTTGATTTGCATAACTTGGTGTATATGTCATTTTTTTGGCATTTTTAAAGGCTCCCTTCCTAACACTTAGGAAACCATTTTTGCTTTCAATCCTCTCACTTAAATCTTCTTGAATTTCTCCAATATTTGTCTAGGTGACCATTCTGGATCTACTATTTTATTTCATTTTTCAAAGATATACAATAATTGGTATCATAGCTATAATTTTTATAAAAGTTACAATATTTAGACTTATCTACTAATGGGAATTCATGCCTTTTTTTGGAGGAAGTTCATCAATTTCATAGCCTAGACATCTTCCATAATCATACTAATGCTTATTCTTAATGGTTTATACTTATCAAACCTTTGTTTTGGAACATCATCTAGGTCTAAAGTGCTTTTTATTCCAACGGATTGCATAATTATCAAAACCAAAGTTGTCTACATTGTGATTTGTTCTCAAGGTTTCATATTCTTTAGCATTCATGTATTTTTTCACTCTATCTAGATGTATCTCGTAGCTGAGACTAGACTTTTAGCTAACAATAGTGAAAAAAGTCCCAAATGAAGCTTCACAATGACTTGATGAATGGTTACCATCCATTTAGATCTTAAATTTCTAACGCCAAAGTGTAAAACCTTGCTAAGTATTGCTTTTGTGTTTCATTTCTATGTTGCTAAAAATTTATTAAAATAGCTAAGGTCTTTTTAGATATTCAGCTTGTGGTAAAGTGTGTTGCAAATGCATTAGATAGTTGTTTGATTGGACTAAGGAAATAAATTATTGAACCACCTCAAACCTACTTTTTTGAACGTAGTTAAGAAAGCTCAACACATGAGGGCATCCAGCATACTAGAAAGTAACATGGTTGCATGAAATGCATCCAAATGTTCTTGAGGATCTATTAATTTGTCATAAAGGTCAAGGTGTGTGGGTAATTTGAAAGCTTGAGATAATGGTCTTCCATGATCTTTTGAAGAAATGGATATAGTTGATCAGTAGGGGTCAAGGTGTGTAGGCAACTTAAAAGTAAGGCATGGGGCAAGTTTTTACCTTAAATAAAATGATAATGATGTGTTTGGATAGAGTAATAATACATTACCTTATCTTATGGAGCCCTTACTGTTGTAAAATTATTATATTTTTTCCTTATACACTAATATATATACATACATACATACACATATACATGTATAATTATTTCAATTATTTTAATAATTTAATAGTATAAAGCAATCCAAATGAAAGTTAAATAATTGAAAAGAATAGAAAAATTAAGTTAAATTATTTTATCATTCTTTACAATTTCATTTAATTTTTAATGCTTTTTACTAAATTCTCTTTTCTTATGGTCAAAGACAATTTAAAATACTTGTTGAGATGGTAAATAAACAAATATTTTTATTATTCTTTAATATAATAATAAATAAAATATGCTTTCTTTTTGAAATTTTTAAATTTCTAAAATATGAATATCAATGTTTTTATTTTCAAAATGCATATTATAAAATATGTACTAAATATTTTATTAATAAACTATAAATATCATATTATTATAAAACTTCTTAAAAAATTAGAAATTTCAAATAGAAAGTTTTCTTTGGACAAATAGAAAGTTTATGTAAAAAAATTTTAAGGTTTTAACAGAACAAGTACATTAGATTTTATAACATATTTTAAAAAATATTTAAATTTAATTTATTGTTAATGTAAATCAACTTTACATTATTATATATTTATGGGTTTTTTAATCAATTAAAAATTATTGTTGAAAAATTTTAATTACTATTATTTTTTAATAACTTATTTTCTTTTGTGATCAAATTTAAACTATTTTAAAAATGTATTAATATCTACATAAACTTTAATACTTTAAAATTTTACAAGTTTCATAAAAATACATTCTATTAAAATTTTACATTTCTTAAAATTACTACAAAAGCCAAATTTTATATCGATTTTAGTAGGAATAATCACCTCTAAAGTATAACATTACACTTAATCTTTGGTAAGAAAATCAAAAGCTCATAATTTAATAAATAACAATAATCATATAAAAAGTAATTTTTAAATTCATAATTACTCACTCCGTTAATATTCTTATCAAAGGATGTAATGTCACTAGACTTTCTAAAATTCGTTGTAAACTTGTGAGAATCTTCATCCAGTAAGAACAGCATATATTTATTTAATATAACAATTAGAAATCATGATTGGTAATTAAAAATTGAATAATTAATTACTACTTTTTTAAAATATTTGATTGTACTTTTAAAAATTTTTAATAATCAATTATAGATAAGAATTCTAATTAAGAAAATAAGCTCCTCAAAGTGGCTTATATCCTATTTGTGATTATAGAAAGAAAAAATTTTAAATCCTAAACTCATTAATCTCATTTTTTTATTCATTTAACTTCTCATTACCTTTCTTCTAACATTATAAATTTTCAATTTTATACTCACATTATATCCTATTCTTGATTTAATCATCAGTAATTTTCTAAATTAGTAAACATCAAAATAAATATAAATGTTATTTTAATTCTAAAAAATTAAGCTTTATTATTTATAAAAATAATGTAAATAAATTAGAACATATATTAAATAAAAACATACATAAATTAAATAATATATATTATATAATTATATTTTCTCTTATAAACAATAATATCAAAAGATTAGAAAACTATAGATTTTGATATGGTCATGTTTATTATTTTTAGTAATTTAATACAAAAATTTGATTATTTTTTATATCATTCAAATAAGAATAAATTTTGCATAATTAATTAATAATTTATGTTACCAAATAAAATGGATTGTGTAGAATTACATATTATAATCAATTCTTCTAATAATTAATTATTTATATTAATATATTGAATAAGTCCTACATCTTTTTAATAACATAAGCAACCATTTAAAATACATGCATGTCTAACATTGTTGACCCAAGTTTAGAGGTGCTTAATGGATGAATCGGACCGGACCGGACCAAAATTCGTTTTGGTCCAGTTCGTTTTGGCCCGATCTATTTAAGCCTATTTTTAAACAGGCTTAAACTAGCCGGTTCGATCCAGTCTGCAAGCCTGTTGGACCGGTCCATTTTTTTTCTTTTTTTTACATTTTAACTTATATTTTATCATTTGTCATTTGTTATATTTTTATATTTATTATTTTATTTTTATGTATATAAATTTTATTTTTGTATTTATATATATTTTTATATTCATTAATTTTATTATTTATTTTGATTATGTTTAATTATTTTGAACATTTGTATTAAATTTTTTTTAACAATTAAATTATGTTTTACATTAAATTATAATATAAAAATAATTTATAATTTATTTTTTTGTTTAAAATGTAAATATCATTTAAATTATTAAATATAATTTTTTTAAAAAAATAGGGGTTAATCCGTTTAGGCTTGCGGATCGGTCTAGTCTTCTTTGGTCCGTGCCTACACGAACCAACCTGTTTAGGCCTACTTTTTAACGGGCTTAAATTTTGATATCCGGTCCGTATGAAGTTCGCGGACTGGTCCGTTTGGCCCGCAGACTTCCGGCCTATTAAGCACCCCTACCCAAGTTCAAGATAATCAAAGAGCAAAACTTCCAATAATAATATTAAATAGTATTGCTTACCAAGTGACCGTTACTTTTTTTATTATAAATCTTGCACAAGCGTTAAAATTACTTGATAGTTATAATTTTTTTATGGTTTTTATACAAATTTTACTTATGACAAATATATGAAAGATGTATCTTATAATGAATAATATTCTAAAAAAATATTGTAGAACAAATTAAATAATTATTTTTTAAAAATAGTTCATCTTTTTGAAATAAAATTATTAAAATATTATAGAATTTTAAACAATAAATATTTTTAAATGATTGTATGCACTCATGTAACATGTTTGGTATGATATAATAAAATGGACTAAGAAAATTTTATTTAATAAGTACTATGAAACAGGAATGTCTACTCCCTAGTGAATATCTAAGAATAACTATTTTATCAAATAATGAAATTTTCATTCTACTAGAAAAGTATTGAGATGATTATTCCATCATTTGTAAAATAGATTTTTTATATTTTTATCCTTTACATCTTTCATATATTTCAATATTACCTTTATTAATAAGTAATATGAAATGACATCTATTTTTTAATATTATATAATTAAAATATTTTAATAATTATATTTTTAATAGTAACAATGAAAATAAAATATTTTTATATTTTTAATAAACAAAATTTTTATACAAAAAGGTGGTAAATCAAGTTTATGTGTTTTTACTAAGAAAATTTATTTGTTAATTATAATATGATAATTATATTTTTAAGTTCAATTATAAAAGATTATAATAAATAAAAAATGATTATACTATATTTTAAAGATGGTTTCAATTTTGTTCTTTCCTTTTATTTTTAAACATATTATTACTGTTTACAATTTTTTATTTCATTCCTACATTGTACTAAATATAATTATAGAATAAAATATTCTTTCGACTTTTAAATATATCAAACAAAATTATAAGACAATCATTTCAGCCCATTCCATCCTAACAACGGCAACATTAATTATTTAGGAAGGGAGAGGATTAAATAAAAGGGAAGAAGACTGGGGTTTCTGATGGATGCAGAATGTTTCCGAGGAAATATCTTCTCTATTTGTAAGGCAAGATTAATAATGTTTTGTTTGATTTCATTTTTATGTAAGTAAGGAATAATTATACTTTAGTCAGATGTAATTTTACTGATTTTTATTTAGTTCATTCATATTTTCAAGCATTATAATTCACTTATAAGTAATTTTTAATATTAACACTTTGTCGACATAATTTTTTTGTTTAATTTTTAATGAAATATTTTATAATAAGTGAGTGAAGTAAATTTAAAATATATCATGTAAATTATAAGTTTTTTTTATATTTATATAAATTGATGTTCAAAATTTTCAATTAAGATAAAAAATTATATTAATCCTCTCTCCTTAATTTAGATCTTCAAACTAAATATTATATACCATATGCATTACAAAATTATCAATAAAAAATATATATAAATTTTGGTATTTACAAACATTAAGAGTTCTAATAATTTTTTTACATGTGTCATGTATTGTAATAGATTTTTTTTTTCTTATTCAAGGTGTGTTATTATAATAAGGAAGCAAAACTGATATACTTTAATCTTTATTGAGAATTATTGATATTAATTTATATAAATATAAGAAACTACAATTCACCAACACTTATTCCTCCTTATTTCACTTAACTTATCTATTATAAAATTTTTTGTTAAAAATTGGATTAAAAAATTTAGGTGAGTAAAGTGGTAATGATAAGAAATATAGATGGATAAATTGTAATAGTTGAAAGTATAGGTGGTTTAAATAAAAAACAATGAAATTATTTATGATTAAAATATAATTATCCCTAAAAATTATAAAACAACTTTTTACGGAAGAGTTTAAACTGTATGCATGTAAGATTGAGAAATTTATCTTTGCCATTGCATCCCAAGCGGGGTAATGTTTCTATGATCAGACCTATAGAGAGAAGAGTAATGCCCGTGGTAAGTATTTTGGTAGTTGCTAAAATTATAGATCTTATGGGACCTTTTAGCAAAACTGGTTACAAAGAAAAAAGACATTGTATAATAAGAGCACTGAAAACTGGACTGTATTTTGAGGTTGCTGCCATAGCTAAAGTACTTTCAGCACTTGAAATTAATTTGTTAGGAATAAAAATACACACAGATACATACCTGTTTCAATCCTTTTGAAATTCAACAGTTTGCTTCACTTGAGGTTTTGGGGAAATTAACACAGCCTTTTAATCATTAGGACACTAAATAGATGAGAACAGGGCAAAAAAGTACGAGCCTTAGCATCGACAATGTTTTTAATTTTGGGGGAGTTAGCGTTCATTTTGGGGGAGTTACATAGCATAAAGGATTTTATTTATTTGAATGAAAAATATTTTTTTGTGAAAATATAATTATAAAATATTAAAATAATAAAAAATAATTTAAATATTTGATATTAAATATAAAAATTTGATAAAAATAAATTTCATTAAGAATATTATTTTTTATTATTATATATTTAATTTTTTAATTATAAATTATGAAAATATATCCTATTATCTTCTCCGTTATCTTACCAGTCCTGTTAAAGTAGAAGCCTCGCTAACGGGCCATAGTACTTAACTATTCTAATAAATTAAGATACTGTCTATTATAATATGAGAGTTATTAAATAGTATAATATAATATATGTATAAAATAAAATAATATACTATATTACATTTAGCCTCTTACAGTATAAGATTATCTTATCTATTATCATCTTGTATAAGAATAAATAAATTTTAAAAATAAATAATTTGATAAAAATAGTAATGCTTTTTCTAATAAATGAGAGAAATTAAGATATAGATGTTCTTTTTTTATTTTAATAAATTAGAATTTATCTTAAGATTATAATATCCCTTAATTGTATAATTTATACTATATTATCAAACCTTATATGATGAGCAAAATGAGACATGATTTTCATACTTCATTATTATTACGTACTTGATTAATAATTTTGTAATTTATGTGATTTATAAATCATTATCATTATATTGTAAGAATTTAAATTTGATCTATTATCAATATAAATTAATTTTACACTATCACCTATTCAGGGATTGTCATATTAATAAAATTTATTAAAACTTCTTTTTTTTTATTAAAAATTCTTAATTAGTTTTACACTGTTAATGAATTTTCTTTTTTTAATTTGGTGATAGTGTAAAATATTATATACTAAGAACATATCGAATTTAAACTTATGTAAAAACATTCAGATGCTGTCGGGTCCATTTCTAAGCATATGATAAAATAAAAGTTTAAACGTAATTTTGGTTCTTTTAAAATATAAATTGTATAATTTTGATATTCTATTTAATTTTGATTGATTTCTATAAATTTCTATCATTTCTCATCTCATGTTTGATCTGTAAGCACATACTATATTTTTTTTAACAAATAACTTTTCTAATTTTTATAGATAATTAACTTTTAAAATGAATTTTCATATGAAATTCGTTGATTTTATTCAAAATTTTTCTTTTATACTTTCATATAAGTCATCTGAGGTAAATGCAAAGAAGACATTAGGTGGAAATGTTCTTCTGAGATTAAAAAGAATTGATAAAAATTAACAAGAAAAACCAATACTGCAATAATTTAATATTCAATGGGACCAAAATAGATTATAATAAAATAAAGGGATCAAAATTATGCCATTTATATTTTAGTGATTAAAATTACATTTAAGCCATATTATAATTTAAATGTTTTATTTAGCACAATATTATGGTATATTGGTTTATTTCATCATTTTTTTCAATATAATTTTACAATTCATTCTTTATTATTTTTAATTTATTTCATATTAATATTATAACCAATAAATTATTTGTAAAAAATAACAAGATGAATTAGCATACTATAATATTATAATTTTTGTTTAAAATCTTTTTAAAAAATCATGTAATTTGATAAAATGGTAAATTAAATTGATAGTGAGTGTTAATTCTAAGTTTGTATAATTTAAAGGAGTTATTCCCAAATTCTTAAAATTGAAATAAGTAAAATCCAACAACCCAAAACTAAAGAGAATATTTTATATATTTTCTAATAAATAATTGTGATAAAAAAACATGATAAAATTCACCATTTGAATTCAACACAAAAGTTTTGACTCAATATGTATAGATATATATATACATGTGTGTGTATATACACACACACTACTACTATGTAGCGGATTGCTCCCTTTGATGTCCACTTTTCATTTTCCCAAAAAATTGAATATAACACACGTTTATTTGAAATATAAGAGGATTAAACAATCATTTTCAACCTACTTCAAATGCAAAATAACTATACACTAAATAAAATCATTTCTTCCATAATATTATTTTGATTCAAACTCATAAGCTTTAAAATAAGTTACTAACACAATACCACTAGGTCAACTAATTTGACAATAATTTTAAAAATAATAAATATATTACTACATTAAAGTGGACTGGGACAATTGGACTCCACCTTTTTCTTTCCAAAAAATTAAATATTTATTTATTTTAAATTTGATAAAATAAAAACAACTTCGTAATCTCACATTAATTTCCAATAATAATTAAAAAATTATATTTATTTTGATTTTTTAATTTCTCACCGTTATTTCTTTTCTATTTTAATCTATTCTTCTATTTCTTCTTCATAAGATGCACTAAATTCTAAAATTATTTTCCCTTTGTCTCTCAATGTATTCTTCTATTCTCATTTACATGAACTCTTACTTGGTCCTTCAATGTATTTCATATACCTCTTTTAACATGCATACATTTTTAGTAAAGGATGAGAGTTCTCTAATAAAGTGAAAATATATTTACTTTTACTAATGAAGTAGAAAAGAATTGTATGAATATATCAATTTGTGATTTTATGCTAATAATTATATATATATATATATATATATATATATATATATATATATATATATATATTATATTGTAAGAAGTAAAAATGATCAAATCATATAAGAGTATTAATTTGGTACCTTTCAAATCCATTCATATTATTTTATCTATTTATTATTGTTTATCTGGCTTTTGTTTAGATTTATGTATATAATGTTTTCACTGTTCATAAAACCAAATTTTTTAACATTGAGCATAAATATAAATATGATTTTAGGAATTTGTTAAGCCTAAAAGTGTTAATTTTTTAATTAAGAGATTAAAATGACTTAAAAATGATTTAGAATAATTTAACATGATATTTGGGAAAAAAGAGGATGGTTTATAGCTTTACAGAGCATTGACATACAAAATTAAATTGTAAAGACTAAATGCTGGTATTTATTGTGAATCAATTTGTTTATCTGCCTATACTAATATAGAATAGGGATTGGAGATTTTTTACTTCACTTTTTATGTTTTTAAAAATACTAATATTCAAATATTACACATTTAAAGTAACAGTGCATTTAGTCATAGTTAATAGTCCCTTATCACTATCATTTTTCTTCATTCTTTGAGTATCACATATAGCCTATTTGCAAATCTCATTTATTTCAATTTGCATGCTCTTTATTTATTAGAAATTTCATCCTTATCATTCCATTGATTTGCTTTCAAATACTGTGCATTTAAAATAATTGTGCATTTAGTTGTAGTTAATAATCTCTTATCACCGTCATTTTCCTTCATTCTCTAAGTTTCACATGCAATCTGATTTCAAATCTATTTCAATTTGTATTATCTTTATTTATTAGTAGTTCTATCCTTATCTCTCCATTAGTTTGTTCTCAGATGTCATGTATTTAAAATAATGGTGCATTTAGTTGTAGTTAATAGTCCTTTATCACTACCATTTTCCTTTTTATTTGAGTTTCACATACTGCCTAATTTCAAATCTCATTCATTTCAATTTGTATCCTCCTTATTTATTTGTAATTCTGTCCTTATATCACTCACTATTTGAATTCAAAATTTTTAACATGTGGTCCTCTATTTCATATCTACAAATTGGCAAGTTGTTCCACGATTTTTTTTCTTGCATAAGGAAGCTATTTTATAACTATAAAAGTAAGTTTAAAAAAGGCTATGATCTATATAGATGATGCATTTCATTTTTAGAAAGATTAAATAAAAGTTTTACATTTTTGGATCACACCATGGTTTTAAATTGCGGTTGCGGTCGCGGTTGTGATATCACATGATGCGGAAAAATGCGGGAAAATGCGACCGTCGCGGAGCGCAATTGCGAAGAAATGCAGACGCGGTGTGGTCCGCAACCGCAATATTGCGGGCGAAATTGCGGTTGCGGACCGTTTTTTAAAACCATGGATCACACATTAACAATAATGCACTTCCAATTTATATTTTTCAAAGGATTTTTCTAACAATTCTATTTGTCTTTATTTTAAATTTTTTAGATAAGGCACATCTTTCTTTTTAGGTACATTTTTTTATACCTGGATTAAGAGTTTTTTCCTCCTTATTCTGTAATATATTAATTTGACTCATTTCATTTTTTTCATTGTTTAATTCTTAAATTATAAAGCGCTTGGCTCATTTCATTTTTTTTCAATTCTTGAGGCTTGCAATCCACATAAATAAACCCATAGAAATATATTTCTTGAAATCTTTAAACCATATAAATCAGCACCTTGAGTTATGTCTCTTATTAGATACCCATGCCATTTCTGCTAATGTGTAGGAAAATAATCTTTTCAAATAAAATAATGATGAGACAGCAAGAAAGAAATAAATAAATTAAGTAGAATTTTTTTAAAATGATAACTTCAAATATATAGCATTTAAATCCATGCTCTTATTTACACCTCTTATTGAATATCGATGTTATTTTCACCGATTACTAGGGAAATAATTTTTTGGAATATAAAATAATGGAGAGATCACAGAAGAGGGAAAGATAAATTAGGTGAATAAATATATAATAATGGAAAGAGATAGATAAATTAGACAAAAAATTTTAAATTAATATCCTCTCTAAATACATATCATATAAATCATTGCACTAAGTTGCACCTCTTATTAGACACCCATATCATTTTTACTAATTTTTAGTGAATTCATTTTCTGGAATATATCTACACTAATATAAAATAAATTGATGAGGTCGGGACTCAATTTTTTTATTTTTTTCAAAAATGCATAAATATTAGATGAACAACTCTCAAACATTTAAGCGATAAAAAAGTGATCATCTATTTAATTTAAATAATTATTTTATTACTTTCATCCTATTACTAATTGAAATTTCCTACTAATTTATTTTTCAAACGATGACCAAGAATTGTTAAACAATTTTTTTATATCTGCTTTTTTTAAAAAAATAATTGTTCTACTTTTTTTAATTTTATTATGTTTCCCTTCTAAGACTCAAAAAATATCCACGTTAAAGTGCTAAACATTTAAAATAAATAAGAGATTATATACAACAATTTGAAAAAGATAAAGAAGAAATAAATTTGTTTCTTTTTGGTCCGATTTAATTATTTTAATCAAAATGATAGTTAAATGGAAGTGTACTATCCGCTAATTACAATAGGCATTTATTTTGCAATGCGTCCAAAAAAATGAAATTAAAAATGAAGATGTACATAATTATAAAATCAGATTAATTGTTTAATGTTAATAGTAAATTTAATTATAGATTTAAATATAATTTAAATTGATTTTAAAATAATTTCAATTTTATATAATTTATGAAAGAATAAATCACATTTAAAAAGCCTAAAAAGAATGATCTATAAATAAGTTTATAAAAGTTTAAGATAAATTATAATATTTATTATATCTATACTGAGGAAGAATTTCAATTCTTCCTTAGTGTGGAGACAATAAATGTTATATTTAAATGAAAAAAATAAAACAAAAATATTATAGAGACAATAAATGTTATTTTCAAAAAATGATTAAAAAATGAAAAAGGGAAAAATAGTGAAAATGTATGTATGAGGACATATTTAGATGATTTTTTGTTTTACCAACTGTAATAATTTATTCATGAAATGATAAGTATAAAAAAAACCCAATAATTTGAAAAAAATAGTATAGATGAAAAGTTATAGCATCATATATATTTCCAATTTTTAAAATAGAAAGCTTATTTTTATTTGTTTTATCCTATACTTATTTATTCCTCACAACGAAATATCATTCTTGAAGTAAGTGATATTAATTTTACATTTTTTAATAACTATCAATAATATTTACAATTCCCAATTTCTTATATAAAAAATAATTAGGATAAAAAGCCTTTAAGTATGCATAGAAAAGCGTGCGAAGGGCGTGCAAAAATACTAGTTTAACAAAAATAGTAAATTATCTTGAAAAATAATTAGGATAGAAAGCCTTTAATAGAAAAGCGTGCGGAAGGCTAATGTATATAAAGTACAGAGAAAAATCAAAGGTATCTTTCGACTAGGAGAAAAGACCACCAATTAGGCAATTACCCATATTAAAGATAGTTCATTGACGTGTCTCTACTTTCTTGGTTATTTCTTCCGTCACTAGCCACTTTAATTGCATTTGTGATTTTGATTATTATTTTGTTTAATATAATAAAATTAGGAATGAATATAAAAAATTATTACTAAAATATAAAATTATAAAAATTATAATTATAATACAATCTTTAATAACAATATTATACATAATATTATAATTATTTTCTGCGATATAAAACTTACGTTTAATCATTATGAGGTGAATTCTATGATATCTTAGAAACTGTGTCATTTAGACCGAAGGAAAGGGAAAGAAGAGCGTGAAGACTGAATTGGGAGTGAAAATACAATTCATCATTCGATGATTTTGTTGTATTTGTTAACCATGATAAAAAAATTAAATTATTATTTTATTTTTTTAATATTTGGACAGCGTAACAGTGAAGTATGGGATGAAAAAAGGAAGAATAAATTATGATGACTTATAATTTTTTTAATATATTGACAATCTAGGTACAAACAACTTTTTTGATGAATTTGTGACTAATTTGAATGTTTTTATATTTTTGACTAAATTAATTAGTTGATTTGAATATTTGCTATATAATTGTTTTAGTGAACTTATTAATTCTCAACTAATTATTTTGAAAAAGTTAGAATTTTTAATTTTTTTTAATAACTGATTTGTATTTGAATAGAGAAAGATATTTTCATTCATAGTCATACAATTTTTTATGCTTCTACCCTTGATAAATGAAAAAGAAATTAGATTATAATTTTCATTTTTAAATAAATATTTAATGTATAATAAATTATATTAAAAATTATTAATCTTTTGTTAAATGAAATCTTTTTAAATAAAAAATATACATATCATGAAAAAGAAACAAGATACAAATTTTTATACTTAGAATATATAATTCATTAATATTATTAAGAATAGACAAGGGAATTTTAAATTTAATTAAAGAAATAGTTAAAAATAAATTCTAATATTTATAAAATCTATGAAAATTTCGTTAGAGTTCCTGGCTAGAATGGGAACTGGGGCAATCAATGGACTTCATTTTTCTTTTACTTACAGAAAAAAAATCATATTTATTTATTTCAAACTCAACAAAGATGAGAATAACTTTATAATCTCACATATATTTTAATTAATAATTAAAAAATTATCATTATTTTCGGTTTGTAATTTCTCACATTTATCTTATATTTTTTCTAATCAATTCTTCTTTCTCTCTCTCACAAGTTGTAACAGATTCTTATATCAATTTCTTTTTCTCTCCCTATCGTGTTATTCTATTCTTCTCTCTTGCCATCTCTCAACTTGCATGAACTTTTCCAAGCTCCTAACATGTTTTTTCCTTCCTTTTTTGATGTGCACAAACTCCTCAATAAGGGATGAGATTTTACAAGAAAAGTGAAAGCATATTTCATTTCCCTAATTGAATTAAAATTTAATCTATAACTAGTGTAAACAGTTTTACATTATTACCTAATTATATATTATCATGTTATTGATACATTCTTTCTATTTAAAAAATTATTAACTTGGTAATTATTTATCATCTCTTTATTTATTAATAGTGTAGAAAGTAATATACCCGATCAAATTTAAAATCCGCCTAATTTGATATAAAGTAGAAAGGAATTCTATTAAAAATAGCAATGGGTGATTTTTGTTACAATTATAGGTACAAAAGTGGTTAGATAGGATAAAAATATTAATTCTAAATCCATTCATATATTTTATCTATTAAGAATGCTTATATGACTTTTCTTCATTATGTCTTCAATTTTCATAAAAACCAAAATTTTCCTATAAATTATTCGTAGTTTCAACTTGCATCTAACAACTAGATCATTAGTATATTCTGATTTTTGGAAGCTTTCATTATAAATCATCATGTCCAAATGAAAATTTGGATTAATCTAATTATATGTTTACATAATTATTAGCATTTTTATGTGATTACTATATCTTCCTCAAACAAGTAAATATACGAGTTTCTTTTGTATCATGAATCTACAAGTCACTAATCAAGTAAGGAAATAAGAGAAAAGTTAGAAGAAGTTCTATACGTGTATAGGTATTTGCTATGGCAAGGCATAGTTTGGCTTGGGGTGGCTAAGCCAAAGTTAAGGAAGTTTATAAGTGTTGTTGAGGGTGAACAAATGACTAAAAGTTAGAAAGTGATTTCTTTAAGTCATGTAATAATGCCGCTATCCTTTAGGCTGAATTTGCCTTCAATATGTGCAATAGAGGATCTGTAAATTCTCTTTAGGATAAAATGAAGCCTAGTTTATCTGCACCTTACACTTAATGAAGGTAGGGACAATAGAGTATTTAATCTTTAGAAAGAATTGTAGGAAGTTTTGCTACTGCCGAAACTCACCCAAGAATTATCTATTTATAGAAGAATTTACCTCTAAACATGAAGAGACATATGTCTTTAGCAAATTCAAACATGAAGGGATATAGGGACTTATGATCTAATGGATCCATGACCTTTGGAAAGTGAAAGGTTACACATTTAATATTTTGAAAATTCATAACAATCCCCTGTTAATTTCAAAATATTGAAATAGCATCAATAGACCATCAACAATTTTGAAACAAATCATATGCATAAGTAATGATATCTTGCGATTGAATCACTATTTTGTAAAAGTTCATTACAATAAATCTGAATAGAATGGTAGACAAGCTTTGAACCAACTATTTTTTTTTTATAAGCTGCCTAAATTTTTGTACATATGATTTAAGATCCAAACAACTATAGTAAGAAACAACACATTTAAGGCCTTGTGTTCATATCTTTTTCATAGATGCTTTAAGCCAAGATCTTAACTTTTTAGAACAGCTAAATTCCACATCTATATAGACAAATTCAAATACTCTCATTATTTGGCATTTTTATTAAGTTTGTTAAGTGTTATGTCAACACAACCTTCTCTCAGTGGATTGTGGGAACATAAGCACTATTCACCTTGGGATGGAAATAATTAACTCATTATAATGCTTTAATCACACTATTGATATGCTTTGACTTATTGAACTCAAGACATAACATTATATCATGCATTAAGTTAAGGTTCCATCAATGGTGACTTAATTTTGTAGGTTTCAGACCTATCCCTTTTGAAGTAACATTCACAATTCAATCCTTTTGTCAAAGGGATAACCATGTTATAACTTGACCTTACAAAGTCAACAATGATCACACCATTTATAATCAATTCTCTTACATAACCATGTCTAAAACCAATGTATTAAGACTTGCCATTATACATTTGACTATATGCTTTAGCCAAGGTTGTAGCACTATCATAATGGATAAAAATAAGAGCTATTGGTTTAGGCCACAAGGGAATTTCATATAATAGATCTCTTAACCATTCAACTTCTTTACATGGAAAAGCTAAAGGTACAAATTTAATAGCCATGGTGGAGTTAGTTATACATATTTGCTTCTTGGATCCCCAAGAGATGGTACCTCTACCAAACATGAAAATCCATCCAGTTATTGATGCATGATCATCCTTATAGGTAACCTAATTGGCATAAAAAAACCTTCTACTATCGAAGGAAATCCTACATAACTCAAGGCATAATCCTTTATTTTTTGTAGGTATTTTAGAATTCATCTAACACCATGTCAATGCATGTCACTAGGATTGCTTATGTATTTACTCATTTGACAATAGTATAAATTATATCAGGTTGAGTACATATCATTGCATACATCAAGCATCCTATTACTTTTGCATATTCTAGTTGTAATATTGGGTTTTTAGTATTTTTCACAAAATTCATATTTACATCAAACGGTGTTGATATAGGAGTGCAATTCTCATAATTGAACTTCTTTAGAATTTTCTCAATGTAATGTGATTATGAAAGCACAACACTCCCTTGATTTCTTACGATTTTTATTCCAAGGATGATATTAGCTTCACCTATATCCTTCATGTCAAAGCTTTTAGACAAGAAGGATTTTGTCAGCTTAACTTATTCTAAATTAATTCCAAATAATAATATGTCATCTATATATAGGCAAATTATGACTCATTTTTGCCCATCAAACTTGCTATAAACACCTTATTAGATGCATTGATCTTAAAACTATTAGTAAGAGTGATCTTATCAAATTTTTGATGCTACTAATTAGCTGCTTACTTTAATCTATATAAGGACTTTACAAGCTTCCATACCTTGTGCACTTGACTAGGCATAATAAAGCCTTCAGGTTATTCTATATACACTTCTTCATCCAATTCACCATTAAAGAATGCTATTTTAACATCCATTTAATGAATTACTAAATTATGAATTGAGGCAAGTGCAATTAGAACTCTTATTATGCTTACTCTTGCCACATGAGAATATATGTCAAAATAATCAATGCCATGCTTTTTTTAAAAGCCTTTAGCATCCAATCTAGCTTTGCATTTATCAATGGTTCCATCCATCTTCATTTTCTTTTTGAAAATCCATTTACAACCAATTAGTTTGGAACCAAGTGGAAGATTAACTAATTTCCAAGTTTTGTTTCCTATGATTGAATCCATTTCATCATTGATGGCTTCTTTCCAAAATGAAACATCTTGTGATTTCATTGCCTCTTGGTACCTTTTAGGGTCAACCTTGATTTTAAAGTAATAATGAATCTTATTGCTTACATACTTTCTTATACCTTTAACAAGATACATAAAGAAGTCAATAATAAGTTAGAGCCAAATGTCTTAAGTGTCTTTTGTCTTTTGCCCCTTTGAAGTTTAGTGACTTCATCTTCACATTGACTCTCTAATGCATTTGTGTTTTTACCAATGTTTTGATTTTGTCTTTAGCTATTATCATTAATATAAGGAATAGAGTTGAATTTATTCTCCTCAAAAATAGCATCTTGTGACTCAATAATGGTATTAACTAATATTGAGTCATTTATTTCAATAACTAAGAACTAATAGGCTTTGCTATTTTATGCATATCCTAAGAAAATGTACTTAATATCTTTTTCACCTAATTTCTTCCTTTTGGGTTCAAACACTTTGACAATAGCTTTACAACCCTAAACTTTTAAATAGTTAATATTAGGCTTTCTCTTGTTCCAAACCTTATACAAGGTTATCTTGTTCCTTTTATTAGGAACTCTATTTAGAATATGACATGCTATAAGCAATGCTTTACCCCAAAATCTTAGGCTTAAACCAAAGTTTGTCAACATAAAATTTACCATTTTTACTAGAATGCAATTTTGCATTCAGTCATACCATTTTGTTGTGATGTGTAAGGAGTAATGATTTCATAAACAACACTAATAAATTCAAAATAGGAAGGATCATAATACTTTCCTCTTCTTTTAGATCTCAAGTATTTAATCTTTTGATCTAATTGTAACTTCGATTTTATATGCCTTAAATTTATCTAATGCTTCATCTTTATAATGTAGTAAGTAAACATAGCAATATTTTGTGCAATCATCAATAAGTGTGACAAAGTATTTCTTTCCTCCTAGTGCTAGTGTGTTATCTAGGTCATAAACATCATTATAAACAAGTTTAAGTATGGTTGATGTCCTATATACCTTTAGGAAATGGATTTCTTATGATTTTTGTCACCATGCATGTTTTACATTTATTCTAAAGGCAATAGATCTAATTTAATCATTTCATGTAACCTTTTAAAGTATACATGTCTTAATCTTTGATGCTAAAGGAAAGAGGGCTCAATCATGTAAACAGAACTAGCATTATTATTATTGGTACTACAACAATCAATGTTCATCTTAAACATACCATTATATAGATATCCCTTTCCTATAAACATTCCTCCCCTAGATAGTACAAACTTTTTAGCCTCAAATACAAGTTTGAAACCAAACTTATACAACAAACCACCAGACTCCAAATTCTTTCTAATTTTTGGTACATAGGAAACATTTGTCAGTGTTAACACTCTCATAGAAGTAAAACTCAATTTTACATTTCCTATCCCAAGGACAAGAATAGTAATAGAGTTACACATGTACAAAATAGTGCCATCATTTAAAGTTGTCATGGTTTTGAATAGATTCCTACTCTTGCACATGTGTCGAGTAATGCTAAAATTAACCCACTATGCATCATCATCCTCAAGCAAATTAATTTCAAATATCATTGCAACAAGATCCTTAAAGGGAGCATTATTAGATCTTTGCTTCTCCTTTTTCTTTTTGAGAGCTTGACATTCAGATTTATAATGTCTTTCCTTATGACAAAAGAAGCATTTACCTTTCTTCTTTTTCTTGTTGCCTTGAGGATTATCATTGGATTAATTCTCCCTCCTGGTTAGGGCCTTGTTAGACTGCACTTCTTCCACCATATTTACCTTTGAGACATTTGGATCTTTAGTCTTATCCTACATGCAAAATTCTTCTTCAACACATAGATAGTTAACTAGAACATTAAGAGTAATATCCTCTTTGTTATATTTCATCATCAGTTTCCCACTTCTACCTATGTCTTATGTGCGCCACAATTTCATTCTCATTCTTTGCATGCTTCGAGTGTTCAAAATGCACGTTACTTGAAGATCACCAATAAGAAGTGCACCCTCTTCTACTGGTATATGAACCACCATCAAACCTTTCAAGTTTGATGAAATTTGAAGCAAAATCTTTTAATGCTCTAGCCATTGTATGTTAAAAAGTTTAGCTTAAAGATTGTTATCGATATTGCCTTTAGAGGTGAACAAATGACTAAAAGTTAAAAAGTGATTTGTTTCAAATCACATAACAATGTTGTTGTCCTTTAAGCTAAATTTGCCCTCAATATGTGCAATAAGAGATTCACAAATTTCTTTTAGGATAAAATAAGCCTAATTTATCTACACCTTGCACTTAGTGAAGATAGGGATAATATAGTGTTTGATCTTTGAAGAAAATTGTAGGAATATGAGAGAGTATTTTTTTCTAATTTTTATTGTAGTCAAAACTCACTTAAGAATGTTTTATTTATAGAGGAATTTACCTCTAAACATGAAGGGACATAAGTCTTCAAGAAATTTAAACATAAAAGGATATAACTCTTCAAACATAATGAGACATAGGGAGTTATAACCTTACGAATCCACAACCTTTGAAAATTGAAGATTGCCCATTTAATATTTTAAAAATTCATAATAATAAGAATATCTCTATGATTTTCAATTTTATAAATAAAAATTTATATATAATCTCCAACATTTTAAATAATTTTAGGAAAGTCCTTAATAAATTATATTTTAATCTCTCCAAAATTTTCATTCTAACTTAGCCTTTAGATATTTGCTATGAAGTTCTAAATTATAATTTTATATGTATCTTATTTTTTCAATTCATGAGTTCTAATAATCACAAGTCAATAAATATATTTTTAATTAATAAATAAATTAATATTGATAACAAATAATATTAGTTAGAATTGGTACATAGGAACATCATGCACCATTGGACTTGCTTGCATGTCATCACATAAAATATCATACACATGAAACATTATCAACATGAGTGTAAGTTCTATGTGTAAAGGAAGAAGAGAAAATTAAAAATAAAAAAAAAAAGTTGAGTGCTTTGTTTTCTTTCCAGTAATTTTGCATTAATTTTTAAAATTTACATATTAAATTTTTATTATTGTTAAATAGAATTCCTAATTAATAATTACATTTATTGAATTTTAATTATTAATGTTGTATTGGAAATGTTATACACATGTAGAACTCAAATTCAAATTTCATAACAACACTTATACAGAAACATTTAAACTTTATCAAGGAAATAATCTATTTTTATTATACGTATTTTCTAGCGCATCCAATAATAGTAGAAAATATATGCGAACAATTGTAGTTTACGGATTGGGATCCTCTAAGGTGCTAAAAGAACTTTAGAGGATAAAGTGTCAAAATCTACTATTAATTTTTTTATTTATTTTTATTTATAAAATTATGAATCAAAATCAATTATGGATTTTGGCACTTTACCCTCTAAAGTGCAAAATGCACTTTAGAGGATCCCAATCATAGTTTACTCATAAAATTATGATGATGCATGTACTCAAGAATATAATAAATATGTGAGTATTTTTAAATTAAAAAACATTAAATGATACATCATTAATGTTTGTTAATTAAAACATATAAGAAAACCTAAACTAGTTTTTCCTTTGCTTAACAAGAAGATGGAGTAGGGTCATGCACAAGAGAATTGGGCGTTCAGCTCACGGAAAGGTATGTGGCCCTACGTAGACTTGACTTGGTCAGTCGTTGATATCTTTCTTCGTAGTTTATGTCCCTATTCTTTTTAGCTTTATTAAAAGATTGAACATAGTGGTTAATTCTTTATCAAAAGATTTATGACAATGGTTTAAATTAACTTTGTTAAAAGATTTAAATCGGTTAACTCCTTGTTAAAAGATTTAAGACTGTTGGTTAACAAATTAAGCACTAGGACGGTGCGAAGGTTGTTAGAAAATGGCTTGAGAAATTAGATATATTTTTGTGTTATCATTTTTTTTGGGAATATTTTTTGTGCAACCATCTATCATCTATACTAATCTATATTAATATATGAAATATATAAATGGGATTGGGGGGGATTTGGGTTCCACTTTTATGTTTTAAAAAATATTCACATTAAATTTTACAAATTTAATATAATTAAACATAATTATATATTAATAAATTTACTTATGATTGAAATTCTTTTCATCTCTAAATTGTTAAATAAATTTAGAAAAGTTTAAAATCCTAAAATTTCTCATAATTCTCTTCATTATCTATTAGTTTCTCCCTCCTTCTCTTATGTTATCTATATCTACATCCACTCCTCCGTATTTTACCACCAAACTGATTTCAAAGCTCACTTCAAGTTTTTTTTTTCTTGCATAAGAAAGCTCCTCCATAACCATATATTATTAAGTTTTGAAAAATCATGATCTAAAGGGATGAGACATTTCCAATTCTATTTTTCTTCTCCATCTCTTTCTATCCATTTATATTGGAATTTTGCTTATTACAAATTGTGAAAAGATGTGAATTTCATTATTTACATCATATTTTAGTGGGTTTTGTTTCAAGAATTAAACTTTTACTTTTTATTTATGTCTCATTTCAACTTTTTCTTCTTCTTTTTTCATAAGAAAGCTAATCCGTAACCATATCAATAAGTTTGAAAAGTGGTAATTTGAGTAGATGCCATATTTTTACTTCTAATTTTCTACCTCTTTATATTGATTTTTTTTTTTATTTCTAATGGCAAAAAGGCATCAATTTCATAATTCTATTAGGAAGTTTGTTACAGAAAAAACCTCTTGATGGATCACCTCACAGACAAAGGATTAAGAAAATTTCTTTTGTGGATTTGGAGGATCCAAGTTGTTATTAGGATCCTCTAAAGTGTAAAAAGCATTTTGAGGGAAAAGTATTTCATCACACCCATTGATTTCAAAATCAATGGCTCATGATTTTATTTAAAAAATTATGAGCCATTGATTTTAAAATCAATGGGTGTGATGCCTCTAAAGTGCAAAAAGTACTTTAAAGTATCCTGGTCCTATTACACATACTGTAAAGTTTTTTCCAAAAAAAAAACAAAATCAATTGCAGGTTGTCGTGGCTCCGGGGTTCCTATATGTTACATTACACTTCTGCAACATCCTTAATTTGAAAGTTCATCTGCCCACATGCTTATTTAATAAAGAATTTTATGCATCAAATTTAATCTCATTTTGATAATGAAAATAATACATTGTATCATTTTATCAAATTATAATTAACAATATATTTTTATTGTATAAGCATAATTAATCTTCATTCATATTAAATGATTTTTTCATGAGTTAAAAATTAATTTTAAACTACATTATCAAAATTGTAATTAAGAAAACATTCTTATTAAATAATTTACATCACAAAATTTACATATAATTGTATTATCTAATGGAATGAGAAATGAGAACTTTTAAAGTTTTATTGACAACTAACTTCTCTTCATTAACTGAGAGTAAGGAGACATGTTATGATCGAAGTATGTAAGAATTTCTCCTATCTTTTATAAAATGACTTATAGGGAGGGACAAAACTTGGTTAATGTACTTTAGATATTTGACGTAAGGTTATTTATTTAAATTACAATACTTGTATTAATTGTTCTATTTTAAAGAATAATTGAAATATTAATAACTATTATAATCATCAATTTTTATTTGTTAAAAATAATTAATAGCAATTAGTACATGCGTCATTGTTTTAATGAATAAATTAATTTACAGCAAATACATAAAGAATATTATGTTATACCCCAACAATTATAAAATCTATTTTAGCTAGTATTATTGGGCACGAATTAGTTACCTATAAATATTGTGGATAGGTTTCACGAAGGTAATTACAATTAGAAAATGAAAAATCTAATATGAAAATAAATGCACCTAAATTGAAAATAGAGTTATGTGAAATTGAAATTGAAATAGTATGTCTGGAGGAAATGTAGGATCAACATTTCCCAAATTATCCTTATGAGTAGTCATAGATATTATCTAGAAAGCTAGAGTAAACAAATTGTGGGGAAATATATAGTAATCATTAAACATTGAAAAAATCTAATAACAAAATCTTTTATGTAAATAATGTTTTGATGATGAAATATTATAATTAATCTTAATTAGTTTCTAATTTATTATGTGATGATACTAAAGTAGGATTAAACAGGCTTATGGTTACCAATAATTAAATTTATGCTGGTCATGGCCAAAGTCAATATTAGGGCATGATTCTGGGAATTAAGGGTAAAAAAAGATCGGATAGGATGAATAGGATAGAAGTTTGGATGCTTATTTAGATGTTGGTCAAAATTGTAGTAGTGATACATGTATACCTAGGAACATGTACTACTAATACCACTTTAGCAAGCCTTAGAGTTGTGTAATGGTGGTGGTAGAGCTTTTATAAGAAAATTGCTTATAGGAATATCTAAATAATGAGAATTATATATTTAAATTTTTTCTTAAATTAGGTAATGGCAGACTCTAGGAGCTATAAAACTAGCAATCCTAAGGGATGGCATATCATTCAAAGGGTTGCAGGCTCATAGTAGTATTCACAAGGGTAATGACGATCAAACAATACCTCTATAGGCTAACATTTTCTACCAACAACTATTATCTAATGTGACATAGGTTCTTTGCCAAGAAAAAAAGTAGGAATGATATCAAGATTAGGAAGCTCAAGCTTCTAGTGACCAAAAAGAAAAAGATCCAACTCCACCTTAGATAAATTCTCTATTGTTCATGAATTCAATAAACCAAAGCCTCCTTATTTCATTAGAACTGATTTTGATATTAATCCTCACTAGTTCCTTGCTCCAATTGAAAGATATAGTAAAGGAAATTTTATAATTTTTATCGATATGGCAACACATGGGTAAGTAATAGTGTAAAATTAATTTATATTGATAGTAGATCAAATTTAAATCCCTTTCATAAAACTTTTAAATAAGAATAATATTATAATATATTGGTTTATCTAATCAATTTTTGCATATAATTTCTATGTTACATAATTAATTAAAATTAAGTTATATATATAAAATTTTAGTTAAACAGTTGAAAATATTTTTTAAAATTATAGGTTAAAAATGATGAGATAAACTAATATTTTATAATTTTTTGATTCGTGTTCGTGAAGAAAATCACATATTTTGAAAAAAAAAAGAGCAATTAACTACATGATGAGTTTTAATTTCAAAATATATGTAATTTCAAATTTTGGTCTATTAGTTTTTAAAGTTAAAAGAGGCAAAATCTAATCATCTAAATTTGAGGAGAATATTTTCATTTCCCCTTAAATTAAAAGCTTCCAACTTGATACCCTTTTAGATATCTGAATTTAAAAAATCGAATCTGTTACTTTTTCTTTTTGAGGTAGCCATTTTGTTTATAAAACGGTTCGTTATTTTTATTTTTTTGTACCAATGATTTTGCTCATAAAATAGAGCAAGGGAATGGAAAAAATTGAAGCAACAGTGGCTAACATGCTCTTTGTCGTCAGCCCTTAACCGAAGCCAAACTGTTTTTTTTTTTCCTCAAAATTTAAGGAGGTGATTTGTAGGATTTCAAACTTCTTGTACCAAGTTTGATATTCTTATAAACTTTAGGGAGGTTTTGTGCATTTTCCCCTAAAATAAAAACACATATTCTCTAATTTTTATATAATTTGATAGAAGTGATATTACTATATTTATGTTTTTTTATTGTTAAGTACATATTTTAATATAATTTATTAAACTTATTTAATTTTATTTAAAAATAAATAATTATAATTTAGATTTTTTTTATTTATCAAGGGTAGATGCATAAAAAGTTGTATAACTATAGGCAAGAATATCCTTTACTATTCTAATATCTTTCTCATGTTTATATTCTTTTTAATTAATTTAGAATTATATATTCTACATATTACACATTTTTTATTGTTATTTATACAACAGTTATTAGTATATATCTTATTTTCTTTGGATCATAATTTTTATGAAACTATGCTTGAATTAATTTTGTCATGTATGTTTTCTATTAAGACTTTTAATTTTCGATTAACTATGCCAAGAAGTATGATTAAGAGGTTTGAGCATGTGGTAGCTAAATGGAATGCATATAATTTCAAATTTTAGTGTTGATATTATTAACAAGGTTGAAAAGTATAGACCAAGACGAAATGAATGCAACTTATGTTTGAAACATAATATACTTCTATTAATAAATATAATAATGCCAATATTGTTTTCCATGGATTCAGATTTATACTGTACAAACATTTTTATGTGCAAGCCAGGATACAATGTATCATCTTTGTATGCAATAAAAAATTATGAGATATATGCAACTTATTATATTGTTTTAATAATTTTACGTATATTATTACTATTATTATTAGTACTATTACTGTTGCTGCTATTGCAGCAGCAGCTACCACTATAAATATTATTTTTATTATTCTAAGCATACTTTTACAATTTAAATTAAACCTTATCATTTCTTCTTCTTGATATATGATAAAGTTGTTTCTGGATATTAACTTACTAAAGGTGCAAGATTTTTTAAAAGGAAAATTCATTCAATAATCAATATAGATTAATTTATATCTATATTATGTATTACGTAACAGTTTATAATATAACATATTTATCTTTGTAATTAAGATTTTCTTATCATATCTCATTAATGATCATGGCAAACTTGGTAGTTTACGCCATTTTTTCATAAATAAATAATGAAAATAATAAGTTATTTTTAAATAATTCAAGTATATAAATAAAAATTAGAAAATAATATGACAAGAAATATACAATTATTACTTGGTAGATTTTAAAAATTTTCATCCTTACTTAGTGAATATACTTGGGATAAAAATTTTAATACCTATTAATTCATAAATATAAAATTTTATATTACTAACCTCCACACCTTCATGGGAATGTTAGCATACAAAAATTGACTCATTTTTTTATTTGTCTCCCAACTATATCTCTCTTCATTCTCTTGATAAAAACGACCTTTTTTCTTCTTTTGCATCTCAATCCATAATCTTTGAGTTAATCCTACATCTTTGTTAATTTTCTTTTATACTTGATAAATAATCTTACACTGAAAAATAAATTATAATAGCAATATGCAATGAATATAATTATAAAAATAAATTGAATTTATTCCTCCTTAGTCATTAAATATATATATTTTTCAAGAAATCACTAATTTTGAACGAGTTAGTAATTTTATTTTGCCCTTTATTTCATAAAAATTTTAACCAAAAATTTTATTTGTTACAGTTTTGAAACTTAAAAAAACCATTGGATTGAGAGTGAAGGTATATTGCAAAGAAGACTATTATTAAGATATAATGAAAAAGGGCTTTAAAGGTGAGAAGAGAGATAAATAGTACGAAAATAGATGATAAAAAGGTATTTTCTTAATTACCATTAAATTTAATGTTGAAAATATAAAGAGTATATACGTGTGTATATCTATATCTATATCTATATATATATATATATATATATATATAAGAGTATAAGAGTTGGTGTTTGGTTTTAATCATAATAAATAATAAATATTAATAACATAAATATATAAATTAACAATAAAAATAATGTGACATATTCAGTAGGTTTAAAAAATTTACGTGAATTGGTAAATATTTTGCCAATTTCAATTACTTTTTAAACCTATCAATGATTTTCTTGCCAAATCAATATACTTTTGATAAAATTTTCCCATCTAGTTATTATGAAAAAATTTTATTACAAAATAAAAATGCAAACATTCAAATTTTTATACAATTAATTTATGATAATTAATAAAATAAGATCAATATTAAATGAAATTTCAAAATTAAAAATTGAATTAATTACCATTAATTTAAATTGGATTGTGTCTATATTTTAAATTAATACAAAATTTTCACAATCCATATTACATTTCAAATGGGATAGTGATCATGAAAAAACCAACATATTTTTGACAACTTTTATTACTGATAAATTTATTTTGACAAAATTTTCTTACTAAATCAAAATGTAATCAACTTTGTCACTATTAGTTTTATGATAAATAGAATTAAATGTAGTATTAAATTAAAATTTAAAATCCAATAATGGAATATTTAATTAGTTATAAATTAACATAAATTATATTTAGTCTAAATTTTAAAATAAATATTCAATAAATTAATAAGTATAAATGTATGCAAGACTTGAGTAGTACTCCTATCAAGAGAGCAATTCTTGAGTGTAGTCATGTTTATGTAAATCAAGCCAATGATTACATTCCATATTTACTTCCTAAAGAATTAATGACAACGAAAATTATAATATCATAATAAAGCATATTTGCACATGTTTGTAGTCTAGAATACACCAAAGTGGAAATTCCTAGTCATGAATTGAAATTGAAAATTGGTATTCCAGTGATGCTTTCAAGAAATATTAATCAATTTTTAGGTTTATGTAATGACACAAGAATAACAATTCTTAAATTAAGTAATTATATATTAAGTGTTTAAGTGATTTTTGGAAGTAATTTAGGTGGCATTCTCTATATTATTAGAATGTTATTAAATCCACAATACAAGTCTACCCATAAAATTTTAGAGATGTCAATTTTCATTATTACTTTATTTTGCCATGACAATGATCATATATTAAGGACAATCACTTTCTTATAATGGTTTTTATTAGGTAAGACCAATCTTCAATTATAGCCAATTATATATTGAATTATCTAGAGTCAAAAAGAGGATGGCACCAAAAATATTGATATGAGATGATAACAGCCAACAAACAGATTCAATGATAAGTGTGATATTCAAAGATATATTTAGAAATTTGTTATAGTGGCAATCAAATGTAATTTTTTGCATTATGTACTTTTATAAGTATTATATATATATATATATATATATATATATATATATATATATATATATATATATATATATATATCATATCGAGACTTAAAATTATCATGTTACTTATGAAAAAAAATTAGTAATAATTTTATTTACATTAATTTCATTTTTAAAATTTAGATGATATTATTATGAATTAGTCTATACAAAATTTAATAAAACTTTTAATTTTCCTTTATTCGTTGCATGCTATTCTAAAAATCAATGTTATACTTATTTTAATATGTTTTTATGGAGGTTTTTTATTCAAATGAAAATGATAACGAATTATGTATTATTTAAATAATTCAAATAAAATCATTACATTTTATATCACGTAGGGTACAAACTCCCAACTAATAAACCAAATATTTAAATCAACTAATTAATTTAATCAAATACATAAAGACATTCAAATCAATTACAAATTAATTAAAAAGTTGTTTGTACCTTTTTAAATGTATTGACATTATATTAAAATACTACAAGTGATTATTATTTATTCTTCTTTTTTCATCCCATGCTTCATTATTATGTCATGAAATATTAAAAAACAATGAAATAATAATTTAATTTTTTAAGAAGGTTAATAAATATAACAAAATCATGGAAGGATGCATTGAATTTGTAATCCCAATTCAGTCCTCACGCTATTCTTTTTCCTTCCTAAATGCTCAATTTTTTTATGTTTACTTTAATAATCATATCTTTAGATAAAATAAATGGAATCTTCAGTAAATCTTAATTGCTTTTTTGAATTGTCGATAAGAATTAAAAGGTGAAAGAAGATAGGACAAAAAGCATCTCTTATTTTCTAAACCCTTGTCAATAAGTATAACAACTTCCGCACTGTCATGGTGCTTAATTTATTAACCATTTTATTAAATATTTTAAAGAATTAGCCACTACCTTTCTTGAGTCTTTTTGTAAAGCTAAAAAGAATTAATGGAACATAAACTAATTTTTCTACGAAGCAAGTTATCAATGACTCACCAAGTCAAATCTAGGTTGAACCACGTACCATTTTCCCCCACTTTTCCTTTCCGTCTCCCAAACGTTCTATTCGCTTGAGCGTGGCCCTACTTCTCTTCTCGTTGAGCAAAGCAAAAATTAATTTAGGTCTTATATTTGAATTAATATAGATTTTTAACAAAGCATGACGTATGATTTATTGCTATTTAATTTAAAGTATAAAGTACATTCATCTTTCTTAAAACTCGGTGTAATTACATTTATATTCTTTTCATTTTAAAAGTATATTTTGATATTTCTTTTCGTTGGCGATGAAAAATAAATCAAATCAAGCCAAATCTTAATATAAATAAGTCAAACGTGCTTTTGAATTTTCTTTTCTTGAGCATGGCTAGATTGTAACCTAATTATATATCAAAATTATGGCTTGATCAACTTGTTTATAGATTTTGAAAAGTCTAATTTAATTATTTAAGCTTAACTATTGAAATCTATATAAATCAACGGTGAGCTTGTAAAATTATGTATATAAGTTATAAACATGCTCCTTAATAAAAAAGAGAATAATAATTTTGCCAGATATGTAAGGTATTAAACAAAATCTTTATTTCTAATTTTATATGATTCTTAATAATTCAACAGAATAAATATAGTTATATTTATTTAAAATAAAAATATTAGATAATATAATAATATAAATTTATCATTCACAAACTTCAAAACTTTGAGAAGATCAATGGCTGAGCAAAAAAAAATAGAGAAGAAGGCAGAATTAATTTAAGATGATTATATTAGGATACCATATCAATTAAATAAGCTAGCTTAATAAGCTAACATGATAAACTTAAAGTTAAATATAGTAAGTCTATTTAATAGACATGTCAATATATTAGCCTAGATCTAATTTATAATTAATTAAATAAATAAGCTAAATCAAGCCTTTAACAAAGCAAATCATAGGCTACTAATGAATGAAATAATTTATTTCCATTTCTACTTCTCATAAAAATTCACCTTGTTTTCCTATATTTTAAACACATACTTATCTCCCTTAGCTTTAAAAATTAAGGGGTCAGTGTATATTTATAATAATTGAATGGATATAAATATAATTAGATTAAAACTCAAAGGTGATGAGTATAATTAACTTTGATTTGTAACATGATGTCATTCTTGAGTACATGCATCATCATAATTTTGCAGGTAAATTGCAACTGATTGCATATACCTTGCATTGCTCTCTATAATTGGATGCAATAGAATGAAATAAAGGGACTATTCTAACACATCATTATTATTATGGTGCATCACTGCATCTAAAGGTCTGAATTCATTAATCTGTATAATATTATGCAAATTAAATGAATCTAACAATTTAAAATTGCCGATGCATTGTAAGGTGGTGTATATAATCATTTCCATGAAACAAATTGCAAACGAAGGCGAAATTAGTAAAAAAGTTTGTTTGCGTAGTATATAAAATGTTTATTCTCCTTTTCTGATTAATGGATGGTCATTCAATCAACACAGCGACGGAATTTTTATTCCATTATTCTAATAATTGTTTGTTGATTACATAAAATGCCTTGCTTATTAGTTTTATAAATTTTAAAATTATCTTTATATCAATAAATTATAAGTTAAAATAAAATTTTCAACACTTATAAGAATTTGATAATACATAGAAACATATATAATATTATTATTTCTGATATGAATGTATTTCATTATATAAATTATCTAATTAATATAATATAATTTAAAAAATTAAAATTGAATATGTTTTATTATTTTTATTGAATGTTTCCATAATCACCGGCTACTTTAAAGTAGTTACCCAAACTTGCCAGGAGGAGAGCAAGACTTACTATGCAATGCATTGAGTAAGTAATCTCAGGCCTAGAGTTAAACTCGGTCCATATTTTTAAGATATAGGATCTATTTCACATAGTTGATAGGTTAAACTAGTCGTTAGTAGTGTTTCACGTACTAGTTTATCGAAGAAAATGAGCTTTTATTTAATAAGTTAACTTGAATAATTTATAGATTATAAGCTACTATTTCTTTAAATTTTTTCAATATTTATCCTTATTTTTTTTATTGATTTACAACTCATGCCTTGCATAACATAAATATAATTTTTTAATTTTAATATAATTGTATCTTAATTTTAAACTATAAATATATAAAATTATGCATATAAATATGTGATGTTATAAAATATAATTAATTATATTGTAAGAAAATACAATTTTATTATAAATAATAATTAAATAAAAATTATTTAAGTAAATAAATATGTAAATTTATAAAATAAAATTCATTAAATATTTGATATTATATTGTATTTTAAATATTTTAATCGCATTAACATAATTTAATTTTTAGGAAAATATAAATTATTTTAAATTATATATCTATTTCTATTAATGTCCTTTTATGTCATTTTGTAATTTCAATTAGTTTAATAATTAATTTTACAAAACATTTATTATACAATTGACTAACTTATTACCTATAAATCATTAGTTATCAACTATTAAATATTAGTTATTTTATTAACTACTTATACAAAATAAAGCCATAATCTTTATCTTAATCAAGAACAAGTCATAGAGTAATTTCACTAGATTAGCTGGGTATTGTTGGAGAAAAACATTCTCTCCACAGACGGCAATTAAAAAAGAAACAGAGCAGCAAGCACGATAAATTTAGTATGAAAAAAACTCCCAATTTATAAGAGAAAAAGCTACAAACTAGAACAAATTTCGCTCAGGCCTCAAATGGTTATCAAATACAAATATTTATTGTTGACAAACAATATATTCCCATTCATAAGAAAACTAACTTGAAAGAATAATTCTAATTGATAACAATTAAAATTGGATCAAATTTATCATGTTTTAATTAGAATATGTATTAAAAAAATATATATTGCATCTTTGTTATTTTAATTTTGATTAGCTTAAGATTTCAATTGCCATAATTTATTTTAATTTGTAATTTTATTCTCATACTGCAACTTGTAATTTAAAAATTATAGTGATAGATAAATAATTTGGGTTTAAATTTTACGAAGTGTTTAACAAATTGAATATACCAGTCCCAAAGGAAAATAACTCAGTCTCGTAAGTTAATTTGTTAGAAAGTTAGATATAGATTTCTATGCAAAATATAGATTTAAGTAGTATTAGGTTTATTAATTTATCACATCAATAAAAGTGATTCGGTGGAGGGTTTCTGCGGATGCCATCGGATGCAGGTCTCGCAGGTTTCAAAAATGACTGCATCGCTTCACTATTAATTAACTAATCACAATTTCTGATCGAACAAGAGCTAATATATTAGTGCATAAAAAGTTGGAACTTGCGATGTTCCTAACAATTGTTTTTATCTATACTGAGCTTTGGGTGTCATGATTTCCCTGTAATTTTCTGTTTTAATATTTCATTAATCTTACTGGTTGATTGGGTAAGGAGTACTTCGTCATTTCATACCCGGACCTGTTAGCTAGCCCAAAATATATAAATTAATAACCTTTTTCTTATGCATTCAAGGCACCGCCACTGTCTCTATACAAAAAACAATCACGAACAACTCTTTCATGCAATCATTTTTATAGGTCAAACTCGGGTCCCACTTCCCAAATTAAATAAATTCTAGATTGCATATATATATATATACAGCATTGATGAAATAATCATGCTTTATTAATACAAATACATAAAACTTGAAAAATTTATATAGAAAGTCCTAGGATTCTAAAACAAAACATTTCAATTTAAATTTGATAAACTGACATTAACAAAAGTTTTAATAAATGACGAACACTATTATTCAACAAGGACACATAGAAAAGCAAAATATAGATCAATAACAATAGAACAAAGAGTGATAATACAATTACAGCTACTCAGCTTTCATGGATCCACAAACATTTGCCAACAGAATTGGCTCACAAGACTCCTGACTTCATTTATTGTGCCTCTTCCCACTTTCACCACTAGCTTGCAACAAGAGTCACATCTACATATTGAAATATAAGCTCATTAGTTATTAATTAATCTCGACAATATATCTTGGATTACTGGGATTTAACTCTGAAAAAAGGGAAAAAAAACATCTTAGTCAAGAAATTATTCAATGGACACTGGAAACTGAGAATTTCTGGATATGTATCAAAGAAGTGAATACGCCATTTAACCTTGCTATAAAAAACAGAGCGAAAAGTTATTAATTTCAATATTTTGTTACCTTAACGAAAAGAACATCTTTCTCTTCCATTTGAAAAAGTTCAAAATCCCACACAAAATAAATATGATTATTTAAATATACAGTAAAACAAATTATTTAAGTGCGCCATAATTACCAAGTACCAACAAAAAGGCAATCCAAGAAGAAACGTTGTAATTTATGTTTAATGGGTGTATATATACATAAAAATTGATCCAATATTAAATTTAATTTTCTAAGAAAAATGCATTTTCAATTATAAGTTTAAGTTCATAACTTTCACAGGTAAGAAGGGATGTAGCATCTACACTGGTGCAAGACTAGCAATGTAACATATCCATATTATAAAAAATGAAAGAGAGAGAGAGAGAGAGAACTACAATTGCCTATTAATCTTGGAATTTGCTTTTCATTCTTGCCATTAACAGAACAACTCGCACGTATATCCAATCCCACATGTTGTTCGCAAATTGAGAGTAAGCCTTTCTCCTTGAAGTTTTGAGAACTAAAGTTCCGCAAACTGCCCAAAACCCAGTAATGAATCCAAGAGCGATGCTCAGATAAAACCCAAAGCTTATGAACTTTTCTTCTCTTTCATTGTCATTTACAGGCAGAGGAGTAGGAGAGCTTCCATTTCCTGGACATTTTTCCTTAAGTGGTGGCCCACAAAGCCCTTGATTTCCTATGTATGATGAAGCATCAAAAGTCTGGAGTTGAGTGGTGAGCGGAATCTGTCCTGATAGATTGTTGAATGACAAATTCAAGTAACTCAGAAAACTCAAGTTTGAAAAACTTGCCGGTATTACGCCAGAAAGATGGTTTCTTGACAAATCAAGTGATTCCAACATTTTCATGTTACCAATATTGTTAGGAATGAAATGTGTGAGATTATTACTTGAAAGATTTAAGGAAGCCAATGCCAATAGTTTGGTTATGGTATGTGGAATCTCTCCTTCCAAATGATTGCAAGAAAGATCAATAGTTGTCATGAGTCCAAGATTTTTCTGGTATTCCATTTCTACTCCCTTCCATTCCAATGTTGCCTTCTCCAATGAGGGTCCACGTCCAAACATTAGATAAGAAATGTTGGTTTCCCTCGAAGAATTAATATTTGATATAGCAATAATGCCATCGAAACAATGCGGTATTTTTCCTGTAATATTGTTGTGGGAGAGATCGAGTATTTGAAGGCCAAATAGATGACATAGGCTCACAGGAACAGTTCCTTGAAATCTATTTTCCTTCAAGCTCAAAACAACCAAATTAGTGAGATTATACCCTATCCAAGATGGTACTTCTCCTTGGAATTTGTTCGCTCCAAAATCAATGGACTTAAGGGCACGACATTGCATCAAAGCTGGAATTTTACCTGAGAAACTGTTGTCATTTAGATGGATGGATTCAATTTGTTGTAGAGTACCTATTGCCTTTGGTATTCTTCCAGAGAAATTGTTTTTAGCCAAATTCAGAATTTTTAAATCTTGCAAATGTCCTAAACAATCAGGAAGCCTTCCTGACAGTAAGTTATTGGACAAATCAAGATACTGTAATCTCAAATTTGGCGTGGCACAAAAGGAAGATACGATGCTTGAAAGCTTATTATTTGAGAGGTCCAAAATATTCACACCTTTGGGAAATTTTGACAACGGACCAGACAAATTGTTGAAGCTGAAATCCCAAGTAAGGCTTGAGCGCAGACAGTTGGTTTCTCCCTTATGAAATGATTTTGGGAAAGACCCGATAATATTATTGTGGGAGATATTCATCCAAGCCAAACATGGAGATAGATCCCAGAGCCATGTGGGAATGGGATCTGAAATCCCTGCATTAGAAATGTCAAGAGACTCAATTGGCCAAAGATTTTTAAGCCACGCAGGAAAATTAGGACCTATGTTGCACGATGATATCTGTAATTCTTCGAGTCTAAATTGTGGGACCCAATTCGAACTCAAATTAAAAGAAATTTCGTTTTTGGACAAATCCAAATACTGTAAATTGAATAGATTCGAAAGGTGTGCTTCATTCATAAGTCCACTCAACTTATTTGAAGCAAGAATCAAGCTGATGAGACTAGAAAGCTGTCCCACGCTATAAGGAATAGTCCCACTCAATTGATTTCCATCAAGATATAAGTATTCTAATGATGCAAATCCAGTAAACTCAGGCAATGGCCCACTCAAATTGTTTCCACTTAAAACCAGCTCAGAAAGATGAGGTAAATGTTCTAGTGAATGTGGAAGCGAACCACAGAGATTAGTATTGCTCAGGATTAGTGTTTTCAAGGCTGGAAATCCTGTAAGCTTGGGAAATGCGCCCGAGCTGAACAGGTTATCCCTTAAAACTAAAACTTCTATACTACTCTGGGCATGACACAATTGCTTTACTGAATCGTTAAGTTTTCCAGACAGTCTGTTTGAGCTAAGATATAATTCTTTCAATTGACACAAATTACGGAAGGATTTTGGTACTTGACCCTCAAGTTCATTGGCTGAAAAGTCAAGATATTGAAGAGAGGTCAGAGTTCCAATCTCATTCGGTATAAGACCTCGGAAAGAATTAAACGAGAGATCGAGATGTGTGAGGACTTTGCTACTGTTAAGCACCCATGATATAATTGAAGAATTTAAGTTATTGCCTAAGAAATTGAGGACTTTCATTGGCGGGGAAATGTTCATTGAAGAAAAAGGTTTAGGATTGACACTAGGAAGTTCACAGCGTTCAAAAATAAGCACAGACAGACGAGAGAGTTTGGTTATTGATGATGGCCATTCAATAGCTTGTCTAAGATTAACATATGACAAATCAAGATATGTCAAAAGTGACATGTGGGAAATCCACTCGAGATCATTAGTTACCAGATTGTCATTAAACCCCAGGTCAAGAATATGCAGATTGGATAAATTTCCCAATTCAATAGGTATGATGCCAATAAGCATAGTAGATGAAAGTCTCAGCTTTCTCAATTGATGAAGTGAACCGATGCACTTTGGAATTTGTTGGTCTGTAAAATTATTAGAAATGAGGTCTAAGGAAGTAAGATGTCGGAGTTCACATAGTGAAAAATCTATCTTACCTCCCAGTCCTGACTGCTCAAGATCCAATTCAGAGACATGGCCAGTCAAGTTGTTGCATGAAATTCCTTCCCATTTGCAACAATCAAGTTCATTGTTCCAAGAGGAAAGAAGGTCAGATTCATCAACGAAGCCATCCTTTAGCTTGAGCAGAGCATGCCTTTCTGTATCTACGCACTTTAAGGTCCCGTTTCCAGCGCACAAACAGATGCATAGAAATGCAGTGAACAAGTTTGGGACTATTTTGCATATTGAAAATCTATAGAAAGGGAAAGCTTTCATATGAAGAAACATAACTAATTGCAAGTGGATGCCTTTTTTCTTTTTTTTGGTAATATATGAAGCCAAGTTCATAGCATATATATAGATATGAATATGATACTGTTTTCCTGAATGCTGTTTCCTACCATCGTTCCTACTGGCTTACATTAAGGTCAACTGTGAACATATACTTTTCTCTCTATAAAGAAAGACATAATAATTAATTAGCGTTTGTTCCCCCTTTCCTCATATCCTTCTGTGTTCCAAACGCCCGATTGTTTTATGTAACTATTTAATTTGTAACATGATAATCAGATATTTATACCTCATTCTCGGTTACCTACGTCATCTTATTTATATGGATAAATGTATTGCAATTTATCACATATTGTTTAGCATAATAAATAAGTTAATTTGTAACTTTTTAACTTGGTAAATAAATTATAAGTTAGCACCTAAAAGTGTTTGTCACATTAGCTTTTTTGAAAAAATAAGCTTTTATTTAATAAGTTTCCCTAGATAACTTATAACCTATAAACTAATAGTTTTTAATTTTTTTTTAAATTCAACATCTTTTTTAATTAAAGATAACTTATATTCAAATTATGAAAATAAATATTTCACTTATTCTAAATAATTTAAAACAATAAATAAAAATAAGTAAGTAAATAAATCAATATGTGAAGTTATAAATTATAGTTAATTAAACTTTAGATTATTATCTTATTATTTTGAGGAATAAATAAATATATAATATCATAAATATAATTAATTGCATTTTAAATAATTATATTCTTACAATACAGCAAATTAAAATGATGAGACGCTATCCGCTTTCCTTTATTCAAATTTTATACAGAAAATAGAGTGAAAAAAATATATCAGAGTGGAATCATTAAGAATTACTATGTCTAAGGGGAAGTGCATATTTTCAGTGGTAAACTCTGGTTTTTCTCCTATGAAATATAATTGACCAATTTTTTCCATCATTTATCTAAATTTGTCCAATTCCATCATCAAAAATAGTTTTTTTTAATCAATTTTGTGATTCTTCTATCAATTTGTGCATTAATAATTTTGTGTGACGAGGTAGAAAATCAAATAACAATAGAGTATAAAATAAATGGATTATAATTTGTTAAAAAAAAATTGCAATAATTTTTCTTCTAAAATAAATGAGAGTTTTAAAATTAAAAAAAAAAAGAGAATGCTGAGAGAGAGAGAGAGAGAGAGAGAAATTAAATGAATTAGACATTTGTTCTTTTGTTCTCTTTCTCATCATTAAATTCAGTATTAGTAATTAAGAAGTAATTAATAAGCATACTTTATAACCATTACATCAAGTTAGAATGGATAGTAATGATTTGGTATGAGCCTTTTGGACTTACCCCAATGTTAATTGATTCCTCCCTTTATATATATATATATATATATATATATATTTAAAAAATAAATAATTAGATAAAAATTCTCTTACATATTAAAAATCAATAAAATTGCTCTAAATAAATTTAACAAATAAAAGTAATTTTATCAAAGTTGATCATATTAGTGAGGAGTGAGAAACATGGATTTTTTTCAATAAAAGAGAGAAAGTAAGAAATACAGAAGCTTTTTTTTTAATTTTAATAAATTATAATTTATCCTAACATTATCATATCCTTTGATTGTATAGTTTACACTGTATTATTAAATATTATACAATGAGCAAAATAAGACTTGATTGTAATAATTCACTATTATTATATACTTGATTGATAATTTTGTACTTTATATGATTTATAAGTCATTATCATTATATCATAAGAATTTAAATTTGATCTATTGTTAATGTAAATCAATTTTACACTGTTATCCACTCATGAATTGCCATGTTAATGAAAATCTATTAATTTTTTTTCTATTATTAAAAATTCTTAACTACTTTTCACATTGATAATGAGGTGTCCTTTTTTTTTACTAGATGATAGTGTAAAATATTATAGGCCAACAATAGGCCAAATTTAAACTTGTATAATAATATTTAAGATGTTGTTGGGTCTATCTCTAAGTATATGATAAAAGTAAAGCTTAAATGCAATTTTAGTCCCCTATTTAATTTTTATCAATTTTTGTAAATTTCTGTCAATTTTTGTCTCATGTTTGATCTCTAAGTACATATTGTATTATTTTCTAGAGAAATAACTTTTTTTTCAAATTTTATAGATAACTAACTCTCAAAATGATTCAAAATTTTATATAAAATTCACTGATTTTGTTCAAAAAATTTAAATTGTAAATAAACTTTTCATTATATACTTAGATAGAAATCATTTGAGGTAAATATGAAGGAAACGTTAGATAGAAATATTCTTGTGAAATCAAGAAATTGATGAAAATTAATTGGATGGACTAAAACTACAACAAGTAAATATTTTACAGAACCAAAATAGATTATATTAAAATAAAGGACCCGACATTGTGCAATCTACATTTTAGGGAGACGAAAGTTGCATTTAAGTTAGATTATAAGTTCAGTGTCTTATTTAACAGTATATTGATTTATTACATCATTTTTTATAATGTAATTTTACAATTCATTCTTTATTATTTAAACTCTATGTTTCTAACATAATTCATATTAATTATATAACAAAGATATTATTTGTAAAAAATAAGAAGATAAATTAGCATATTATATGATTCATGTTTATCCTAAAAAATCATATAATTTGATAAAATTATAATTTAAATTAATGATGAGTATTGATTTTAAATTTTGTATAATTTAAGGGAGTGGTTCCTAAATTTTTAAAATTGAATTGAGTAAAATTTAACCACCCAAAATTGAAGAGGATATTTTACATTTTGTATATATACTTATATGTATGTATAAATTAAACCGAGAAAGATAAAAATCACCATTTGAAATTAATGCAATAGTGTGTGTGTATTAAACTGAGAAATGCCAAGGGTATCTTTTGAATAGGAGGAAAGACCACCAATTTGGCAATTACCCGCATGTTTCCAGTAATAATTTATGAATGTGTCTCTACTTTCTTGGTTATTTCTTCCGTCACTAACCACTTTAATTGCATTTGTGATTGTGATTATAATTTTGTTTAATTTAATAAAATTATGATTAATTATAAAAAAGGCAAGGATTATAATAAAAATTATAAAAAAATTATAATTATAAATACAATATGATCTTTAATAATAATATTTTGAAAATATTACAATTTTATGCTGCAATATAAAACCCAAGATTAATCATTGAGAACCACGACTTAGCTTGAACGTGTATAATTGATTGCTTAATTTGTGATTCCGATGTCATTAGTAATGCTTAATTATGTAATGTGTCGACGTAAAAGACGGGAAAAAGAGTCGTGCTTTACCATATGTTTTAATAATGATAAAAGAGGTAGCTGGGGCCACCGGCCACAGACCCTTTTTTGCTCCTCATTTTCTTTCCGCGTCTTATAATAGTCCAATTCGCTCTCACATGTCCCGCAGGACGGGCTTTGGAATTCTTATTTATTGTGGGGCAAGATTTTATACATATAAAATGATACTGAGAAGCTATGAGTCTTTGTTTAAGTGATATTTGTAGTTTTCATAAGGTTTTGCAATTTTACTATATTCAAATTTTAATTCTTAATTTTTGTATATATGTTTTTAGTAGTTTAACTCCTTGTATCATTAAAATACATGATACTGAGAAATATTATTAAATAAATTTTTTTAAAAATTAATTATAATATTTTTCGTTAAAAGTTATTATATAGAGCATAAAATTAGTTTAAATGAATGGATGAATAAATATTAAAATATAAATCATAAATTTAAAATGAATTAATAACTTCTTCATATCATAAAAATAACTATTGTTAAAGTTTCTTTAAAAAATCATCTATAAAATAAAATGTAAGAGAGATAAATTATTATAAGCATCTCAATAAAAATTTGGAATGCTTGACATGGAATGGCAAGTATAAGTATGTATAATTTAAGAAAATGAGAATAAATGCAATTCAATATACATAATATAACAAAACACTTAACTATAATTTTTATGTCGTCAGTGAAACATTATAGTCAAATGCTATTTTAAAATTATTTTAATAAGCTAATAAATGTTAAAAAATTTTACTTAATCCAAAGTGATAATTTTCTAAGAAAGAATGAATATAATAAATAATAAATAATAAATAAATAAAAATACTCTATCAATTTAAGAGACAAAAAATTTGGTTTAAATTTTCATTTAAGGGTCGGCATCAAAATTTGAGAAGAGCTAAAATATATAATATATTAATAAATGTGTGGCAAATTCTTATGGTTTGGTAGCATAGGGTAATTTTAGTTTAAGTTTCCTTATATCTGAATCCATATAAATTTCAACAAATAATGATGTCTGATTTATTACCATGAGATTTAAAACATAACCTCGAATATTTAATATATTCTCGGGTACACGCAGCATCTTTATTTCACGGGTAAGTTGCAGTTTATTGCATATGTTTGTCTGCACTTTACACCATAATTGGATGTAAATGATTATATATATATATATATATATATATATATACAACAGTGAGATGTAAACCTAAAATTTTCAGTATGTTATTCATATTTCTCATTATTAGACCACTGCCAAATTGGATGCAACTGCATGAAAGAAGATGAGAACGAACAAGAGAATTAACAGTCAAATAGTTTTATTATTTGAGTGGTATTATAATGTGATTGTTCATTTTCCAATTAAAAGATCATTTCATCAATGTTTGAATGGGATGTAATAACACATTTTTACACTTTTAGTATTATCTATATAAATATAAATTTCAAAACTATTTCTATATTAATAAATTACAAGTTCAAATAAAATTTCAACACGTAGCATAAGAACTTGATAGTCGAATTTAACATTAAGATAATTAATGTGATTGTAATTACACTTGTGATCCATCGTAAAGTACTATTATATCCGACATCAAGGATTTAATTATTGTAAGTGCGTCTGGTGAAAAGCCTTCCTGAAGTGAATATTAGGTCGGCAGGTGACTAGAAGTGAGCAAGAGAAACTACACCCAGAAGAATAAAGCGATAGCAATATCCGCCAAAAATTGACCACGAATTTATATTTGGACTGGACCTATATTTTTTTACATAAATATTAAACCCTTCTTCGGAAGAAAAAATTTGAAATTTCAGTTATATCAATATAAATTTATAAAAAATTATTTATGGGTACAATTTTTTAAAAAATTTGAATATTAATTTTTTATATTTATAAAAAGGGTTAATATTTTATGAATTGAAGGCATATTAAACCTACATATATAGACACACATCCTTAAGTTGCATATATATATATTTTTATATGGCAAGAATGATAACACATCAATGACAAATCCTCATCTAAAATTCAATTGATCGAATTATTTATGTAATAATTGTTTTAAAATATTTTTCATATAATTTGTATGATATTAATATATAATTTGAAAATTTTTGAGAGGGTTATGGCTTCCTTATACCCCAACTATGCTTCGCCAGTTAATTCACTTAGTGTGTACATTCAAAATCTTGAATTCAAACTCATTACAAAATGTAAAGCTTACAACATTGAATATCATGTTCCGTTAAAGTAATAATTAAAGTACCGGCTTGGGATGTATATTTATTTTGCTAAATTTCGTATAATCATTCTCATTAGCGGCTACTTTAAAGTAGTCATCCTAACTTGCAACTCATTGACCAAGTATTCTTAGACTTAAAGTTAAACTTGGCCCATAGTTTTAAGATCTATTCTTTAATAAAACAAGGTAGAAAGCAATGTCACTAGTTTAACTCTCAAAGGCGGAGAAGGTTAGTTGGCATTGTCGGAAAAACACTCCCTCCACAAACCGTAATTAAAAATACAGAGCGGCAACACAGGATAAATTTAACAAGGTAAAACTTTCAAGTTCTAAGAGAAAAAATTACCTAAGAGATCTCTATAAATTAAGAGTATGAAACAATATATGTGAAAATTTTCAACCATAACTATCACAATTTCTTTACCATTATAATTGCATCTCTAACTAATCTTTAGGTGGATTCCTAACATAAACCTTATAAACACTCTCATCAAATTTCACTCATGCATCAAATATTTGTCCAATACAAAAGTAATTTCAATATTTTTTTAATGCAAAAACACCTAATTTTAGAAAAAGATTACTCATAATAAAAAATAATTACCAATCCAAAACAACTAAAATTAGGTCAAATTCAACATGTTTTAACTAGAATATGTAAGAATTTTCTTGTTTTAGACTATCGTTAATTGAATTTTTTATGTTTTTAAATAAAATTGGATTAGACATGAAATTCAGTTATATGAGACATGGAAATAATAAAGTAATCCAGCAAGTTATGTATTAACCTCATATTATATATTGTGTTAAGAAAGTAATTGGGCCTATTTAAGTATATTTAATGTAAGGCTTGCTATTGAGAACATAATAGGTAGACTCAACTAATGTTATTTTACTACTAAGGTTAGGTTCTTTGTCCACACCAAATGTTTATAATTATTTGAGATTACAAATGGATTCAAGAGGTATGCACTATTATTAATTTTATTATTCTACTAATTGTGGTTCTAATTTTCATATGTAACATGTAAAATTGTTGAATAAGTAAAATTGTTGAATGCAAAAGAAAATACAAAACCTTCACCTTCAAAGGATGTCAAATGTTACTTGAAGTAACACAAACTATTGTTACTTTATTTGAATTATATAATTATATTTTCTACCTTAATATATGCTAAAATAACGTATTTGGGCCAATGAAATAACTTCTCATTAGTATATTTATTAATTGGTGAGTATAATAGTGGATATTTGAATCTTCTCCTTGTCATTTTTTCTTTTTCTTTTTTGTTTTAAGCTTCATTTTATGCAACAAATAAGTCAACTTATAATTTGTTAAGATCAATAAGCTATAATCTAGCTTTTAGAAATGCTTTGTGTATTTGCTTGTTGAAAAATAATAAAGTTTAATTTAATAAAATACTTTGAATAATTTATAACTTATAAGTTACTATCTTTTTATTTTTTCAAATATATTTTTATTCTTTTTATTAATTTATAATGTCATAAAATATAATTAATTTAATTTTAATGCAATTACATCCTTATGTTAAATTATAAATATATGAAAAAATACATATGTAAATAAATATGTTGTCAAAAATTGTAATTATTATATTTTAAGTAATTATATTTCTATTATAAATTATAATAAAATAAAATTTATATAACTAAATAAATATGTAAGTTCATAAAATATAATTAATTAAAAATTATATCTTATATTTTTATTTTAATATCTTAATTGTGTTAAATAATTTGATCTTTAGATAAATATAAATTATTTAAATTTATATATCATATTTCTATTAATATGTCCATTTATATTATTTTACAATTTTAGTTAATTCAATAATTAATTTTGTGAAACAATTCTCACCCAATTAGCTAGTTTATTAACAATAATTTTTCAACTACTAGTTAACTTTTTAACTACTTGTAATAGACATTCCCCGTTATAAAGAGAACCTTGAAGCGGGAATAACTTTTTTCGAGAATATCCTTATAAAAAAAAAAGCTATTTGGTGAACACAACAAACAAATAAATAATAAATAAGGAAAAATATAAAATATCTCTTTCAATTTTGGGGTGATCAAATTTTATCTCATTTTATTTTGAAAATTTGGAAATGATCTCATTAAATTTTATAAAACTTTGAATTAAAATCCATTATGAACATAATCAACTATTTTATCAAATTACATTTCTACATTTTTCCCCTAATAAATAATTATAATAAGATAACCCGATAAAAGTCACCATTTGAAATCAGCGCCGAAAGCTGAGAAACAAAAATATATATATTTAAATAAAAAGTGCACAGAAATGACAAAAGTATGTTTTGAATAGGAGGGGAGAGCACCAATTAGGCAATTACCTGTATGTTTCGGCTGATAATTTAACAATATGTCTCTACTTTCTTGGTTATTTCTTCCGTCACTAACCACTTTAATTGCATTTGTGATTGTCATTATAACTTTATTTCGATTAATAAAATTATGAGTAAATAAAAATATAATCATTATAGTATAAAATTATTAAAAATTATAATTATAGTACCGCTCATAATAATAATATTGCATATAATATTATAATTACATGCTGCAATATAAAACCTGTATAATTGATTGCTTAATTCATAATTTTTATGTTATTAGTAATGTTTAATTATGTGATATGTCGTAAAAAACGGGGAAAACAGTCATAGACTAGCCGGAGTCAAGTTTAGCTAGAGCCACTTGAAAATCTGAAGTTCTCCGTTGTCATTAATTATATGATTGATTAAGTGATAGGTCATAAAAGACGGAGAAAACAATCATGCTTTACTAAATATTTTAATTTAATAAAGTTAAGAGATAGTCAGGTGACTAGGGCCAGAAATCCTTTTTTGCCCTCATTTTCTTTCCCGTCCTACACGTTCAATTCTCTATAAATGAATCAAGTTATGAGCAATTCAAGATTAATTTATATAAAGTTCGATTTAAATTTAATTTTAAATAAATTATGCCTCAACAAGCCAAGTTCGATTAATATGAGTTAAGTTTGAATTTTATACTATTCAATTCAAATTTTTTAATAATATTATAAAAATTATAATTATAATATGGTTCATAATAGTAATATTTTACATAATATTATAATTACATGACGCAATATAAAACCTGTATAATTGATTGCTTGATTCATAATTTTTATTTATTATTAATGTTTAATTATGTGATATGTCATAAAAAACGGCAAAAACGGTCATAGACTAGTTGGAATCCAAGTTTAACCAGAACCATTGAATGTCTAAAGTTCTCCGTTGTCATTAATTGTATGTTTGATTAAGTGATATGTCATAAAAGATGGAGACAACAGTCATGCTTTACTAAATATTTAATTTAGTAAAGCTAAAAGAGGTCGGCAGGTGGCCAGGGCCACAAACCCTTTTTTGCCCCTCATTTTCCTTTCCCATCCCACACGCCCAGTTCTCCTATACATAGGAATACAAATAAGTCGAACTACTCGGTTGAAGATTAATTTGTAGAATGCTTGACTTAAGTTTAATTTTAAACATGTTATGCCTAAATAGGTAAACTTTGATTAATATACAAGCTAAGCTTGAATTTCATATTATTCAACTTAAATTATTTGTGAGCCTAAATGAGTTTAATAACAAAAAATATATATTTATTTTTATACTATATATAAATAACATAATATATGAAAAGTTGAATCATACTAGAAATTGGTGAGATTGCAAAAAGAAAATATTTTAGTCGTAGTAATTAGCTTTTTAGTATATGTTATTTTATGCTAAATGTAATTATTAGTATTTTATGAGGATTAGTTGATATTTTTAGTAGATTTGATGGTTACAAAAAAATTTTATACTGAAAAGTAAGATGATAATTTAATATTACAATGGGTAGGATTAAGGTTTGTAGTCCACCTTAACCAAATGATCGTGACCCTTATATATAGGTCATGAAGGCTTTTAGTTGTATGTTTTGGAAGTTTATAAGAGGTTCTAGTAATATTCTAAGAGGAAATTAGGCTTATATCCAATCAAATGTTGGGCCTGGTATGGAAATAGTTCTTTTTAAGGTCCAATGTATTTCGATTTAGGTTAGGCAATATAGGCTAAACTTGTTATGTTATCTAGTTAGATGAAATGGGTCTAATCGAATATTTGTTATCACTTGCCCCCATCCTAATGGATCGCCTTGGTGCACATATCAAGACTATTAGATATCTCTGACAACTATAATGCTTTATTTTTCTTAATGAATCATTCAATCTATTTGATCTTGGTCATTCAATTTGCTTTTTGAATTTCATCTTTCTTTTTCAATCCTTTTCACCTTTAACCTTTCTAATTTCCCAAAGTTTTTCATTTGGAACCTCTATCTTTTATATTCAAGCCTTTGATGTTTTGAAGTCTTTTATTGGTGGTGTCCCAAAATGACATTAACATCACAGTTCAATCATTGGATTTTTCCATTTTTGTTCTTCAGTAGGTAGTATGCTATCCCCTTCCTTTTATTGCTTAATTTAGTTAGTGTTGTGCAAAATGGAACTATTTTTGGGTTTGGTTTTCTATAAATTTCATGTTTTGAATTTGTGGATGACAATGTTTATTATAATAACTTTTAATTTCCCTACTTGCTAGACTGCTAGCAATTTTGTGTTTGTTGTGACTTCCATCAATTTTATGTTTATTGTATTATAAGTTCCTTTTACTAGTTTCATTGTTTTCCACTATTTACCATTTTGCATCTTGGATTCTTCTTTTGTTTTCCAACTACGTGGCTCTTTTTTCCATTTGATCTAATAATGTGGTTTTTATTGAATGTGTGCTAGCATTCTTTTAATTAGCCATTATTGTTCGGATACTAACTTGAGTGACTTAGATGAAAATGATACTTTCTTAAACTTGGACACAAATCTTAAAGATCTTTTGATTTGTATCCATGCATGTGATTGTCCTTCCTTTCTTATAGCCATCATGGTCATTTGGTTATGAGAAGTTGATGGAATGGATAAGGCTGGTTTATTACATACAAATGATTCAAAGTTCTCTTAGATTCATGTTGATGTGAGAACTCAAATAGCCTTAGAGCGGTGGACTAATCAAGCTGCTTTGGATGCTATGTGAGATGATTGTTACAAAGATGAATGTGAATAAAGCATAATTAGGTATGTAGCTTGCTAAGTTGATAGGCAAGTTTGTAGTTATAACCCTATGTTGTTCTTAATGTTCTATGGTGACTATATTATCTGATTGGGGTTTGTTCCACCTTTTGCTTCGTTTCAAAATGAAGTCCTACAAATTTTGAACATATATCCAACCCTAATTAATGCCTTAGGCATGGATTTTTGTCATTTGTTTTGACATTATATCTCACCAACTCAAGTGTATTCTTACTTAGGATGCTTTCCTATTCTTTTTCTTTTTCTCTTTCTCAAGTCATAGGAGGGAAGGTTGGATGTAGTTTTTCTGGCAATCCATTCAGAATATTCTAATTAAGGTTGAGATGAGCTTTATGTTGTCTCTTTTGTATATGAGCACATTATGGAAAAGGGATACTCTTGTGCTTTGTAATTAATGTGGATCATTAATATGAACATTCAGTATTAGTTTACGATGGTTTGAATTTGTTCATACCTTTCCTTATTAAGCTTTTTTTAGAGGTGTGTAGATATTATGATGCATGATTGGAATTATATCATCTATAAGTGTAAAACTATTATGATCCATATTTGTGACAAGTCTAAGAAAAAGATTATTGATCATTACCGTTTCATAGTGGCCATGATTTCTATGAATCCACTACAATTTATTAAGCTCATGTGCTCATTTGGTCAAGTGGTAGAATGTTAGATAGATTTTGTGATAAACTTAATGTAAACTTCATGACCACATGAAAGGACATAATTTAAAGACTATTAGTTAAAGTATATATAAATATTGCATAATATAAAAGGTTATCATCATAAATTGGATTTAGATGTTTGACCAAAGTCATTTATCTAAATCAAATATACATTAAGCAAGATTAATGTACCCTTGAATGCATTTGATTGTTTTGCATATAAAAGGTCTTCCACTTAATTACTTGAGTTAATTAGATTCATAAATGTTAGAGGAAAGTAAAGAGTTAGGACTCTTTGATAGGTTGAGTTATGAAGATTATAAATAAGGCTCTTGATCCTTCTCTTCACTCATGAACACAAGTTTGTGTGATTCTCATCATGTTATAAATATTATAGTCCTATTTGAGTAAGAAGAGAGAAGATTAAGGTGTATTCTAACTCTATATCTTATCTTATTTATTGTAGCCATCAAATTCATTATGGCCTAAGGTATTTCATCTATCTTTTCTTACTTTTGCATTTTGTTATGCTTAAGTTGTTTAAACATTATAACATTATTTGTAATTGTAATCATAGCCAATATCCAAGCAATAAAATTTTCTAATATAAAAATTTTCCAACATTTTGATCCATTATGAAGAGTTTTTTTAAGTAATGTGTAACTCTCTACTAAGATAAAAAGAAAAGTGAAAAATTTGAGGGATATACTTAAATAAACTAAACTAGGAAGATAACCCAGCACTTATTGCCTTTCCTTTACATTTTCCTTACTCAAACATAGATCACAAGGAATCACAAGTTAACTAATAAAAGAGGACTAAATGGGGATGGTGGTAATGAAGTTGAAAGGAAGGAGTTCAGTAATTAAATTACCTTAGTTATTTTTTATGTCTCATACTTCTTTGTAATCATAATCGATAGTCGTCCTTTACCATGGATCAAGGTTCCTCTCTAGTTTAGTATAACATATTACTTTAGTTTGAGAATAGGGATCTCCATATCCCAAGGCTAAGACATAATCATTTTTGCTAGTTTCAACACTTACTTTTTTTTAGAATCTTACATTGGTTGTATAACACTGAAGAAGGCTCCGACTTTTTGAATGAAAAATGTAATGAATTCAACCAATAAGAATAAGAATTTCATGTTGAATTTACTGATTATAGGTAAATTAAATTGTTAAATCTTTTAAAAATTCATTTTAAAATAAACATATAGTTACGAGTTCAAAATTTGAATCCAGGCTCAAATGAAAATTAGGTATAAATTTCATAGCACTTTCAAGTAAATAAAAATTAACACAAAATGAATTTTAACTAAATGAGATCTAATCTAAAAACATAAAAAAAAACTGACTTGAAGAGTGTTAGTTAAGCATCCCTTCAACCTCAATTGCACTTATTTGTAATTTCTTCGATGTTGAAACCTAACATCGCTTTCCTATTTAATTTTGTCAAATGCACTCCATCTACTAAAGTCGGATATTATTAGCATTTTTGGGCTAGGCTTTGACCTAGCTCAAGACTTTATTCTTAAAAGGAGCTATTTCTACAAATTAAAGGGTTAATATGGGAATTTCTAAACTCCTTAATAGGAGGTTAAAAAACCTAGTAACAAGTTATGCAATTCTTTCTCTATCATTGATATGGTGTTGCACTATGATCTAGTAACAAGTTATGCAATTCTTTCTCCATCATTGATATGGTGTTGCACTATGCACCACTTTGTCAATGATGCATAGTAATCGTTCCCAAGTAATTTATAAACTATTCAAGAGGAAAAGGTTGATAGAATTTTCGATTAAATTAAGATTCTTACTCAAAAATATTTAGAAAAAATGCAAAAAGGGCAATATTGAAATTATTAAAAAATGGCATGTGGGCATGATTTTGGCAGAATAAAAGGGGAAAATGAGTTAATTAAGGGTAAAAAGGGCCATAAAAAATTGAGTGGGAACTAAGAAAGAATAAAGGAATAATCTTTAGCATATATATATAACATAAACAAACAAGCATCAAACTTGTTCCCCAAGGAGAAGTAGCCATGGGTTTAGAGAGAGAAAGAGAGAAAAAAATAGTAACATCGCACACACATCTCATCTCATCACACAATAAATAAAGAATTAAAAGTTGAAGTTCCTTCACACACAAAGCATAAAAACTCACGGGTAGAAAGGAGAGAGAAAGGAAGTGAGTTTTCAAGTGTTGTTCATCTTTTTCTTCATTTTAGAGTGAGAAAGTGAAGTTTTCTAAGTTTTTGTTAGAAGTTAGTTAACTATTGAGGTTATCTTAGAGGAGGTAGGACTCCTTAAACTCTGACAACTTATATTCATCTTTTTAACTTCTTTCTAGAGCTCTTTACTAAATTTATTTTATGTTGGATAATGTATATTAGATGCTAGATAAAGAGCAGAGGTTTTGTTAGTTTCTAAAGATGACTAGAGATCTAGTGTTTTTCTTTTTTCTTTTTACTTTTTTCCAAGAAGGTTGTTGTATATAAGATGTATATATGTTTTTCTAATGACTATCATTTACTTTGCTAAAACCACCAGTATTCATAATAGATTACTTGTTATATCTATGTTGTGATAATTTATTGAAATTATGAATCCTTGATGAAATAATTTTAAAAGTGATTTTTTTAAACAATAAGAAAGGGTTTTGAAAATCATAATTTTGAAATGAAAAATTGAAGATGGTTATTTGGCTTTCTTTTTGGAAAAGTAAATTTTTGAATAGTTTTCTAAAAAATTGAAGCACAAAGGATGTCTTGAGAGAAAGACATGAAAACTATCTTTTCATAAAACTTGCTTTCCTAACAAGTTTGAGACAATTCTTTGAAGGAAAAATTAAATTAAAGTTCATAGCTTTCTTTGAAATTTTAGTATGAGATTTTAATTTCAAAAACCAGTATACATTATTTTAGATTTTATTATAAGCTTTATGACGAAATTTAAAAACAAAGTTATTTTGTAGAGAAATTTCTATTTTTCTTATAAAATCTTGTTACACTATATTTAAATTATTTATATGAAATTAATATATATTTATATCAAGATTTTTGAACTAAAAATGACTTAAAAATAAGTTGCAAACCATGGTTTTATATTAAAGAAATAGTGCAAAAAAAATCTATTTTATAATACTATTTTATCTCCTACAAACTATTTTGATTAATAATCATCTCGATAATTTTTGTGAGCTATTTTTAACATGGAAATGGATTTGAAAATTATGTTTTATACCTTAAAAATAATTTTGGAATTTTCCAAAAAAATTCAGGGTTTTTTTGAAGTTCAAAGTGAATTTTCAAGCTAAACTTGCCTTTTTTCAAATTGATTTGATAGTTTGAATTGTGGGTAAATTATGTGACTTGTTTTTGGTGTAAAAATGATTGAAATTTGGTATTTTGTGTCTTGAAATGAGATTTGGAAGTCCTTATAAATTTTTGACAAAGTTTGATATTTTAAATGGAATTTTCAAATTAAGAGTGTCTCCTTTGAACTATTTTGATAGGGAAACTTATATGACTTGTTTTGTGTTTGGAAAAAGTTCAATCATGGAGTTTAATATTGTATTTTAATTCTACAAAGTCTTTTAAATGGATTTTCTAATACTACAGATTTAATAGAGCTTAGTAGTTGAAGAGTATGTAAGAGTGTTTGAAATTTTGTGGTGCAAAAGCAAAATAAATTTTACATAATTTTTACTACTAAAGTAGGGTAGAAATGCCTTGTTTTAAGCATGGAAAAATAGTTCTCAAACTTGTTAAAATGACACATATAATATAGGCTAAAATATGCTTAGGATTGAGAGTTATGGAATTTGGAAAAAAAACCAAATCATATGCTTCATGATTTTCCTAAAAACTATGTGGTATTAGATAGTTAATGTATAATCTTGTTAGTTTTAACTTTTGGGGAGGGGTTTATATATACGATTAAATACTAGGAATATAGTGTTTGCATGTATTAATCTATGGTTCATTTGTCATTTGATATTTGAAAAAGATTAGAGAGTTCAATCTACAAGCATCAATTAACTGTGAAGAGTAGTGGAGTCAAACCCAAGTGTATCATCCATTATTGTGAGTAGATAATGTGTGTTTCAACATATTTTATGTTTTTCAACCTCTTTATGTTTTCAAATCATTATTTTCATTATTTATTAAATTATCCTAATTTATTCATATCTTACTTCCTTATATATGGTAGAGCTCTAAGTGCTTTTAGGACAAAGATTTTGAAAATCATCTTTTAAGCTATGTTTATGAGAAATGTGGTTGAAATGATGGTACAATGATGCAAATAGTTTATGTGAGCTATTTTATTAAATGAGATATTTATAGAACATGCTTGTTTGAATATATTGAAAGGTCATGACTTTGCAAAATGATGAAATGGTTTTGAATTAAGTAACATGAAATGATTGATATGTTTAAAAATGAAATATGAAATGGTGCAATAATTATGATGTTGAAACCTTAATAGATTTTTTATAGATGGTTCATGGATGGAACCTCCGTGAATTGCATAAAGATAGAACTTCTATGACTTTGAAATATATTTTACCTATAGCTAAGTTATTTGAATCTATTTACCAAAAGATTTTCTTTTGTAAAATTGTTTTCCATGATTATTATCTCTATTGTTTAATAAACTTGTTTTAAGAGGAGATTAGTTGAAAAATAGTAATTGGTGGTAGTGGTGATCTTAGCCTTAATGCACCTTGGTTAGAACTCCATTTAGCAGAAGCATTGCTAACCCTATATGTCAACCAACACATATAGAATGGAAGAGAATAATTCGATGGGTTATAGTTGATTGAGCGAAGAGCTTCATATGTCAGCTTACCTTATGAGTTATATGCTCAATTGAGTGGAACCTCCAATTAGTTTATTATTTTGTTATAAATTCTTAAATGCTATATTTTTAATTCCTATTTATGGTAAAACTTTATAATTATTTATATTATTATGATTCAAATACTTGCATTTATCTTTCACAATTAAAAATACCTTATATTATGAATTGATGCCCATGATCTCTTTATTGCTTCTTATCCTTGTTATATTTGATTTAATTGTAAATTTTAAGATTTCTATGAAAAGATAGTACCTTGACTTGTCCCACTTTTTCCAAGGTGTATATTATTTGTTCACTGAGTTAATGACTCAATATTATGTTTTCTATATTTTTCCAATAAGGGTGAAGTTTCAAGTCTGTCATCCTTGGTATCATAGGTTGATGAATGCCATCTAGTGGCAAGCTGCACACATTATTCATGTGAGTTGATTTTTTAAAATTTAAATTTTTAGAAGTGTTCCATAACTTATAGATAGGATGTAGCTTTCTTTATGTCATAACTTATTTAGTTCATAAAAGACTACATTTATATAAACATGAATTACTATTGAAATGCTTAAATGATGATTACATGATGGAAGTCTATGATGGGATGAGTACATATAATTATAAGGTCAACATAACATTGATGATGGAAATATGTTGTCCCTATTAGGACTATTGGAAATGTGAATGTTACATGACAACATGTAAATATATTGTTAAAAAAAACTATTAATGTCTTGTATAAATTGATTATGATTGAAAGAGGCTTGCATGGCCTAGTTTATATATGGATCCTTTTGGGTCATGCGCCTATCACAACTCTTAGTTTGGGCCATGGTGCTTTTGGTTAGTTGAAATTCATCTGCTATCTTTAGTGGATGGGTAGAATATTTATCTATTAATAAAAAAGTCATTCATGACCCATTCATAAATATTCATTAGCCAATCACTTTGTATTTTTTATTTTGTAAGTAAAATAAATATTTAAGAAAATAATAATTAAAAATTCACCCATAATTTATATTGTGATATAAATATATTATTATTTTTTTATTTTTATAATTTTTTGATATTATGTTATAATATAGAATTGAGGGTTTATATATTTAATTATGAAATAGTATATCATATCTTACTTTATTTTTTAGATAATAAAATAAGTTTTGGGACATAAAATATGAAATATTATTTGATTAAATTTAACCTATAGGTTAAGTTCTGTCCAAAATAAGTTTGGCACACATAAAAATTAGGTTAAATTGCACTATAGGTACCTATAGTTTTAACTCTTTTTGATTGGGGTATTTGTAGTTCATAAATTTTGAATTGGATACTTATAATTTCAAATAGCTTTAATTGGATACTTTCATCCAACTTTCATCAAGTTATGTCCACTTGACTCACAGCTCATTTGGTCTTTATGTTTACATCTTAGATGAAAGCCTAAGTCCATCGTGGATTGAAGAACATACAATATATGATCAGATTTCTTTTTGCTTTCTAGGAGATTAATGTCTTGATGCTTCCTGGGATTGAAATAGAAACAAATATCAATTGCAAGACACTAAATAAGTAGGTTATGATCAAACTCGGTGTTAATGCTCCAGCTAATCTCATCAAGATAGCAGTAATCTTTAAGCACAGGTTCTCCTTTAAAAGCTAACAATGACTTGAGCTTCTCATAATCAAGCCTATTTTCCTTGTATGCCTTGTGTTTTTTTCAGAAGGTGCTCACAAATCAGTTTCTTCAAATAAAAATCTAAATTTGTCCATGTCCTTTGCTAGTATAATTCCACTATAAAATAGATTTGAAAGAAGAAGTCTGATCCGATAAATCTTATTTCTTTGCGCTGCTAGCAAAAGTAGAGCAAATTACTTTGTGCAACAAATGTTGACCATCTCTTCTTGGAAGGGAAAATTGATCCGCCATGAGAGATAGTTGAATGCATAATATTTGGCAGTGGAGTTCTCTTCTTAGTCAGTTGGCGCATCATCCAATTCGATAAAACAAGTGAAATGACTGCATAAATCTTGGGAAAGACAGCCTCAACAAATAGAGCATAGGTAACATACATGTTAACTCTTGAGTAAGCATGCGTCTTAATGAAAACATGGAAGGCAAACAAAGCAGAAAGAAAAAGGGAAATGGTGATGAAGCGAAGTACAAGACCTATCGGAGAATAAATACAGGAGCCTTGGTGTATAGCACATCATATAGAAATTTAAGCTATATTGCAACCAATTAGAAGGCATAGTTAGATGACTGTTTTTCATCTTTCATTGCCAAAGAGTAGCTTATTTGGCATTCAACAAATTGAAGGCTTAAATTTGCATAAAGATGCTTGAGGAATGAGAACAAGAAGAATGCCGTGTGCTAACATTGAAGCTCAGAATCATTTTCATTGTGCCATGGAATCATAGACAGTGTTGGTGCGGAGCTTGAAAGCAAAGAATCTTCAAATTGCCGAGTGCTGGCAAATCTCAGAATCAAGTTTCACTTTAAATACTTCGAAATTCCAAAAATGAAGATAGAGATGACAATGAAAGTTAAGGCCATGTTTGTATTGGTTTGTTGACAAGTATGTTATCCAAACAAGGCAACTTATGAAGCTCCCTCTTCTATATTTGCGCCAAGAGCCAAATGCAATGAGCAAGACTTACCATAAGAGGCTTAGTAAAACTAGTAAACACAGCTCCCAATTGTTCCACACTTGTCTGAAATTTTTTGAGAAGACCTCCATTTCTTTCTCTAATTCCAAAGTTTAGTTAATGGCCACTTACACATTGGACGGAAGTTGGATGGAAGTATCCAATTAAAAATATCCAATTAAAAACTAATTGAAATTATAATACTTAATTCAAAATTTATAAACTACAAGTACCTAAATAAAAAAATTAAAATTATAAGTACCTGCAGTACAATTTAACTTAAAATTTATTTAATTTAACCTAGCCCATAAGATTGTAGTTTATATTGTCCTAATTTATTTATGAATTTTTTAAGGTTTGACTTGAATTAATAGGTACACTTATGCATAGTTTCTACAACCAGATTTCTAACAACCCGTTAGTCACTTATGCCCACCAACTAAGGATTTGTGTAGCATTATTTTATATTTTAAAAGAAGTTTGTGTATATTTTAAAATTAGAAGAAAAATTCAAATAAAAAAAAATTATGGAAGATCAAATTATTTTTCTCTTATTAAAATGGCCAAAAAGTTACAAAATGTTAAACTAATGGCAATGTTATAATGAGTAAATTATAAAAATTAATCCTCTGCCTATATGGCAAACTCGGTCCCAAGTAAAAAATTAGATTGCATTTTTATGTTTCAAATATTTACAAAACATTGATCAAATAATTATGCTTTGTTAATACAAATACTTAAAATTTTATCTATTAAGGAAAAATACAAATTACTCTATTCAATTTTGAGTAGTTAAATTTTACGGAACTGACTTTTCCAAGGATGCACTTCCCTTCTTACACCAAACCTTGGATAGGAGGACAAAATTGACTTTGTACTGAAGTTGTTGCAAATTATACATTTTATCATTGCTCGAGTACTTCGTTAACTCTCTAATTTAACAATTTTTTATAGTCACTATTTTTTTTAAATTTTATTGCTTTTATTATTTTTTTACTTATATTATTTTTTTAATTTTAGTTCCCTAATTTTGAATTGAATTCAATTTTTAAATAAAATTTATTGAAAAATTGAATTAAAACATATATATTTGGTGATAACAAACTATTTAGATTTAGATAAATGAATATATTTAAGCAATTTATATTCAAATTAAAATAAAATTCCTAAATATGAGAAATAAAAATACTCAACAATAAAGTGAAGAATATATAATTGGTACATGATTATTAATTCTTTGAAGGCAAATTATACACTAGCAAACTATTTATTTGCATATATACACGTATCTACATATATATACATATATATATGCATATATATATAATTTCTCTTCAAAAAATTAGAAATCATATAATAATAATATATGAAGTTCACCATTTTACATGGACGAAGATAACATTAACATTATAGAATAGTAAAAGAAATGACTTTGTTTTAATTTGGATAAATCTGAGTAATTTGAAAATCACATCCCACGTTGAAATGTTGATACAATTAGGAAATGACAATCAACAATTCAAATTTATTTAAGTTGTATTTTGTATAAGTAGTTGAAAGTTAATAAATTAGTTAGTAACTGATATTTTATAGTTTATAACCAATAATTGATAATGATAAAATAAAAGCACACCAAGAGAGGGTGAAGTGGTTTTTAAAAAATTTAAATAATTAAGAGTTTAAAAACATTTGCTTTTTTGTAACTTCCAAAGAACAAACAAGTAGTCAATGAGTATATAATAAGTAAAGATATGTAATGAAGAGCAAATAATGAAAGAATAGAGGAAAGACAGTATAGTATAAATATTATAATGGTTCAATTGTTCAAAAGAATAACTGTTCCTTTAGATCTGTTCCACTCTCCCAAAATCAAAATTAATCTTGGTAGTTACCCATTAGCATTTTTTTTCTTTTATAAAGCCCAAGTACATGATCCTACTTGATCTTTTAAGGGCTCTAGCAATCCCTCCTCAACACTTGAGGATTTTTATTCTCAGAACCTAGTTACAAGGTGCCTACAAGTATTTCTCTCACACTCTACCTTAATTAGCAAACCTTTATAGGATAGGTTTGTCTCTTGAAGAGATTACAACGATTTATACACTCCAATAGTGTAGATTTACAAGTTGAAGTTTAAGAAAGAAGATTATATGAAATAGATATAATTCTAGAGAGAGAGAGAAAGAAAGCCTTCATAAAGAGAAGAGCATATGCTTGGCTCATTTGATCTATGAGTGTGATCATCTATTTATAGCTAGACTGAGAAAAAGGTCATTGGAAATGACATAATTTCCAATGAGTAATTTCTATTTAAAAGGTTCTTTCTCTCACTCTTAGTCTTTTCTGCTACTTGTTCTTTTCCATTTGTCATCATCCAATCATATTATCTTCAATATTTTGAAATGTGCAATACTTAATTTTTCACAAGCTCTCTTTATATATCATTTTTAGCTTGTACTATGAAAGCATAGTTAATTTACTCTTTAGAAAAAATTTGAATTTTGATAATGAAAAGTCCTTTTCTATGTAGTGTTGTTTATTTGCTCTTTTAGATTTTGATTGCATGTGGAAGCACTACTATTGACTGGCAATCAAACAATCAACTTGTAGAATTAAAAAATTCTACAAAAGGCAGATATGAAAGTTCACAAAACAAAAGAGCAATTTGAACAAATATGACATTTTAACTTCTTTTTTTTTGGATATAAAACAATCTAGAACACAAGTTTCACAAATACGGAAAAAGAGCAACATGTAACTTATCAACTTGATTTCATTTTCTAAGGGATAAACATGCGAAATATGTATGAAATTGAATTTTGACAGTTTTATTTCAATACAAAGAGCAATTGTACTTAAAAAAAAGTAAACTAGTTACCTTGCTTTTTCTATCTAGTACATTTAACATACCAAACCAACTCCATTTTAAATAATTCTACATATGAAACACTGTTGGAATTGAATTTGACAATATAGCATCAAATCAAAGAGCATCTGGGCATATACCAGTATAACGGTTTAAGCATATCTAAGCCTATCAACATTAAACATATTTTTGCACTTTACTAATTAACTCATTTAATCAATCATCATCAAAACTATTCTAATTGAGCAATTTAAGCATATACAGGGGGCCCACATTTATAGATACATTAGTAGATTGTTAGAAAGTGCTTCACAAAATTATTTATTGAACTAACTTTAATATAAAAATAACATAAAAGGGTATGTTAATATAAATAAAATCATAAATTAAATTAATTCATATTTATTTAATTTTATATTATATTAATGCAATTAACATGCTCAAAATAAAAAGATAATTAACTAAAATTATTAATTATATTTTATAATTTCACATATTTACTTGTGTAATTTTTATTTAATTATTATTTATAATAGAAATATAATTATTTAAAATATAATTAATTAGATTTAGGTTTTACATGATTAAGGGCATGAGTTGCTAATTAATTAAAGGAAGATGGATATAAACATGAAAAAATGATAAGTTATAAGTTACTTGAAATAGTTTGTCAAGGCTTCATTTTGTAAAAATAGCTAATAAATTAATTGATAACTGATAATTTAATTAATTATGTAAGTTATATTTTATAAAATTAACTATTAAACTAAAAATGTAAAAATAACATAAAATAACATGTTAATATAAAGAAATATATCAATTAAATTAATTCTTATTTTTTTAAAAATCAAATTATATTAATGCACTAAAGGTGTTCAAAATGAAAATATAATTACTTAAAATTTAGTTAATTATATTTCTTGACTTTACATATTTATTTACTTATATAATTTTTATTTAATAATTATTTATAATAAAAGCATAAATACTTAAAATATAACTAACTATATCTTATGACATTACATATTTATTAACATACATGTTTTTAATATATATTTTAGTTTAAAATAAGTATATAATTAACTAAAATTAAATTAATTATAATTTATGACATCATACATTTATTTATTTACGTGTTTTTGCTTATCAAGGGTTTAAGATTAGAATATAATTATGTATTAAAATTTTCAGTTGAAAATTTAAAAATAAAAGGATAAATTTGAAAAAAATTAAAAGTTATCAGTTTATTAGATATAAGTTATCCAAAAAAATTTATTAAATCAGAACTTATTTTTCTAAAAAGTTAGTATACTAAACATCTTTAAAAACTAACTTTTACTTTATTGACTGAGTCAATATATTATAAATTAACTTATGTCTTGCTTGAAATAAAGCCTAAATCAAAACCTTTTTTTTTCAATAGATTAGTACACAAAATACCTCTAGAAGCAATCAATAAAGTATAAGTTAATTTGTTTATTGTATGAAACAAAACTTGTGTTGAAGAAGTAAGAGAAACTTATCACAATTGCAGCCCACGGGTATCCAATAACCTAAATATAATTTAACTAAAAATAAGAAAATAAAAATTAAATTTAAATTAGTTGAAATAAATTCTGACCTGTTAAATTTTAATTATCAAGATCATAGTCGGAAGGAAGAAAATAAATAACGAGAGAAAGGAAAAAGAAAAACCTGTGCAAAATAGGATTTAAAAGATAGGAGGTAAAATGAGTTATCAAAAAATTCTAGGAAGTAGATACTTTTTCCATTTCTACATAAATCGTGAAAGGTTGGAAATGCAAAAGGATATCGTCTTTTAGGCTTCTAAATGATAATTTTATCATTTAAAATTAATTTTTGTGCAAGCATTAAATTTTTTAATGGAAATATCATTTCCCCAAATTTTATCCCATTAATTCTGCTAACAAAATTTGAAAAGAAACTGGAAATAACATCAATCGTCTATTAATTTCATTACCTGATTTCGTCCATTGATCATGTACCTTGCACGTGATCTAAGTGCCGCATATAATTATTTTATTAGCGACCATATAATATTTTCCATTTCCCTAATTACATCATCCCACACTTCAAAAAATTTTCTGTCAAGAAAAAAATAAAGAAAAGAAAAATCCAACTCATCAAAAATCTCTTTTAAAAAGATTACAGTGGGTTATTTCTTAAAAAGCCCATAACATCTCCCCAAAGTTTTCTCATTTTGATTTTAGAATTGCAGAAAACTGCTATGTTTTGCTCATTTTGATACAAGTGGCATTTTTTCTAACAGGATAAACAGAAAATCTTAATGGTCAAGCACTGCTGTGTGAGATTGCATTCTTTCTTCGAGGCTGCACCGGCTAATTAAGGGTATGATGGGGGCTGATTTTGTTAACGAAATAATTTTGGCGAACATAATTCCAGCTCTTCACAGGCCCACAAATCATTTCAGTTCTAAGATCAGAGAAAACTTCGAAAATGGCGTACTGTAATTTTATTAAAGGTGATTTTTATGACTTATCTTCTTCTTGTTTTCTTTTTTGACATGGAGAGTGTTCTGGTATGTGGGATGATTTAATTAGTGACATGGAAAATATTTAAAGGATTGCCAGTGAAAAAATTACACATAGTGCTTAAATCATGTGTTGATCATGTTATAGACGGAATCCACTAGTGGAATGGATGGCAAGTGTTATTACCAATTTTTCAATAATTACAAGGCGTTAATTCTAAGTTTTCGTAATATCAAAGATAAAATCCAAGTATTTTAAAGTTGAAAGAGGTATTTTATATTTCTTTTCAACAATTTCCGTAGAAATTTCTACTCTTCTAAGAAAATATTTTAATTTAAATTTGATAAAGTGGCATTAGCAGAAATTTTAATTAAAAATAACACTGTTATCCAGCATAAACGGGGATCAACAAGGGCTTATAGAAATGCAAAATACAGTTCAATATCTAAATAACCCACGATGACAATATAAGTACTTAAATTTTACAAATCCGCAAACATTTCCAACAGGAGTCACTTGGCTCACAAGACTCTTGACTCCGTTTATTCTGCGTCTGCATAGCTTCACAACTAACTTTGCAACCAAAGCCTCACCCGCATGTATTGAAAGATAAGCTCATCATTATTTAACGCTCCAAAACGTTTTACTTAGTTGGTAATATAAATTAAATAAAAAGAAATGATCCAAAGGACATTAGAAACAGAGAATCACTGAACATGTGTAAATATGCCATTTCCGCTTGCTATAAAAAACAGAGCACAATTGTGTATGTTTTAATTTAAACTAACTAAATTATATGCCACATCGATTTGTTACTTTATGTAAAGATAGCATTTCTCCTGTGTACCAGAAAATCCCTGAATTTCATGCATAAATGAAATGCTATAATTTGTTTGAAATGCTATGCAGTAAAACATAATATTTCGGTGAATTGAAATGCTATAATTTATGTTTGAATCTTATGCATATATGCATACAAATAGATGCAATAATGCAATTTTAAAATGGAAATGTAACTCCAATTTTATTTTGTAACAAGTATGAATACGAAGGAATACTACAGTGGGGCCAAAAAGAAAGAGAGAGATAGAGAGAAATGTTTAAAATATTCCATTGGTGCCATGAACCATTTAATCTAATTGTTCAGATTCATTGATTTGTGTAATACTAAAATCTAATAATTTAAAGTTACTAATGCATTATAAGGTGGAGTCAGGGAGCGGTTCGTCGCGATGCAAATGAATGCAAAAAAATATGATTATAACGGTCTAAAATTACAAAAAATCATGGACGCGATCTGCTCTAAAACCACAATATTAATATTGCAGTAGCGGACCGTTTTTTAAATCCTAGGGTGGAGTGTTTTAGTTTTCTAAAAAAAAAAAAAAAAAAGGTAACATGTCCATGTTGTAAAAAAAGGGGGGGGGGGAAAGATTTTAAAGACAATTACCTTTCAATTTTGGAACGTCCGTTTCATTCCTGCGATGAATAGAGTAATTCTCATATACATCCAATCCCAAATGTTGGGGGCAAACTGAAAGTAGGCATTTCTGCATGAAGTTTTGAGAACTAAAGTTCCACAAACTGCCCAAAACCCAGTAATGAATCCAAGAGCGATGCTCACATAAAACCCAAAGCTTATGAATTCATCTTCTCCTTCATTGTCATTTAAAGTTGGAGGAGTAGGAGGGCTTCCATCTCCCGGACATTTTTCAAGAGGTGGTCCACAGAGCCCTTGATTTCCGAAGTATGAAGAAGCATTATTGAGTGCCAAGCGGAATCTGTCCTGATAGATTGTTGAATGATAGATCGAAGTAACTCAGAAAATTTAAGTTTGAAAGGCTTGGTGGCATTATACCAGAAAGACGGTTTCTTGACAAATCGAGTGATTCCAAATTTTTCATCTCACCAATATTGTTAGGAATGAATCCTGTGAGATTATTTCTTGAAAGATTTAAAGAAAGTAATGCCGGTAGATGAATTATGGTATGAGGAATCTCTCCTTCTAAATGATTACAAGAAAGATCAATGGTTCCCATAAGTCCAAGGTTTTGCTCGTATTCTCTATCCGCTCCCTTCCATGCTAATGTTGCCTTGTCAATGACAATTGGAAAGTGTTCAGCATCGGTCCGCGACTCCCCGTAATATTGTGGCATCCATGATTTTCCCCGATTTTAGAATGGTATAGTCACATTTTGTCGCATCGCAATGCGTCGTAGCGATACCGCGACCAAGACCACAACGGCAATTTGAACCCCTGGCCCATATTAATGTTCACATTCATGCTAATGGTGTGCCTAGGAATGCGTCTATTGTAAGAATTTTATGATTCATAAAACATTTTAATATGCATACAATCATAAATCCATAGAGAAGAGTATAAGAATTGTACAAATAAAATAATAAAGGATTTTCAAATTACCTGACCCTCCAATTACATCCATGAGATCAGATCAAGAATTTGTAGAAGATGAAAGGATGATATCAATTATTTGGATTACTGCCCACACATCCTTAGGTGAGTCTCAGAGAGAATTGTGAGAAACAAAACTGCAATGTAATAAGAGATTGCAACTCATCTTATAAGGAGGTGGGTAGGGATCCAAATACTAATTAAAATTCAATTAGGATTAATTGGCCCATCATAATTAATCCAGAATTAGGGTATATGCACACATTTTAAAGTTATATTATAACATAAAGTCTAGGTATTATTATTATATTAAATGATATTGAATTATTATTTAATTCAAATATATATTAAAATGTGTTAATCCACAAAATTTATTTTACAATCTCCTACTTGGATAATCACATTTTAATACATAATTTTGAATTACAATATGTGACCACATTTAAACAATGTCATTAATACAATTCATACCATTACAACCATTGGTCAAATATGAGATTTCATTAAATGCATACATGATTATCTGATAGGGTTGAAAAGATATACATGTATGAAATTCTCATTCCAAAAGACCAAACAAAATAAAATGTGTGCATAATCAAAATATACAAAATGATCCATGCATCTGCCCAAGATGCTTTACAATAATTTAAGACAGGGTCTTAATGTCTTCTTATACTGCCATAATATAATAAGTACACTTTTCAATATAATAAAATGGCAAAATTATAAAATCTCGAAATCAACACAATTTTAGTTTCAAAATACACAAGTACTCCCATTAACTCAAAATATCAAAAGATTCAATAAGGCTCATATTTAATACATGTCTTTTAAATATTCCTACAGTTAGGCCTTTAGTTAATGGGTCTGCAAACATACAATCTATTGAAACATGTTCAATATGAGTAAGATGCTCGTGTGTCTTCCCTCTTGCAAACTAATATTTCACATCAAAGTACTTTGTGCGGGCAGAACTTTTATTATTTTGAGAGAAGCTAACAACAGCAGTATTATCGCAATAAATGGTTAAGGGTTTTGAAATGCTTTCTACTAAGCAAAATTCAGAAATAAAATTCCTTAACCATATAGCCTCTCGAGTGACTTCATAGCAAGTGACATACTATGCTTCCATAGTGGAGGTCGTTGTTAGAGTTTGTTTGACAATCTTCCACGATATAGCTCCTCCTGCAAGCATAAAGATATATCCAGATGTTAATTTCTTATCATTTGGATAACTGGAAAAATCAAAGTCTGAATAGCCTATACAAGTTAGATCACTTGACCTTCTATAAGTCAATATATAATTTTTTGTACCTTGTAGGTACCTCATGACTTTCTTAGCTGCTATCCAATGTCTTTGACCAAGATTACTTAGGTATCTCCCAAGCATACTAATTGCAAAAGTAATATCTGCACATGTACATCCTTGGGCATACATCAGATTACCAATAACGGAAGCATATGGGACCATACTTATTCTAGATTTCTCATCATCATTTTAAAGATACTAAGCTTTGGAAAACACTTCACCCTCTTGAATAAGTGTAGCAGTATGCGAGCATAAGGCCATGTTAAATATTTTAAGCACTTTATCTATATATGCCCTTTGAGACAAACCAAGCAAACCCCGGGATCTGTCACAATGGATCTCTATGCTAAGCAAAAAGGACGCATTGCCAAAATCCTTCATATCAAAATTCTATGACAGTGTCATTTTTGTCTCATTCGAAAGATTTACATCATTACTCGTAATGAGAATGTCATCAACATACAACACAAGGATCATAAAATTACCTACACTCATCATATAATAGATGCACTAATCCACTGCATTCTTTTTAAATCCAAGAGAGGACATAATCTCATGAAATTTGAGATACCATTACCTGGATGCTTGTTTCAGGCCATATATCGACTTATTCAACTTACACACCAAGTGCTCTTTTCCATTCTCTTGGAAACCATCTGGTTATGTCATGTAGACTGTCTCTGACAGGTCACCATTAAGGAAGGCAATCTTTACATCCATCTGATGTAACTTAAGATCAAAATGAGCCACTAAAGCTATTATAACTCAAAACAAGTCTTTGGTCAAGACTGGTGAGAAAGTTTCCTTATAATCAATTCCTTCTTCTGCATGTAACCTTTAGCTACTAATCTGGTCTTGTATCTTTCAATTTCACCTTTAACAATCCGTTTGGTCTTAAAAATCCATTTGCATCTAACTGGTTTACATCCTTCAGGTAGTTCCCTTAAATTCTATACATTATTCTTGTACATTGAATTTATTTTATCCTCCATGGCATAAATCCATTCTAAGGAATTAGAACTTGAAATAACTTTTGAGAAGCTAATAGGATCAGAATCATCATTCACATCAAACTTATGTTCTTACAAATAAACTACATAGTCGTTTGAAATTGCCTAATGATGAGTTCTCTATGATCTTCTCAAGGGAACTTTCTTAATTACATCATTTAGTTCATTTACTAGTTGGATTGGTTCAATCACAGGTTATTCTAGATCATTTTGCAACTCTATATGCGTCAGTTCAACAAAAGGCACTATTAGAGGAATAACACTTTGTTTATCAACCATTTGGGAGACATTGCTTTGTTCTTCTCCTATAGAGATCTGAGGTGACTTTCTCCCACTATTCGACTCACCCTCAAAGTACACAGCATGATTCGACTCAATAACTCTTGATGAATGAGATGGATAATAAAACCTACTTCCTCTTGAACCAATGCAGTAGCCAATAAAATACCCATTAATTGTTCTGACTTCAAGTTTCTTAGTTTATGGGTTATAAAGCCTAATTTCAGCTTTGTAGTCCCAAACATGAAAATGTTTCAAGCTTGGCTTCTTACCATACATCAGCTCATATGGAGTCTTTGGCATGGATTTGCTCGGAACTTGGTTCAACACATACACAACAGTTCTTAAAGCATCACCCTATAAAAATTTTAGTAAGGTGGAATGAGTCATCATACATCGTATCATCTCTATGAGTGTTTTGTTCCTTCGCTCTACAATTCCATTCTATTCTGGTGTGCTAGGCATAGTGTAACTAGCTTTTATTCCACACTCTTGTAAATATTTTGCAAAAGGATCAGGATTTCTTCCAGTTTCATCATATCTACCATAAAATTCACCACCTCTGTCTGAATGTACACATTTGATTTTCTTTCCTAACTTTAGTTCAATTGCTATCTTGAACCTTTTGAAGGCTTTTAATGCTCCAGAATTTTCAGAAAAAAGCTCCACCCATCCAAATCTTGAATAGTCATCAATAAAGGTGATGAAATACTTAAAGCCTCCCATTGCATTGGGTGAGATGGGCCTACACACATTAGTATGGATTAACTCTAGCATACTTTCTTTGGAGATGTGGCATAATCTTCTATGCCAAAGCATTAAAGATGTTTTATTTAATCTTGATCTTTTATTTCCAATAACTGAGTTAGTGGGATTTTCAAAAGCATTATCCAAATCAATTTTATATAAGCCACTATTCAAAGTACCAGTTCTAACAACACAGGAGTCATAATATAACTTAAAATTATTATTTTCAAATAAACATAAATATCCATCTTGGTCTAAACAAGTAATAGAAATCAAATTCCTTCTCATAGAAGGTACAAAAACAATGTTTTTCAATTCTAAAACATGATCAGTGGATAAATATAAAGAAATAACTCCTATGTGTTCAACTTGTACTTTCTCTCCATTTCCCAGCTTCAAAGCTATTTCACTCTCACTTAACCTCGTCAGATTTCTTAACACCTGCAAGTAATTAGTGACATAGATAGTGGCACCAATATCCAACCACCAACTGTTAGAAGGAACTTCAACACTATTAGATTCAAAACAAACTAGAACCAAAGGGTTATCTTTCTTCTTCTTTTTAAGTCACTTCTTAAATTTCAAGTAGTCTACCCTTTTGTGTCTATACTTCTTGCAGAATTTACAATTTCTTTTGAACATGGCTTTCTTAGGCTTATGTTGCTACTCCTTCACATCATTCTTCTTCCTTTCATGATTAGATTTCCCCTTATTGTCCTTTGGGAAGAGCTTATTTGCTTGTCTAGAACTCAAACAATGAGCAACAAAATTTGCTGCTTACATCTTTGTTTTCTTTATATCCTCTTTTGCTTGAGTCACTATGGAAATCATTTCATTGATGGTCCATTCTCCTTTTTGAGTATTGTAAAATGTTTTCAACACATCAAATTGAGGAGGAAGCAACTCCAAGCCTCGCCAAATTAGTTAACTATTTCCTAGATCGACATTCATACTCTTCAATCGGTTGTAATAATGCACCAATTTCATTATATGCTCCCGAACACCACTCACTTGATCATACACAGTCTTCTCCAATAAGGACAAAAAATATCCTTTTTCAACTTTATCAAACTTGATATATTTTTGGCCCACTGAATTTAGGAAGGCTTTTGCCTTCTAATTATGAGGAATACTTTGCCTAATAGTCTTATCTATAGTGTACTTTATTATCATCAGACAGATTCTATTGGAATGAGTCTATTTTTCATGTTGGGCTCTTTGAGTAGGAATTGACTATTCATTGATCTCTGATTCCTCTTCACATAAAGTTAGATTAAGATTGGATACTGTTAGATACAGTTTCAAGGATTTCACCTAGTCTTCATAATTGTTCTCATTTAAAGTTTTCACAAAAGTTAATTGCATAGGAATATAAGCTGAGAAAAATTATTAAAATTTATGAAATTAATCATAAATTAACAATATAGCATGTTTGCATAATAGTCATGCTTTAAATTTTCCTCATAATTATTCAACTATTTATAGTAAAATGCTATGATACTTAGTACCAATAAGGTATAAGTATTATAACACAATATAAGAACTATATGCTAAATTCCTAAAACCTAAAACCAATAAGGTATTTAAAAATTTTTAAAAATTAACATATAATTCTAATACTCGTATTATCACCTACAAACTACATTAATAGAATTATACCGATAGGGTATAATTTTCATTAGTATAGTACTCTCCTAATTTTTTATTATTATTCCAAAATTTAATTATCATAACATTAATTTAATTAACACAATATATATATTAAATAAAACATTACAAGAATTTCATGCAATTAACCCATGATAGGTGAGTTTGATTGCATGAAATTTAAAGGCATAACATGAGCAATTATAATCTTTGTATAAAATAAATAATCAAATTGCATATTAATGAAAAAATTAAGAAAATATGCATACAATTTTAAATCATCCAAAAAAAATTTACATAATAGATAATTTTACAAAGATTATACAGTAAAAATTTCAGACTAAAATTCAATTAATTTAATACTAAAAAAAATAAAACAAAGAATAATGAAAAATATTTTATTTCTAGAAAATTATATAAAAAAAATTATCAAAAATTAGGCTCGGAGAGCGGAGCTTATCTGCTCAATGAAGAGACTTTGATTTCCAACGAAGACGCTTCTCATACAAGAGGTGTCAGAATTACAGAAGCAAAATATTCATCTTTGCCTTCAATCATACTATGAATTACACGGAGAGAGAAGAAAAATGTAGAGAAAAGATTAGAACGGCAATTTAGAGAAACGACTTTGGGAGAGGAATATAAGGATTAAGGCTGTAGTAAAATGTAGACAGAGACCTAGAACGGCGTTCCAGAACTAGGGTTGTAAAAGACGAATATAAGAACTAGGGTTTTAGGAGCAGCCGGAATTAATTTTTTTTATTCATCAACATGTTGCTAATATTTTTGTAATAATAGTTTTTTTTTTCAGAATTCAAAAGAAAATATTCAATAATTTTCTAAAATCTTAACAAGTTCTCTATATTACCGAAACAGATCTGAAAAAAAATTGTTGTCAAAATATAATCTCAAATTAAATAAAAATAAGAAACAATAAATTTAAAATAACATTACCATAATTTTATGCTAATTTATTATGGTTAGAGCATACAAGGAATTTATACTAGGTAAAATAAAATATCAAAATATAATTTGTACAATTCGATTCATCAATATAGATTCTTAACTCTAACACCAACTGTAAGAATTTTATGATTCACAAAACATTTTAATATGCATACAACCATAGATTTATAGAGAAGAGTACAAGAATTGTACAAATAAAATAATAAAGGATTTTCGAATTACCTTAGCCTTCAGTTGAATCTATGAGATTAGATCAAGAATTTATGAAAAATAAAAGTATGATATCAATTGTCTGGATCACTGCCCACACATCATCCTCAGGTGAGTCTCAAAAAGAATTATGAGAAACAAAACTGCAATATGATGTGAGACTGCATATCACCTTATAAGGAGGTGGGTAGGGATCACAAGGATACACTAGTATTTTTTTTAAACCAACTTTTCAAAATTAAAAAAAAAATTCTTTTTGAACTTAGTTTTGTCATCAAGAAGTTAAATGAGACATTAAGGCAAGCCCTAATTAAAATCAAACTAGAATTAATTGGTCCATCATAATTAATCTAAAATTAGGGTATATGCACATACTTTAGAATTATATTATAACATAAAGTCTAGGTATTAGTATTATATTAAATGACATTAAATAATTATTTAATTCAAATATATATTAAAATGTGTTAGTACACAAAATTTATTTTACATCTGTCTCATAAAACATGGTTTTCCTTGAAGACTGGGTATTTGACAAGGCATTCATGTTATTGAGACGTAGTGGTATCTGTCCGTTATGGGAGAGATCCAATATCTGAAGATTTGGTAGATTACATAGACTCATGGGATTGCTTCCCCGGAATCTATTTGCCTTCAAGCGCAAAACAACTAAATCAGGGTTATACCTAATCCAGGACGGCAGTTGTCCTTGCAAATTATTCCCTCCAAAATCAATGAATTTCAGGTTATGACAGTGTATCAAAACCGGAATTTCACCTGAGAGATAGTTATCATTCAGGTGGATAGATAAAATTTGTTGTAGGGAACCTATTGCTTTTGGTATTCTCCCAGACAAATTATTTTTTGCCAAATCAAAGATCTTAAATTTTGCAGGTATCCTAAACAAGCAGGAAGTTTTCCGGAGAGAAAATTGCCAGACAGACGAAGATATTGTAATTGTGGTGTTGCACAAAGGGACGAAGGTACAGAACCTGAAAGCCTATTATTTGAGAGTTGCAAAAAGGTCAAGCTCTTCGGAAATTGTGGCAATGGACCTGTCAGATTGTAGAAGCTCACATCCCAAACATATCTCGAATCCTCAATTGGAAGTGCAGGACAATTGAGTTTCTTCTTTTGAGATGATTTTGGGAAAGGGCCGACAATGTTGTTATGGGAGAGATTCATGTATGACATACAAGGAGATAGGTCCCAAAACCATGTGGGAATTGTATTTGAAATTCCGTTATTAGAAATGTCAAGAAGGCTAACTGGTAATAGATTTTTAAGCCACGCAGGAAAATCAGGACCCAGCTTGCATGACGACAAATGCAATTTTTGGAGTTTAAAAGGTGGAACCCAATTTTAACTCAAGTTGAAAGAAAGCATATTGTGGGACATATCCACGTCTTGCAGCCCAGACAGATTCCGCAAGTGTGCCTCATTTACCACTCCACTCAAATTGTTTGAGTTGAGATTCAAGTGATTGAGACTTGGAAGTTGTCCAATGCTATATGAAAGAGTCCCATTCAATTGGTTGTTGGAAAGATCTAAGTATGCCAATGTTGGAAGACTGGTAAACTCAGGCAATGGCCCACTCGAGTTGTTCTGACTTAAAATCAGACTCTGAAGATAAGCAAAGTGTCCTAGTGATTGTGGAAGTAAACCAGAGAGACTAGTATTTCCGAGGTGTAATGAATTCAAGGATGAAAATCTTGTAAGGTCAGGAAATGCACCCCAGCTGAATGGGTTGTTACTTAAAACTAAAACTTCTATACTACTTTGGACATGACAAAATTGGTTTATTGAGTCACTAAGTTTGGCGGACAATTTGTTTGAATAAAGAGATAAATATTTCAATTGACACAAATTTCGCAAAGATTTTGGTAAGCTTCCTTCAAAGTTATTGAATGAAAGGTCAAGATGTTCAAGAGAAGCCATAGTTCCAAACTCATTTGGTATATGACCTTGAAAGAAATTACCCGACAGGTGAAGATGTGTGAAGAGTCTGAAGACTTTACTAATATTAAGCACCCATGGCAGAATTGAAGAATTTAAGTCATTGTTTGCAAGATCAAGGACGTGGAAAGAAGTGGAAGTGTTTATAGGGGCAAAAGTATCAGGATTGACATGAGGAAGTCCACAGTCATCAAAATTAAGTTCTAATAGAGAAGAGAGTTTGCTTATTGATGATGGCCAATCAACGGCTTAACTTAGATTAACATATGACTTAGGATTTAAAAAACGGTCCGCGAGCGCAATATTGCCCGCAATATTGCATTTTTGGGAGAGACCGCATCCGCGATTTTTTACAATTTTAGACCGTTATGGCCGCATTTTTCCACATTCGTCTGCATCGCGACACGATCGCGATCGCGACCGCAACTGCAATTTAAATCCCTACATATGACAAACTAAGGTATTTCAAAGCAGAGAGGAGGGAAATCCATTCAAAATCATTTATAAATAAATTAACATTACCCCAAAGGTCAAGAGACTGCAGATTAGATAGATTTCCCAATTCATGGGGAATGGTGCCAACAAGGTTTGAATCTGCAATTCTGAGCTCACTCAGTTGAGAAAGTAGACCAATACACTTTGGGATTTCCTGTGCTTCAATGTGATTACTATAACTGAGATCCAAGAGAGTAAGATATTGAAGTTCACATAGTGAAGAATCTATTTGACCTCCCAAGTAGACGCCTGAAGATCTAATTCGGTGACACGACCAGTTAAATTGTTGCATGAAATTCCTTTCCATTTGCAACAATCAACTTCATCATTCCAAGAGGAGAAAACGTTAAATGGATTAATGAAGCCATTCTTTAACTTAAGAAGGGCTTGCTTGTCTGTCTCAGGGCACCTCATGATTGCATTTCCAGCACATAAAGTGAAACACAGAAACGCAGTGATGAAGAAGCTTAGGACTGGTTTGGATTTTGAAGAGGCACAGAAGGGGTGAGCTTTCATCTGAAGAAACATATCTAATTGCAAGTGCCGCGGCTTAATGCTTTTGTGTAATATGCGAAGCCATGTGCAGCATATATATAATACTTACTTTCGCCGAGTCGCTGACATGCAATTTCCTATAATCTTTCCTATTGGCTAACTTGCGTGGAAGGGCAAGACTCCACTAAATAGCCATTGACTCGTACAAAAACTCGGGACATAGCCTAATCTTTCTACAAAGAAATGAATCAATAATTAAATAAATTAGAACATATATTAAATAAAAATGTAGATAAATTAAATAATATATATTATATAATTATATTTTCTCTTACAAATAATAATATCAAAAGATTAGAAAACTATTGATTTTGAAATAGTCATGTTTGTCTTATTATTTTAAAAGTAATTTAATACTGAATTTTGATCATTTTGTATATCATTCAAATAAGAATAATTTTGCATAATTAATTAATAATTGATGTTACCAAATAAAATGGATTGTGTAAAATTAAATATTATAATCAATTATTCTAATAATTAATTATTTATATTAATATATCAAATAAGTCCTACATCATTTTAATAACAAAAGCAACCATTTAAAATAAATGCGCGCCCAATATTGTAGACCCAAGTTCAAGATAATTAAAGAGCAAAAATTCCAATAATAATATTAAATATTATTGCTTCCCAAGTGACTGTTACTTTTTTTATTATAAATCTCACACAGTCGTCAAAATTACTTGATAGTTATAAATTTTTATGGTTTTTATACAAATTTTACTTCTGACAAATATATGAAAGATACATTATAAATGTACCTTATAATGAATAATATTCTAAAAAAATATTGTAGAACAAATTAAATAATTATTTTTAAAAAATAGTTCATCTTTTTGAAATAAATTTATTAAAATATTATGGAATTTTGAGCAATAAATATTTTTAAATGTTTGTATGCACTCTTATAACATGTTTGGTATGATATACTAGAATGGAATGGGAAAATTTTATTTAATAGGTACCGTAAAACAGGAATGTCTACTCCCTAGTTAATATATGAGAATAACCATTTTATCAAATGATGAAATTTTCATTTATTCCATTATTTGTAAAATAGATTTTTTATATTTTTATCTTTTACATCTTTCATATATTTTAATATTGATTTTATTAATAAATAATATAAAATGACATCTATTTTTAATATTATATTATTAAAGTATTTTAATAATTATATTTTTAATAGTAACAATGAAAATAAAATATTTTTATATTTTTAATAAACAAAATTTTTTATACAAAAAGGTGTTAATTAAATTGATATGTTTTTACTATGAAAATTTATTTGTTAATTATGATATTGATAATTATATTTTTTATTTCAATTATAAAAATTATAATAAATAAAAAATGATTATACTATATTTTAAAAATGGTTTCAATTTTTTACTTTCCTTTTATTTTTAAACGTATTATTATTGTTTACATTTTTTTATTTCATTCCTACAATATTTTTTGTACTAAATATAATTATAGAATAAAATATTCATTCAATTTTTAAATATATCAAATAAACTTATAAAACAATTATTTCAGCCCATTCCATCCTAACAACGGCAACATTAATTATTTAGGAAGGGAGAGGATTAAATAAAAGGGAAGAAGACTGGAGTTTCTGATGGACTTAGAATATTTCCGAAGAAATATTTTCGGTATTTATAAGGTATCATTAATAATTTTTTTTAATTTCATTTTTATGTAAATAAGGAATAATTATAGTTTAGTCAAATGTAATTTTACTGATTTTTATTTAATTCATTCATATTTTGAAGCATTATAATTTACTTATAAGTAATTTTTAATATGTCGACATAATTTTTTTGGTTAAATTTTTAATGAAATATTTTATAATAAGTAAGTGAAGTAAATTTAAAATATATCATAAGGGAGTAAATTATAATTTTTTTATATTTATATAAATTTTTGTTTAAAATTTTCAATTAAGAATAAAAATTATATTAATCCTATCTCCTTAATTTGGATCTTCAAACTAAATGTTATATACCATATGCATTACAAAATTATCAATAAAATAATATATAAATTTTGGTATTTACAAACATCAAGAGTTCTAATTAATTTTTTTATATGTGTCATGTATTGTAATAGATTTGTTTTTCTTATTTAAGGTGTGTTATTATAATAAGGAGACAAAATTAATATACTTTAATCCCTAAAGAGAATTATTAATATTAATTTATATAAATATAAGAAAATTACAATTTAGCAACGCATGATTCCTTCTGATTTCACTTAATTTATCTATTATAAAAATTTTCATTAAAATTTGGATTAAAAAATTTAGATGAGTAAAGTGGTAATGATAAAAAAATATAGGTGGATCAATTGTAATATTTGACAGTATAGGTGGTTTAAATAAAAAATAATGAAATTATATATGATTAAAGTATAATTATCCCTAAAAATTATAAAAACAACTTTTGACGGAAGTAGTTTAAACTGTATGCATGTAAGATTGTGAAATTTGTTTTATACATTGCATCCCAAGCGGGGTAATGTTTCTATGATCGGACCTATAGACAGAAGAGTAATGTTCCTGGTAAGTATTGTGGTAGTTGCTAAAATTGTAAATCTTACGGAACCTTACAGCAAAAATGGTTACAAAGGAAAAAGGATATTGCTCATTTCCTGTCGCTTGACAAATGTTACCATTTTATTGGTTAGAAGAGACAGGGCGAGTTACCCCAAAGAAGGTACTAGGGCATTATAGTCCAGCCATTAATTTAAAATTAAAAAAAAAAAGGCAACTAAACATAAACTACATTTTCGACGGAGAAAGTAAACAATGATTGTACGAATCAAGTCTAGCAGGGTCCACAGGGTTTTTTTTTTTTTTTCTTTTTAAACACCCCTCTGCCCACGGCTTTACGGGTGTTATGCGCTGATATTAGGAGTTCAAACGGGCCAAGTAACCTATCGGACACCTATGATTCAATCTAATTTATGTCTAATTCAATTTAATTTATTGAAATAACATTTGGTTTACGAAATCTTATACTTTTTAAAAAATATACATTCATGAAAATATGATTTTTAAAAATTTAATTAATAAAAATGTAATATTCTTATATTTGATTCACTATAAATTTTTTTGAAAATATTTTAATATTACATTCCTATTTTATGAAAATTTGAAATACCCATCTCCCACCATGAAAATATTTTGAGAGAATGTAGGGTTAAAAAGATTCTCAAGAATGTAATATTTTTTGACATTTCTTTTTCAAATCTTGAATCAAATATGAAATTGTGATATTCCCTTAAAATATTTCTGAAAATATTAAAAATATTTTGTAAACCAAACGTCATCTTAGTTAAATGAATTAAATTAAGGTCAATATAGAAAATTTTTTAATTAAATAGGTCAAATCTTTTTATTTTAAATCTAATCTACAAGCCTATTAGACCAACTTATTTAATATTTTTAATTTAAATTTATTTATTATGAAGGTAATGACATATAAATTTTTTTTTCAAGTCCATTATATAGATTAAATATTTTAAATATTTATTGTATAATTTATGATAAATTAATTTATCCTTGTTATTAATCTTTGATGTTATAATAACTTAATTTTATTTTACTTTTAATTAAATATTAAATATTTAAATTAGTAATTTTATGTTATGAGTATATAAATTTATTTTTTTATTAATTAGTTCTTATATAAAATTTTGTATTAATTTTAATATTATTAAGGATATTTTAAAAATATATTGATATAAGCTTATATAAATTATTAGTTTATAAAAAGGTCTTTTAAGTTTTAAGTTATTAGCCTATTTAAAAGTTTGCATTTAAAATAAGTTTTTAAATAAAATAACAAGTCAAATTTTTAAAATAGGTCAAATTCGGATCTGAAATAAAATTTTATATAAATTAATAGGTCAAATCTAGATTAATATTTTATAATATAAGTCAGATTCTTATCTTATCCCATCCCATTTACATCCTAGCTGACTTATATTATTTAAAATAATTTTTAGGAGGTTGCTCTCGTACTAAATTCTTGTAGTACTCATAAGTACTCTTAGTAAACAGAGAGCTGACGAGCAATACGTGTAAATACATCCCTTAAAATCGGTTGCAATTTTTGCTAAAAGGACCATTTTGTCCTTCAAATAAAGTTAACCTCAAACGACAAAAATAATTGACTTATTTTATAACTTACACCACACACAATATATCATGCCATATTTAGTTTGTGATTTTAGCGTCCCCCCAAAGTCATTCTTTTTTATTTTTCTCGTCAACTTATTTTTCTTATTTTAACCGTGCATTTTAACTCTTATTATTTATGTTTTATACACTTTATTTCTCTTTTTTATGTTAATTTCTTCTTTGCATTTTTTCTCAATTCTATTATTTATAATTTATATATTAATATTACCAAATAATATAAATATAATATGATATAAAAATATTAAGTGAAAGAAATATTTTTATATAAAAATAAAAGGAATATATTGTGACTATTATATTTCACATTGAAAAGTTAGAATTAAAAAATAAAATTATATTATTTATTTTAAGTGATTGTATTACATTTTTAAGTGATCATGACTTTCAATTATATTTTAATTCTAACTATCAAATATAAGATCTAATGGCAATGATTTTTTCTCTCATCTATCACATAAAACTCTCCTCTTATTATATACTTTCTAATAGAGTTGTAAATTGATCAAGCAACTCATCCAACTTGGAAAAATGTAAGATTTAGATTTTTTTTGGATTATTATTTAAGCTAGGCTTAAGTTATGAAAATAAAAAAGAGGCCGATTCGGCTTCACCAAATTCTATTATATTAATTTATTTTTAATAATATAATTATATTTTATTAAAAATAATTATATTTAATTATATTTTTATTTTGAATATATTAAATACATTAATATACTTTATTTTTAATTAAATTTAAATTACTTTAACTTATATATCTATTTGTATTAATATATTATTTTATATTTAATAATTAATTATACAAAATAATTCTTATATAATTAACTACCTTATCAACTGTTATATCAATTAGTTGTACAAAATATAACTTAAATACATAGTATAGATAAGATATATTATATTTTAATTTTACATTAAAGCATTTTATATAAATTAAAACTTTATATTTTAAACATCAATATCATCGAGTAGTATAGATATAATATGATTAATTTATTTTTATTATAAAATTATTTAAAATTTTAAAATAAAATATATTAACTGAATTAATTAATTAATTAATTGAATTTTATCATTATTTTTATGTCAATAATTAAGTATTATATTTCAAATTAAACATATATCAATTGAAATTTTAATGTAGCTTTAAAGCTCATGCATTATTTTTATTCTTTTTATCTACTTCATTATATATATATATATATATATATATATATATATATATATATATATATATATATATATTCTTATTGTTTGCAACTAATATGTTATTATCATTAAATATTATTAAGATTTTATAACTCAACTTAAATATATGGAATGTTAAAAAAATTTATTTGCAAAATTCAATGTATGATTGTAAAAGAAACATAATACACTAAACTATAGCATTATTATGGTATATTTTTTATTGCATAATGATAAATTAATTTCATTTAAAAATGTTTAAATTATAATGTTAATAGACATTTTTATTTTTCTAATTAAATATTTTAAACGATTATTCAAATAGACTGAAAATAAAAATAAAATATTTAAAAGCAACTATAAGACGGTTCAGTAAAAACGAAGGGGTACAGTGCATAAATTACTACTATATTCTCTTTCTCCATTAAATGCATATCCGATAAAGGGCTTTTATAATTAATGGCTAAGATGCATTTCTTATATTTGAATGTTTGAGATTGAGTTTTGCTATGGTACTCATGATTTTGTTGTTAGTACCACATAATTCTCCTAATTTTTTAATACGTTAAAATATCTTTAAACTTTGATGGAATATAATATTTTAATTGCAATTAATGCATTTAATTTTTTGAATGAGTAAATATCTGTATTTTCATGAATAAATTACAATTTGTCACTTATGTTAGGCTATTGAATTTGCCAACACCATAATATAGAAAGTTACACTTTGTGTAGTTGATTTTTCATCTTTTTTTATTTAATTTACTTGTAATTTCAAAAAAATAAAATTTATTCACGTATGATAAAAATTTGTTCATCTAAATTATTTTTTATCAAAAAATTAAATACATCATGCATGATTTCCATTTCCCTCATTTTGATTCAATTAATCATTAAATTCAAAAGAATTCTCCCCTCAAATAAACCCTAATTTCGAAAACCCAAACCTTTAACCTAAGTAGTATCCAACCATCCCATGAAGGTTTTGTACCTTCATCTATATTTAGAATTTAATCCTTGATCGTCATGTTTATGTCAAATAATTTAATTACTCTTACTATTACAAAAAAAATTATACCCTATTATCTTCTCCATTATCTTACCAATTCTATTAAAATAGAAGCCTCGCTAATGGGCCATAGTACTTAACTATTCTAATAAATTAAGATACTATCTAATATAATATGAGAGTTATTAAATAGTATAATATAATATATGTATAAAATAAGATAATATACTACATTACATTTAGCCTCTAACAGTATAAGATTATCCTATCTATTATCATCTTGAATAAGAATAAATAAATCTAAAAAAATAAATAACTTAATAAAAATCACAATGCTTTTTTTTAATAAATGAAAGAAAGTAAGACATATATGTTCTTTTTTTTATTTCAATAAATTAGAATTTATCTTAAGATTATCATATCCCTTAATTGTATAACTTATACAATATTATCAAACCTTATACGATGAGAAAAATGAGACATGATTGTAATACTTCACTATTATTATGTACTTGATTAATAATTTTGTAATTTATGTGATTTATAAATCATTATCATTATGTTATAAGGATTTAAATATGATCTATTGTCAATATAAATTAATTTTATACTATCATCTACTCATGGGTTGTCATGATAATAAAATTCTATTAAAACTTCTTTTCTGTTATTAAAAATTCTTAATTAGTTTTACACTGTTATTGAAGTTTCTTTTCTCATTTGGTGATAGTGTAAAATATTATACAATAACAATATCTCAAATTTAAACTTATGTAATAACATTCAAATGTTGTCCGGTCCATTTCTAAGCATATGATAAAATAAAAGTTTAAATGTAATTTTGGTTCCTTTAAAATATAAATTGTATGATTTTGACAAATTACTATAAATTTTGGTTTCATCAATTTCTATAAATTTCTATCATTTCCCATTCCATCTTTGATCTATAAGCACATATTTTTGACAAATTACTTTTCTAATTTTTATAGATAATTAACTTTTAAAATGAATTTTCATATGAAATTCATTGATTTTGTTAAAAAATTTTAAATTCTAAATATTCTATGGGACCAAAATAGATGATATTAAAATAAAGGGATCAAAATTGTGCAATTTATATTTTAGTGATTAAAAATACATTTAAGCAATATTATAATTTAAATGTCTTATTTAGCACAATATTATAGTATATTGGTTCATTTCATCTTTTTCTAATATAATTTTACAATTCATTCTTTATTATTTCTAATTAATTCAAATTAATTATATAACAAATAAATTATTTGTAAAAAATAACAAGATAAATTAGCATACTACAATATTATAATTTTTGTTTAAAAAATCCTAAAAATCATGAAATTTGAAAAAATGGTAAATTAAATTGATAGTGAGCATTCATTCTAAGTTTTGTATAATTTAAAGGCATTATTCCCAAATTCTTAAAATTTGAATGAGTAAAATCTAACAATCCAAAATTAAGGAGGATATTTTATATTTTTTCCTGATAAATAATTATGATAAAATGACATGACAAACCATTTGAATTCAACACAAAAGCTTTGAATCAATATATATATATATATATATATATATATAGCGAATTGCTCCCTTTGATATCCACTTTTCATTTTCCCCAAAAATCGAATATAACACACATTTATTTGAAATATAAGAGGATTAAACAATCATTTTCAACTTACTTCAAATGTAAAATAACTATACACTAAATAAAATCATTTCTTCCATAACATTATTTTGATTCAAACTCATAAGCTTTAAAATAAGTTACTAACACAATAAGTTACTAACACAATACCACTAGGGCAACTAATTTAACAATAATTTTAAGCATAATAAATATATTACTACACTAAAGTGGATTGGGATAGTTGGACTCCACCTTTTTCTTTCCAAAAAATTAAATATTTATTTATTTTAAATTTGATGAAATAAAAACAACTTTGTAATCTCATATTAAATTCAAATAGTAATTAAAAATTATATTTATTTTGATTTTATAATTTCTCACCATTATTTCTTTTCTATTTTAATTTATTCTTCTCTTTCTTCTTCATAAGATGCACTAAATTCTAAAATTATTTTCTCTTTTTTTTTTTGTCAATGTATTCTTCTATTCTCATTTACATGAACTCTTACTTGGTCCTTCAATGTACTTCATATGCCTCTTTTAACATGCATAAATTTTTAATAAAGGATGAGAGTTCTCTAATAAAGTAAAAAATATATTTACTTTTATTAATGAAGTAAAAAAGAATTGTATGAATATATCAATTTTTGATTTTTTGCTAATAATTATATATATATATATATATATATATATTGTAAGAAGTAAAAATTGATCAAATCATATAAGAGTATTAATTTGGTACCCTTCAAATCCATTCATATTATTTTATGTATTTGTTATTGTTTATCTGGGTTTTGTTTTGATTTATGTATATAATGTTTTCACTATTCATAAAACCAATTTTTTTTAACATTAAGCATAAATATAAGTATGATTTTAAAAATTTGTTAAGCCTAAAAATGTTAATTTTTGAATTAAGAGATTAAAATAACTTAAAAATGATTTAGAAAAATTTAACATGATATTTGGGAAAAAAGTAGGATGGTCTATAGCTTTACAAATCATTGACATAGAAAATTGATTTGTAAAGACTAAATGTTGGTATTTTTTGTGAATAAATTTGTTTATCTGTCTATACTAATATAAAATAGGGATTGGAGATCTTTTAGTGCACTTTTTATGTTTTCAAAAATACTCATATTCAAATATTACACATTTAAAATTGCAGTGTATTTAGTTATAGTTAATAGTACCTTATCACTATCATTTTTCTTCATTCTTTGAGTATCATATATAGCCTATTTGCAAATCTCATTTATTTCAATTAGTATTCTCCTTATTTATTAGTAATCCCATCCTTATCATTCCCTTAATTTGCTTTCAAATACTGTGCACTTAAAATAATTTTGCATTTAGTTGTAGCTAATAGTCCCTTATTACCGTCATTTTCCTTCATTCTCTAAGTTTCACATATAACTTGATTATAAATCTATTTTAATTTGTATGATCTTTATTTATTAGTAGTTCTATCCTTATCTCTCCCTTAATTTGTTCTTAGATGTTATGTATTTAAAATAATGGTGCATTTAGTTGTAGTTAATAGTCCTTTATCACTACCATTTCCCTTTTTTATTTGAGTTTCACATACAAACTATTTTCAAATCTTATTCATTTCAATTTGTATCCTCCTTATTTGTTTGTAATTCTATTCTTATATCTCTCATTGTTTGAATTCAAAATTTTTAACATGTGGTCCTGTATTTCATATCTACAAATTGGTAAGTTGTTCCACAAATTTTTTTCTTGCATAAGGAAGCTATTTTATAGCTATAAAAGTAAGTTTAAAAAAGGCTATGATCTGAAGAGATGATGCATTTCATTTTTAGAAAGATTAAATACAAGTTTTACATTTTTGGATCACATATTAACAATAATGCACTTTCAATTTATGTTTTTCAAAGGATTTTTCTCACAATTCCATTCGTCTTTATTTTAAATTTTTTAGATAAGACACATTTTTCTTTTTAGGTACATTTTTTTATACCTTGATTAAGATTTTTTGCCTTCTTATTTTGTAATATATTAATTTGACTCATTTCATTTCTTTCATTGTTTAATTCTTAAATCGTAAAGCGCTTGGCTCATTTCATTTTTTTTTTCCATTCTTGAGGCTTGCAATTTACATAAATAAACCCATAGAAATATATTTCTTAAAATCTTTAAATCATATAAATCAGCACCTTAAATTACATCTCTTATTAGAAACCCATGTCATTTCTGCTAATGTATAGAAAAATAATTTTTTGAAATAAAATAATGATGAGACAGCAAGAAAGAAAGAAATAAATTAAATAGAATTTTTTTAAATGATATCTTCAAATATATAACATATAAATCCATGCTCTTAGTGACACCTCTTATTAAATATCCATGTTATTTTCACCAATTACTAGGGAAATAAATTTTGGGAATATAAAATAATGGAGAGATCACATGAAAGAGAACAATAAAGTAGGTGAAAAAATATATAATAATGGAAAGAGATAGATAAATTAGACAAAATTTTATAAATTAATATTCTCTTTAAATACATATCATATAAATCATTGCACTAAGTTGTACCTATTATTAGACACCCATATCACTGGTTTTTAGTGAAATAATTTTCTGGAATATATCTATACTAATATGAAGTAAATTGATGAGGTCGGGACTCAATTTTTTTGTTTTTTTCAAAAACGCCTAAATATTATATGAACAACTCTCAAACATTTAAGGGATAAAAAAGTGACCATCTATTTAATTTAAATAATTATTTTATTGCTTTCATCCTATTACTAATTGAAATTTCCTACTAATTTATTTTTCAAGCAATTACCAAGAATTGCTAAACAATTTTTTTACATCTACTTTTTTATTTTTAAAAAATAATTGTTCTACTTTTTAATTTTATTATGTTTCCCTTTTAAGACTAAAAAAAATCCACGTTAAAGTATTAAAAATTTAAAATAAATAAGAGATTATATACAACTTTTTGAAAAAGATAAAGAAGAAATAAATTTGTTTCTTTTTGGTCCGATTTAATTATTTTAATCAAAATGATAGTAAAATGGAAGTGTACTATCCACTAATTACAATAGGCATTTATTTTGCAATGCGTCCAAACGAATGAAATTACAAATGAAGATGTACATAATTATAAAATCACATTAATTATTCTAAATGTTAATAGTACATTTAATTATAGATTTAAATACAATTTAAATCGATTTTAAAATAATTTCAATTTTACATAATTTTTGAAAGAATAAATCACATTTAGAAAGCCTAAAAAGAGTGGTCTATAAATAAATTTATAAAAGTTTGAGATAAATTATAATATTTATTATATCTATACTGAGGTAGAATTTCAATTCTTCCTCAGTGCGGAAACAATAAATGTTATATTTGAATGAAAAAAATGAAAAAAAATATTATAGAAACAATAAATGTTTTTTTTGAAAAAAAATTCATAAAAAATGGAAAAGGGAAAAAATAGCCAAAATGTATGTATGAGGACATATTTAGATGATTTTTGTTTTACCAACTGTAATAATTTATTCATGAAATTATAAGTATAAAAAAACCCAATAATTTGAAAAAAATGGTATAGATGAAAAGTTATAGTATCATATATGTTTCCAATTTTTAAAATAGAACACTTATGTTTATTTGTTTAATCCTATACTTATTTATTTCTCACAAAGAAATATCATTCTTGAAGTAAGTGATATTAATTTTACATTTTTTAATAACTATCAATAATATTTACGATTCTCAATTTCTCATATAAAAAACCTTTAAACATGTGCGAAGGGTGTGCAAAAATACTAGCTTAACAAAAATAGTAAATTATCTTGAAGAATAATTGAAAAATAATTATGGACGAAAAGCCTTTAAGTATGCATAGAAAAGCGTGCGAAAGGCTAGTGCATATAAAGTGAAATCAAAGGTATCTTTCAACTAGGAGGAAAGACCACCAATTAGGCAATTATCCGTATGTTTCTGGTGATAATTTATTGATGTGTCTCTACTTTCTTGGTTATTTCTTCCGTCACTAACCACTTTAATTGCATTTTTGATTTTGATTATAATTTTGTTTAGTTTAACATAATTAGGAATGAATATAAAAATGATTATTAAAATATAAAATTGTAAAAAATTATAATTATCATACAATCTTTAATAATAATATTATACATAATATTGTAATTATTTGCTGCAATATAAAACTTACGTTTAATCGGTGAATTCTATGATATCTTAGAAATTGTGTCATTTAGTCCGAAGGAAGGGAAAGAAGAGCGTGAAGACTGAATTGGGAGTGAAAATACAATTCATCATTCGATGATTTTGTTATATTTGTTAACTATGATAAAAAAAATTAAATTATTATTTTATTGTTTTTAATATTTGGACAACGTAACAGTGAAGTATGGGATGAGAAAAGGAAGAAAAATTATAATAACTTATAATTTTTTAATATAATGACAATCTAGGTGCAAATAACTTTTTCGATGAATTTGTGACTAATTTGAATGTTTTTGACTAAATTAATTAGTCCATTTGAATATTTGATATATAATTGTTTTAGTGAACTTATTAATTCTCAATTAATTATTTTGAAAAAGTTAGAATTTTTAATTTTTTTAAAATAACTGATTTGTATTTGAATAGAGAAAGATATTTTTATCCATAGTTATACAATTTCTTGTGTTTCTGCCCTTGATAAATGAAAAAAAATAGATTATAATTTTCATTTTTAAATAAAAACTTAGTGTATAATATAGTATATTAAAAATTATTAATCTTTTGTTAAATGAAATTTTTTTCAAATAAAAAATAATACATATTATGAAAAAGAAACAACAAGATATAAATTTTTATACTTAGAATATATAGTTCATTAATATTCTTAATAATAGACATCTGAATTTTAAATTTAATTAAAGAAATAGTTAAAAATAAATTCTAATAGTTATAAAATCTATGATAATTTCGCAAGAGTTCCTGGCTAGAATGGGAATTTGGGCAATTAATGGACTTCATTTTTTTTACTTACAGAAAAAAATATATTTATTTATTTCAGATTCAACAAAGATGAGAATAACTTTATAATCTCACATTTATTTTAATTAATAATTAAAAAATTATCATTATTTTGAGTTTGTAATTTCTCACATTCATCTTATATTTTTTCTAATCAATTCTTCTTTCTCTCTCTCACAAGTCGTAACAGTTTCTTATATCAATTTCTTTTTCTCTCCCTATCGTGTTATTCTATTCTTCTCTCCTGCCATCTCTTAACTTGCATGAACTCTTCCAAGCTCCAAACATATTTTTTCCTTCCTTTTTTGATGTGCACAAACTCCTCAATAAGGGATGAGAGTTTGCAAAAAAAAAGTGAAAGCATATTTCATTTTTCATTAGAATTAAAATTTAATCTAATAATAGTGTAAACAGTTTTACATTATTACTTAATTATATATTATCATGTCAATAAAAATTATTAATATATTCTTTTTATTTAAAAAATTATCAACTTGATAATTATTTATCACCTCCTTATTTATTAATAGTGTAGAAAGTAATACACCAGATCAAATTTAAAATTCGCCTAATTTGATGTAAGGTAGAAAGGAATTCTATTAAAGATAGCAATGGGTGATTTTTGTTACAATTACAAGTACAAAGTGGTTAGATAGGATAAAATATCAATTCTAAATCCATTCATTTATTTTATCTATTATGAATGTTTATATGACTTTTCTTCATTAAGTCTTCAATTTCCATATGAACCAATTTTTGCTTGTAAACTATTCGTAGTTTCAACTTGCATCTAACAACTAGATCATTAGTATATTTTGATTTTTGGAAGCTTTCATTATAAATCATCATCTCCGAATGAAAAATCAGATTAATCTAATTATATGTTAACATTATTATTAGCATTTTTATGTGATTTCTATATCTTCCTCAAACAAGTAAATATACAAGTTTGTTTTGTATCATGAATCTACGAGTGGATAATCAAGTAAGGAAATAAAGAGAAAAGTTAGAAGAAGTTCTTATAAGTATACATGTATTTGTTGTGGCAAGGTATAGTTTGGCTTAGGGTGGCTAAGCCAAAGTTAAGGAAATTTTTAAGTGTTGTCAATGCTATTTTTGGGAGTGAATAAATGACTAAAAGTTAGAAAGTGATTTACTTTAAGTCATGTAACAATGTCATTGTCCTTTACACTAAATTTGTCCCCAATATATACAACAGGGGATCCGCAAATGCCCTTCAGGATAAAATAAAGCCTAGTCTATCTGCACCTTGCACTTAGTAAAGATAGAGACAATATAGTGTTTGATCTTTGAATAGAATTGTAGGAGTATAAGCGAATATATATATATATATTTTGCCTTTTGCTATAGCCAAAACTCACCCAAGAATGGTTTATTTACAGAGGAATTTACCTCTAAACATAAAGGGACATAAGTCTTCAAGAAATTCAAATATGAAGGGACATAAGTCTTCAAGAAATTTAAACATGAAAGGACATTACTCTTCAAACATAAAGGGATATAGGGAGTTATAACCTTATGAATGCATAACCTTTGAAAATTGAAAAGTTACACATTTAATATTTTGAAAATTCTTAACAATCCCTTGCTAATCTCAAAATATTGAAATAACATTAATATACTATCAACAATTTTGAAACAAATCATATGCATAAATAATGTTATCTTGCGATTGAGTTACTATTTTGTAAAAATTCATTACAATAAATCTAAATAGAATGGTAGACAAGCTCTGAACCAACTATTCTTTTTTATAAGCTACATAAATCTTTACACATATGATTTGAGATCCAAATAACTATAGTAAGAAACAACGAGTTTAAGGCTTGTGTTCATATCCTTTTCATGGATGCTTCAAGCTAAGCTTTTAGCTTTTTAGAATGACCAAATTTCACATCTATATAGGCAAACTCAAATACTCCCACTATTTGGTATTTTTATAAAGTTCGTTAAGTATTGTGTCAACACAGCCTTCTCTAAGTGAACTGTGGGAAAATAAGCACTATTCACCTAGGAATGGAAATAATTAATGCATTATAGTACTTCAATCACACTGTTGATGTACTTTAACTCGTTAAACTTAAGACATGACATTGTATCATGCGTTAAGTTGAGGTTCCATTAACGATGACTTAATTTTGTAGGCATGAGACCCATCACTTTTGAAGTAACATTCATAAGATCACGATTAAACTTTTTTATCAAAGGGTCAGCCATGTTACAACTTGACCTTACAAAGTCAACAATAATCAGTCCATTTGTAATCAAGTCTCTTACATAACTATGTCTAAAACCAATGTATTGAGACTTTCCATTATACACTTGAGTATATGCTCTGGCCAAGGTTGCAATACTATTACGATAGATAGAAATAGGAGCTATTGGTTTAGGCCACAAGGGAATTTTATATAATAGATCCCTTAGTGATTCAGCTTCTTTATATGTAAAAGCTAAAGCTACAAATTCAGTAGCCATGGTGGAGTTAGTTATACATGTTTTCTTCTTGGATTCCTAAGAGATGGAACCCCCACCAAGCATAAAAATCCATCTAGTTGTTAATGCATGATCATTCTTATAGGTAACCCAACTGGTATCAAAAAAACCTTCTAGTATCAAAGGAAATCCTATATAACTCAAGCCATAATCCTTTTTTTTCTATGGGTATTTTAGAATTCTTCTAACACCTTACTAATGCATGTCACTAGGATTGCTTGTGTATCTACCCATTCAACCAACAACATAGGCTATATTAGGTTGAGAACATGTCATTACATACATCAAGCATCCTATTACTTTTGTATATTCTAGTTGTGATACTAGATTTTCAGTATTTTTCACAAAATTCATATTTGGATCAAATGGTGTTGATACAAGAATGTAGTTCTCATGATTAAACTTTAGAATTTTCTTAATGTAGTGTAATTGTGAAAGCATAATACTCCTTTAATTTTTTATGATTCTTATTACAAGAATGACATCAGCTTTATCCATATCCTTCATGTCAAAGCTTTTAGACAAGAAGGATTTTGTGAGCTCAACTTGTTCTAAATTAATTCTAAATATTAACATGTCATCCATATACAAGCAAATTATAACTCCTTTTTGCTTATCAAACTTGCTATTAACACACTTGTTAGATTCATTGATCTTAAAGCCATTAGCAAGAATAACCTCATCAAATTTTTTATGCCATTGTTTAGGTGCTTACTTTAATCCATACAAGGACTTTACAAGCTTCCACACCTCAGGTTCTTGACCAAGCATAACAAAGCCTTCAAGTTGTTTCATATACATTTCTTCATCCAATTTGCCATTAAAGAATGTTATTTTAACATCCATTTGGTGAATTACTAAATTGTGAATTGAAGTAAGTGCAATCAAAACTCTTATTGTGCTTATTCTTCCTATAGGAGAATAAGTATCAAAATAATCAATGACATGCTTTTATGAAAAGCCTTTGCAACCAATTTGACTTTGAATTTATCAATAGTTCCATCCATCTCTATTTTCCTTTTGAAAATTCATTTACAACTAATTGGTTTGGAACCAAGTGGAAGATCAATCAATTTCCAAGTTTTGTTGCTACCCATGATTGAATCCATTTCATTATTAATAGCTTATTTCCAAAATGGAGCATCTTATGATTTCATTGTTGTTTGGTACTTTTTGGGGTTACCCTCGATGTTAAAGCAATAAGGAATCTCATTGCTTACAGACTTTCTTATACCTTCAATAAGATACATAAAGAAGTTAGAGCCAAATATCTTTAGTGTCTTTTATCTTTTGCTTCTTCAAAGTTTAGTAATTTCATCTTCATATTGATTCTCTAATGCATTTGTGTCTTTACCAAGGTTTTGATTTTGCCTTTGGCTAGTGTCATTAACATGAGGAATAGAGTTGAATCTATTCTTTTGAAAATAGCATCTCATGATTCAATAATGGTATTAACTGATATTCAGTCATTTATTTCAATAACCATAAACTAATAAGCTTTGCTATTTTGTATATATCCTAAGAAAATGCACTCATTACCTCTTTCACCCAATTTCCTTCTTTTAGGTTCAAACATTTTTACAATAACTCTACAACCCCAAATTTTTAAATAGTTAAGGTTAGGCTTTCTCTTTTTCTAGAGCTCATGTAGAGTTATCTTGTTCCTTTTATTAAGAACTCTATTCAGAATATGACATGCTGGAAGCAATGCTTCACCCCAAAATCCTTACCTTAAACTAGAGTTTGTTAACATGGAATTTACTATTTCAACAAGAATGCAATTTTTGCATTCAGCCACACCATTTTGTTATGGTGTGTAAGAAGCAGTGATTTCATGAACAACACCAATAGATTTAAAATATGAAGGATTATAATACTCTCATCTTTTATAAGATCTCAAATATTTAATCTTTTAATCTAATTACAACTCAACTTTGATTTTATATGCCTTAAACTTATCTAATACTCCATCTTTATAATGTAACAAGTAAACATAGCAATATCTTGTGCAATCATCAATAAATGTGACAAAGTATTTCTTTTTTCTTAGTGTTAGTGTATTATACAAGTCACAAACATCATTATGAACAAGTTCAAGTATGGTTGATGTCCTATCTACTTTAGGAAATGGATTTCTTGTGAATTTTTGTCACCATGCATGTTTTGCATTTATTTTCGAAATTTTCAAAATATGATAGTAGATCTAATTTAATCATTTTATGAAACCTTTTAAAGTGTACATGTCCTAATCTTTGATGCCAAAGGAAAGAGTGCTTCACCATGTAAACAGAACTAGCATTATTATTATTATTATTATTATTATTATTATTATTAATGCAACAATCAATGTTCATCTTAAACATACCATTATAGAGATATCCCTTTTCTACAAACATTCCTCCCTTAGATAGTACAAACTTATCAATCTCAAATACAAGTTTGAAACCAAATTTATACAGTAAACCATCAAACACTAAATTCTTTCTAATTTCTAGTACATACTAAATATTTATCAATGTTAACACCCTCCTAAAAGTGAAACTCAATTCTACATTTCCTATCCTAAGGACAAGAATAGTAATAAAGTTTCCTATGTATAGAACAGTGCTATCATTTAAACTTTTCATGATTTTGAATAGTTTTCTACACTTGCACATATGTCAGGTAATGCTAGAATCAACCCACCATGCATTATCATCCTTAAGCAAATTAATTTCAAATATCATTGCAACAAGATCCTTAGAAGGAGCATTATTAGATCCTTGCTTCTCCTTTTTTATTTTTCATAGCTTGACATTCTATAATGTCCTTCCTAAATGTAAAAGAAGCATTTATCTTTCTTCTTTTTCTTATTGCCCTGAGGATTATTACTGGATTGATTCTCCTTTATTGATGGGGCCTTGCTAGATTGCTCTTCTTCTACCGTATTTACCTTTGAGGCATTTGGATCTTTAATCTCTTCCTATAGGCAAATTTCTTCTTCTACATGTAGATAGTTAACTAGACCATCAATAGTAATATCCTTTTTCATATGTTTGAAACTTCTTTTAAAAGTCTTTCTAGGAAGGAGGTAACTTGTCTATTATAAAACTTACAATAATTGTTTCATCTATATGCATGTTATGTTGAGTGAAATGATTCAAAATTCTCTCTAATTCAGAAAATTGTTCCATAACAGATCTACTATCAACTATCTTAAAATTATTAAAGTGGGAAATAAGAAATATTTTACTTGTGGAGTCTTCAATCAAATAGTTCATCTCCAATTTGTTTTATAACTCCTTGGCAGTAAGAACATTATGGTAGACATCAAAGAAAAAGTCACTCATGACATTGAGGATCTGTCCTCGACATATTTCATCATTAATCTCTCATTTCTGCCTACATCTTGTGTTTTTCACAGTTTCATTTTCCCTCTCTGTATGCTTCGGAGTGTTCAAAATGCATACTACTTAAAGATCACCAACAAGAAGTGCACTTTCTTTTGCAAGCATATGAACCGTCATTAAACCTTTCAAGTTTGACAAAGTTTGAAGCAAAATCCTTTAATGTTCCAGCCATTGTACATTAGAAAATTTAGTCTAAAGATTATTATCAATGTTGCCTTAGGAGGTGAACAAATGACTGAAAGTTAAAAAGTAATTTGCTTCAAATCACATAACAATGTCACTATCTTTTAGGCTAAATTTGCCCCCAATATGTGCAATAGGAGATCCACAAATTCCTTTCAAGATAAAATGAAGCCTAATCTATCTGCACCTTACACTTAGGGAAGATAGGAACAATATAGTATTTGATCTTTGAAGAAAATTGTAGGAGTATGAGAAAGTATTTTTTTCTACTTTTTACTGCAACTAAAACTCATCCAAGAATGGTTTATTTATAGAGGGATTTACCTTTGAACATAAAGAGACATAAGTCTTTAAGAAGTTCAAACATGAAGGGATATAGGGAATTATAACCTTATGAATCTATAACCTTTGAAAATTGAAAGGTTGCACATTTAATATTTTGAAAATTCATAACAATAAGAATATCTCTATGATTTTCAATTTTATAAAGAAAAATTTATATACAATCCCTAACATTTTAAATAATTTTAGGAAAGTCCTTAATAAATTATATTTCAATCTCTCCAAAATTTTTATTCTAACTTGGCCCTCAAATATTTGCTATGAAGTTCTAAATTATAATTTTATATGTATCTTATATTTTCAATTCATGAGTTCTAATAATCATAAGTGAATAAATATATTTTTAAATTAATTACTAAATTAATATTGAGAACAAACAATAATCTCATAAAAAGTTAATTATTTTAAAAATAAGCATAATAAATTCATCATTCTATACAACATTAGTTAGAATTGGTACATAGGAACATCATGCACCATTAGATGTGCTCGCATATCATCACATAAAATGTCATCAACATGATACATTATCAGCATGACTGTAAGTTCTGTGTAAAGGAAAAAGAGAAAATTAAAAATGAAAAATAAAGTTGAGTGCTTTGTTTTCTTTCCAATAATTTTGCATTAATTTTTAAAATTTACATATTGAATTTTTATGATTGTTAAATAGAATACCTAATTAATAATTATATTTATTAAGTTTTAATTATCAATGTTGTGTTGGAAATGTTATATACATATAAAATTAAAATTAAAATTTCATAACAACACTTATACAGCATCATTTAAACTTTCTCCAGGAAATAATCTATTTTTATTATATGTGTTTTCTAGTGCATCCAACAATAGTAAAAAATATATGCGATCATTTGCAGTTTACTCATAAAATTATGATGATGCATGTACTCAAGAATATAATAAATATGTGAGTATTTTTAAATTAGAAGGCATTAAATGATACATCATAAATGTGCATTAATTAAAACATAAGAAAACCTAAACTAAATTTTCCTTTGCTTAACAAGAAGAGGGACTAGGGCCATGCACAAGAGAATTACGCGTTCAGGTCACGGAAAGGAAAAGTGGGTGAAAAGGGTATGTGGCCCTAAGTAGACTTGACTTGGTGAGCCGTTGATATCTTTCTTCGTAGTTTATGTCCCTATTCATTTTAGCTTTATTAAAAGATTGAAGATAATGGTTAATTCTTTATTTAAAGATTTATGATAGTGGTTTAAATTAACTTTATTAAAAGATTTAAGATCGGTTAACTCCTTATTAAAAGATTTAAGACTGTTGGTTAACAAATTAAGGACCAGGATAGTGCGAAGGTTATTAGAAAATGGTTTAAGGAATTAGATATATTTTTTTTATCATTTTTCTTGGTTACATTTTTTGTGTAATCATCTATCATCTATACTAATCTATATTAATATATAAAATATATAAAGGGGATTGGAGGGATTTGGATTTCACTTTTATGTTTTCAAAAATATTCATATTAAATTTTACAAATTTAATACAATTAAGCATAATTATATATTAGTTTATTTGCTTATGATTGAAATTCTTTTCATCTCTAAATTTTAAAATAAATTTAGAAAAGTTTAAAATCCTAAAATTTCTCAAAACTCTCTTCATTATCTATTAATTCCTCCCTCCCTCTCTTATGTTATGTATATATACATTCACTCTTCCATTCTCTATATTTTACCACCATACTAATTTGAAAGCTCATTTCAAGAGTTTTCTTTTTTTTTTAATTGTATAAAAAAGCTCCTCCATAATCATATATTCTTTAGTTTTGAAAAACCATGATCTAAAGAGACGAGACATTTCCAAATTTTTTTTTCTTCTCCATCTCTTTCTATCTATTTATATTGGAATTTTGCTTTTTAAAAATAGTGAAAAAATGTGAATTTCATTATTTACATCATATTTTAAGTGGATTTTGTTTTAAGAATCAAACTTTTACCTTTTATTTATGTCTCATTTCAGCTTTTTTCTTTTTTTCATGAGAAAGCTAATCTGTAACCATATCAACAAGTTTGAAAAAGTGGTAATTTGAGTAGATCCCATATTTTTGCGTCTAATTTTCTATCTCTTTATATTGAAAATTTTTTATTTCTAATGGCAAAAAGGCATTAATTTCATAATTCTGTTAGGAGGTTTGTTACAGAAAAGACCTCTTGACGGATCACCTCACAGTCAAGGGATTAAGAAATTTTCTTTTTTGGATTTGGAGGATCCAAGTTGTTACACATACTGTAAAGTTTTTCCCTAAAAGGAAAAAAAAAATCAATTGCAGGTTGTCGTGGCTACAGGTTCCTATATTTTACATTACACTTGTGCAACATCCTTAATTTGAAAGTTCATCTGCCCACATGCTTATTTAATAAAGAATTTTATGCATCAAATTTAATCTCATTTTGATAATGAAAATAATGCATTTAATTGTTTTATGAAATTATAATTAACAATATATTTTTATTGTAAAAACATAATTAATCTTCATTCATATTAAATGATTTTTTTAGAAGTTAAAAATTAATTTTAAACTACATGATCATAATTATAATTAAGCAAATATTCTTGTTGAATACTTTGCATCACAAAATCTACATATAATTGTATTATCTAATGGAATGAGCGACGAGAACTTTTAAGACTTCATTGACAACTAATTTCTTTCCATCAATTTAGAGTAAGGGCACATGTTATGATTGGAATATGTAAGAATTTCTCCTATCTTTTATAAAATGACTTATAGGAAAGGACAAAACTTGGTTAATGTTCTTTAGATACTTTCCATAAGATTCTTTATTTAAATTACAATACCTATATTAATTGTTCTATTTTAAAGAATAATTGAAATATTAATAAATATTATAATCATGAATTTTTTGTTAAAAATAATTAATAGCAATTAGTACATGCGTCATTGTTTTAATGGATGAATTAATTTACAGCAAATACATAGAGAATATTATGTTATACCCCAACAATTATAAAATCTATTTTACCTAGTAATATTGGGCACAAATTAGTTGCCAATAAATATTGTGGATATGTTTAAGGAAGGTAAAAATCTAATATGAAAACAAATATACCTTAATTAAAAATAGAGTTATGTGAAATTGGAATTGAAATAATATGTTGGGAGGAGATATAGGATCAACATTTCCCAAATTATCCTTATGAATTTTATAAAAAGCCCGAATTGTCCCCAATGGTAATAAAGTCACCTAGGGTCTTTTCTTTCCCATTTTGGCTACCAAATATTCGGTCTCCCTCTTCTTCTTCAGCTTCCAAGTTCTACTTCACTCAAATTCTATAATTCATGTTCAAATTCTAGGGGTTTCTCATCCAATCATAATCAAAGCAAGGTAGTTTCTTCCTAGAATAGATTATTAAGTTGATTTCTTTATAAGTTTAGATGATAGGAAAGAATTAGGAATTCTTATAACTCAGCATTGTATATTTTGTAAAATAAGAGTCAACTCATGTTAATAGCTTTATCTGCTCCTCTCTTTCAACACCCTAAGTGGTACAAAAATTTGAGTAAACTATCAAATTTGACTCTTGTGTGAAGACTAGAGTTTTTAAGTTTTTGAAGAATGGACATAAGATTATGGTGGTACTATAAGGAAAATGTTGGTGGGAAGTGTGAACAACAAGGAAGATAAGCTTGTTGTCGCTACATGTTGTATTAAAAAGGACTTGGAAGCAAAGTTCTACATTTCAAATTGAGAATTCTAGAAAATCCAGAACAACATTCAAGTACTATCTCAAGTGGAACTCAAAGGGACAATATTCAAGTGTCCTCCTCAAATACATAAGTTGTCTATGCTTTTTGCCTTTAAGTGTTTAGGTATGATACTCAAATACTAACCTTATTATTTCAAGGTTTTATATTTGAGTACCATACTCAAACATTACTATGGTTCTTCATTTTTTCCCTCACATGCTAGAGTATGGCCTTATTTTTTAGGAACCATACTAGAGTCTCATAGCTAAATATCTTGTTGATTTCTTTAGGCATTTAAGTATGAAATCAAATGCTATATTGTGTTGTTTTTGTGGAATTTAGGTAACTTGAGTGAAAGTTGCTACTTCCCAATCTACTTGTATGTTTGTAATGTATGATGATAGATTGAAAGTGATGAAGTGTGATGATGATAAAATATGAAGGGATGATAATGAAATGTGTTATTATGAAATACAAGATTAAAACACCAAATTGAAATGAATATATTGAATCTAGAAATTTGTAATTAAGATTGATAAATACTAGAAGAAATAAGGTTGAAATTATAATGGGTAAGGTGGATTAGAGACATAAGGTGGACTAACTACTACTAACTAATTTTTATTTATTAGTAATTTTTCCTATATATTTTAGTACAAAATGTGTGACTTATTTTTTATGTGATATTTAAATGTGATTAATGTGGTATGCTACTTTACTAATTTGAAAGTGAATACACATGTTAGAGTATAATTAAAAATAAATATGTGAAGTATATTATTTTCTTAACTTCTCATAATTTTCTTCAAATGATTTACATGCTCAAGTTAAACCCCATAGCCATCACTAAAAGTTTAATATTAGAGTTGCATATGAGCAACCATAGATATTATCTAGAAAGCTAGAGTAAACAAACTATGGGGAAATTTATAGTAATCAGTAAACATTCAAAAAATATAATAACAAAATCTTTATTGTAAATAATGTTTTGATGATGAAATATTATAATTAATCTTAATTAGTTTCTAATTTATTATGTGATGATACTAAGGTAGGATTAAACAAGCTTCTAGCTACCTGTAACTAGATCTATGCTAGTCATGGCTGAAGTCAATATCAAGACATGGTTCTAGGAATTAAGTGGGAAAAAAGTTAGGATAGGGTGAGTAGGATATAAGTTTGGATGCTTATTTAGATATTGGTCAAATTTGTATTAGTGATACATGTATACCCAGGAATATGTACCACTAATACCACTTTAGCAGACCCTAAAATTGTGTAATGGTGGTGGTAAAGTTTTTATAATATAATTGTTTATATGAATATCTAAATAATGAGAACTATATATTTCAATTTTTTCTTAAATTAGGCAATGCCATACTCTAAATGTAATAAAACTAGCAATTTAGGGGATGGCAAATCATTCAAAGGGTTGTAGGCTCATATTAGTATTCACAAGGGTAATAATGATTAAACAATACCTCTGTAGGCTACTGTTTTCTACCAACAACTATTATTTGATGTGGCACAAGTTCTTTACTAAGAAAAAAGCAAGAATGATATCATGATTAGGAAGATCAAGCCTCCAACCACTAGAAAGAAAAAAAGCCAACCCCACCTTAGATAAACTCTCTATTATTCATGAATTCAATAAACCAAAGCCTCCTTATTTCATTAAAATTGATTTTGATATTAATCCTAACCAGTTTCTTGCTCAAATTGGATGATATAGTAAATGAATTTTTATAAATTTTATTGATATGGCAATACATGGGTAAGTAATAGTGTAAAATCAATTTACATTGATAGTAGATTAAATTTCAATCTTTTTCATAAAATTTTTAAATAAGATTAGTAATATTATAATATATTGGTTTATCTAATCAATTTTTGCATATAATTTCTATGTTATATAATTAATTAAAATTAAGTTATATATATAATTTTAATTAAATACTTGAAAATGTTTTTTAAAATTATGGGTTAAAATGGTGAGATAAACTAATATTCTATAATTTTTTTATCCATGTTCATGAAGAAAATCACATATTTTGGTAAAAAAAAAAAAGAGAAATTAACTACATGATGAGTTTTAATTTCAAATTATATGTAATTTCAAATTTTGATATATAAGTTTTTAAAGTTAAAAGAGACAAAATCTAATCATTTAAATTTGAGGAGAATATTTTCATTTTCCCCTTAAATTAAAAGTTTCCAACTTGATACCCTTTTAGATATCTGAATTTAAAAAATTGAATGTGTTAATTTTTTTTTTTTTGAGGTAGCCATTTTGTTTATAAAACGCTTCACTATTTTTTTTTCTGTACCAATGATTTTGCTCATAAAATAGAGCAACGGGATGGAAAAAATTGAGGTAGCCATTTTGTTTATAAAACGGTTCACTATTTTTTTTTTTTTTGTACCAATGATTTTGCTCATAAAATAGAGCAACGGGATGGAAAAAATTGAAGCAACAGTGGCTAACATGCTCTTTATCATCAGCCCTTAACCGAAGCCAAACTGTTTCTGTCTTCTTTTTTTTTCTCAAAATTTAAGGAGGTGATTTGTAGGATTTCAAACTTCTTGTACCACGTTTGATATTCTTATAAATTTTAGGGAGGTTTTGTGTATTTTCCTCTAAAATGAAAACACATATTATCTAATTTTTCGCATAATTTGATAGAAGTGATATTACTATATGTATGTTTTCTTAATTATTAAGTACATATTTTAATATAGTTTATTAAAATTATTTAATTTTATTTAAAAATAAATAATTATAATTTATAGTTTTTATATTTATCAAGGGGTAGATGCATAAAAAGTTGTATAACTATGGGCAAGAATATCTTTCACTATTCTAATATCTTTCTCATGTTTATATTTTTTTTAATCAATTTAGAATTATATGTTCTACATATTATACATTTTTTATTGTTATTTATACAATAGTTATTAGTATATATCTTATTTTCTTTGCGTTATAATTTTTATGAAACTATGCTTGAACTTAATTTTGTCATGTATGTTTTCTATTAAGACTTTTAATTTTCGATTAACTATGCCACGAAGTATGACATGTGGTAGCTAAATGGAGTGCAATTAATTTCAAATTTTAGTGTTGATATTATTAACAAGGTTGAAAAGTATAGACCAAGACAAAATGAATGCATCTTATGTTTCAAGCATAACATACTTCTATTAATAAATATAATAATACCAATATTGTTTTCCATGGATTCAAATTTATACTGTAAAAACATTTTTATGTGCAAGCCAGAATGCAATGTATCTATCATCTTTGTATGCAATAAAAAATTATGAGATACAATCAACTTATTATATTGTTTTAATAATTTTACATATATTATTATTATTACTGTTACTATCACTATTATATCACTATTACTGTTGCTATTATTGCAGCAGTTGCTACCGCTATAAATATTATTTTTATTACTCTAAGCATACTTTTACAATTTAAATTAAACCTTATCATTTCTTCTTCTTGATATATGATAAAGTTGTTTCTGGATATTAACTTACTAAAGGTGGAATATTTTTGAAGATAAAAATTCATTCAATAATCAATATAGATTAATTTATATCTATATTATGTATTACATAACAATTTATAATATAACCTATTTATCTTTGTAATTAAGAATTTCTCATCATAACTCATTTATGATTATACCAAATTTGGTAGTTTACGCCATTTTCATAAATAAATAATAAAAATAATAAGTCATTTTTAAATAATTAAAGTATATAAATAAACATAAGAAAATAATATGACAAGAAATATATAATTAATATTTGGTAGATTTTAAAAATTTTCTAGCTGAATATCCTTACTTAATGAATATACTTGGGATAAAATTTTAATACCTATTAATTCATAATTAAAAAATTTTATATTACTAAGCTCCACACCATCATGAGAATGTTAGCATAAAAAAATTGACTAATTTTTTTATTTGTCTCCCATATCTCTCTTCATCCTCTTGATAAAAACGACCTTTTTTTTTTCTTCTTTTGCATTTCAATCCATAATCTTTTAGTTAATCCTTCCCATATGTCTCTTCATTCTCTTGATAGAAACGACCTTTTTTTTTTCTTCTTTTGCATTTCAATCCATAATCTTTGAGTTAATCCTACATCTTTGTTAATTTTCCTTCATACTTGATAAATAATCTTACACTGAAAGAAAATTATAAAAGCAATATGCAATAATATAATTATAAAAATATATTGAATTTATTCCTCCTTAGTCATTATATTTTTTTCTTTTCAAGAAATCACTAGTTTTGAACGAGTTCATAATTTTATTTTGCCCTTAATTTTATAAAATTTTTAACCAAAATTTTTATTTGTTATAGTTTTGAAACTTAAAAAACCATTGGATTGAGAGTGAAGGTATATTGCAAAGAAGACTATTATTAAGATATAATGAAAAAGGGTGAGAAGGCAGATAAATAGTAGGAAAATAGAAGACAAATAAGTATTTTCTTAATAATTCTTAATTGTTACAAGATAATTTTAATGTCCTTTATTATTCTCTATTACCATTAAATTTAATGTGTGGGTTTGTTTCGTTTCACTTGAAAATATAAAGAATGTACACATACATACATACATACATACATACATATATACATACATACATACATACATATATATATATATATATATATATATATATATATATATATATATATAAGAGTATAAGAGTTGGTGTTTTGTTTTTATCATAATAAATAATAAACATTAATAACATAAATATATAAATTAGCAATAAAAATATTGTGAAATATTTAGTAGGTTTAAAAATTTTAAGTGAATTGGTAAATATTTTCACAATTTCAATTACTTTTTAAACCTATCAATGATTTTCTTACCAAATCAATATACTTTTGATAAAATTTTGCCATCTAGTTATTGTGTCAAAATTTTATTACAAAATAAAAATACAAACATTCAAATTTTTGATACAATTAGTTTATGATAATTAATAAAATAAGATCATTATTAAATGAAATTTCAAAATTGAAAATTGAATTAATTACACATTAATTTAATTGGATTGTGTCTATATTTTAAATCAATACAACATTTTCACAATCCATATTACATTTCAAATGGGATAGTGATCATGAAATAGCCAACATATTTTTGACAAATTTTATTACTGAGAAATTTATTTTGACAAAATTTTCTTACTAAATCAAAGTGTAATCATTTTTGGCACAATTAGTTTTATAATAAATAGACTTAAATGTACATTAAATTAAAATTTAAAATTCTATAATGGAATAATTAATCAATTATACATTAATATAAGTTAGATTTAATCTAAATTTAAAAATAAATATTCAATAAATTAATAAGTATAAATGTATGCAATCATTGAGTAGTACTCCTATTAGGAGTGCAATTCTTGAGTATACCCATGTTTATGTAAATCAAGCCAATAAATATATTCCATAATTACTTCCTAAAGAATTAATGACAACCCATAAAACGACAATTATAATATCATAATAAAGCATAATTGCACATTTTTGTAGTCTAGAATACACCAAAGTGGAAATTCCTATTCATGAATTGAAATTGAAAATTGGTATTCTAGCGATGCTTTCAAGAAATATTGATCAAGGTTTATGTAATGATGCAAGACTAACAATTCTTAAAATAGGTAATCATGTATTAAAGGTTAAAGTGATTTTTGGAAGTGTATTAGGTGGCATTGTCTATATTATTAGAATGTTATTAAATCCACGATGCAAGCCTACTCATAAAATTTTAGAGATGTCAATTTTCATTGTTACTCTATTTTGCCATGACAATGACCAGGTATTAAGGACAATCACTTTCTTATATTGGTTTTTATTGGTTAATACCAATCTTCAATTATAGCCAATTATATATTGAATTATCTAGAGTGAAAAAGAGGAAGGCACTAAAAATCTTGATATGGGATGATAACAGCCAACAAACAAATACAATGATAAATGTGATATTCAAAGATATATTCGGAAAATTGTTATAGTGACAATTGGATGTAATTTTTTAGATTATGAATTTTGACAAGTATTATATATATATATTTCACGACTCAAAATTATTATATTACTTATGTAAGAAAAGTAATAAATTTATTTGCATTAATTTCATTTTTAAAATTTAGATGATATTATTATGAATTAGTTTATGCACAATTTAATAAAAAATTTAATTTTCCTTTATTCATTGCATGTTATTCTAAAAATCAATGTTATACTTATTTTAATATGTTTTTATGGAGGTTTTTTATTCAAAAGAAAACGATAACGAATTATATATTATTTAAATATTTCAAATCAAGTCATTGCATTATTTTATATCACGTAAGGCACAAACTTCCTACTAGTATGCCAAATATTTAAATTAACTAATTAATTTAGTCAAATACATAAAGACATTCAAATCAATTACAAATTAATCAAAAGTTGTTTGTACTTTTTAAATGTATTGATATTATATTAAAATATTACAAGTTATTATTTATTCTTCTTTTTTTATCCCACACTTATTATTATGTTATCAAAATATTAAAAAACAATAATATAATAATTTAATTTTTTAACAAGGTTAATAAATATAACAAAAGCATGGAATGATGAATTGAATTTGTAATCCCAATTCAGTCTTCACACTATTCTTTTTCCTTCCTAAATGCTCGCTTTTTTATGTTTACTTTGATAATCAAATCTTTATATAAAATAAATGGAATCTACAGTTAATCTTAATTGCTTTTGTGACAGAAAGTAGAATTGCCGATAAGAATTAAAAGGTGAAAGAAGATAGGACAAAAAGCATATCTTATTTTTTAAACCCTGGTGCTTAATTTGTTAACCATTTAATTAAATATTTTAAAGAATTAACCGCTATCTTTCTTGAGTCTTTTTGCAAAGCTAAAAAGAATTAATGGAACATAAATTAATTTTTCTACCAAGAAAGATATCAATGACTCACCAAGTCAAATCTAGGTAGGACCACGTACCATTTTCCCCCACTTTTTCTTTCCGTCTCCCAAACGTCCAATTCGCTTGAGCACGGCCCTACTCCCTCTTCTCGTTGAGCAAAGGAAAAATTAATTTAGGTCCTCTTATATTTGAATTAATATAGATTTTCAACAAACCATGATGTATGATTTATTGCTATTTAATTTAAATTATAAAGTGTATTTATCTTTCTTAAAATTTAGTGTAATTATATTTATATTCTTTTCATTCTAAAAATATATTTTAATATGTCTTTTCATTTGGGGTGAAAAATATGTCAAATCAAGCCAAATCTTAATATAAATAGCTCAAACATGCTTTTAAAAATTTTTACTTGGGCATGACTAGCTTGTAACCTATTTATATATCAAAATTAAGGCTTGATCAACTTGTTTATAGAATTTGAAAAGTCTGATTTAATTCTTTGGACTATTTAGGCCTAACTAGTGAAATCTATATAAATTAATGGTGAGCTTGTAAACCTATGTATGTAAGTTATAAACTTGTCCCTTAATCAAAAAATAGAATAATAATTTTGTCAGATATGTAAGGTATTAAACAAAATATTTATTTCTAATTTTATATAATTGATAATAATCCAATAGAATGAATTATAATTATATTTATTTAAAATAAAAATATTAGATAATATAATAATATAAATTTACCATTCACCAAGTTCAAAATTTTGAAGAAGATTAATGGTTGAGTTAAAAAAAAAAGAGAGAGAAGAAGGTAGAATTAATTTAAGAAGATTAGATTACGATAACATATCAATTAAATAAGCTAGCTTAATAAGCTCCTATCCTAAACTTAAATATAGTAAGTCTATTCAATAAGCATGTTAATATATTAGCCTAGATCTAATTTATATTAATTAAATAAATAAGCTAAATTAAGCTTTTAACAAAGTAAATCATAGGCTACTAATGAATGGCATAATCTATTTCCATTTCCACTTGTCATAAACATTCACCTTCTTTTTCTATATTTTAAACACATACTTATCTCCCTTACCTTTAAAAATTAAGGGGTGAGTGTATATTTATAATAATTGAATATATATATATATATATATATATATATATATATATATATATATATATATATAATTAGATTAAAACTTGTTAAGAGAATTTAGGAATACATAAACGACACCTATACAGACGACAAACTCTCGATCGTCTATATAGGCCTCCAAAAATTTTATTCTTTTGAAAAAATTTTAAAAACCTATACAGACGACATTTGTCATTGGTATAGACATGTTATTTGTATAGACAAGGGTTATACAGATGACAAAATTGTCTGTATAGGTCCACCAAAATAGAAATTTGAGAGGACCTATACAAATGACAATGTCGTCTGTATAGGTCATAACGTATTTTTTAAAAAATATATATATATTTGAGAACCTATACAGATAACATTGTGCTCTGTATAGCCCAACTCTATACAAACCACATGGGCTATACAGACCATAATATCGTCTGTATAAATCCCTACCTATACAGACCACACATGTGGTCTATATAGCCTAACTTTATACAAACCACATATGTGGTTTGTATAAGCTCAACCTATGCAGATGACACTTAGGATATATAGACCACAATGTCGTCTGTATAGGTCTCCACCTATACAAACAACACATGTGGTCTGTATAGCCTAACTCTATACAGACCACATGTGTGGTTTGTATAGGCTCAACTTATACAGACGACATTGTGGGCTATACAAACCATAATGTCGTCTGTATAGGTCTCCACCTATACAGACCACATATGTAGTTTGTATAGCTTAACTCTATACAGACCACATGTGTGGTTTGTATAGCCTTGACCTATACAAACGACAATTGTCGTCTGTATAGACCTTTGTTGTCTATATAGAGTTCAAATTTTTAGAAGCGGCAAAAAATTAGCACGTTAAAATTTGAAAAGTAATATAGATGACCGAGGATGCCTATACAGATGACTTTTATCGTCTGTATAGAGTTTGCTTATAAATTTCCATCCAGAAGCCATTTTTCTCATTTCTCCTGCGCGCAAATAAAGGTGTTTCTTGGTGGAGCTCTTCCATGGTGTTCAAGTATGTCCTCTTTTTTCTTTTTACTTTTTTTCATCATTTTATAATCATTTATTAGTTCTTATATTTATTTTATTGTATATTTTGATTATATTATTGCATTGTTGATTAAAATTTCTAATTGTTGCTTTGCAATTTTAATCATGTATGTTAGAAAAATTTACACACAATTTTTTTAATAGTGTTGATATAACAAAATGTATAAACTATTAATTTTTACTATATAATATTATATAACTATTAAACAATAACATAAACTTTCATTATATAAAACCATATAAAAATTTTAGGTAATTGTATTTATATGTATATATAGAGAGAGATATATATATATTTATTTACATATATATAAATATTTATATATCTAAAAATATATATATATTGAAATAATTATTATATTTTTATTTTACATATATAAATATTTTAATTAAATTTTAATATTTTTATGATTATCATTCTTTAAATTATGAACATAAATTTTAATTATTAAAAAAATTATTTTTTTTAAATTTTAAAAGCTATATAGACGATAATGTCGTCTATATAAGTCCAGGCTATACAGACCACAAATATCGTATGTATAAGTCCAAGCTATACAGATGATAATTTGACTTATACAGATGATATTTGTGGTTTGTATAGCCTTAATCTATACAGATGACAAAAAAAATATCATTTGTATAAGTTGCAATTGGCACAATTCTATACAGACGACTCAATATAGATAATAGTATCATCTGTAATACCTATACAGATGACAAATTGGTCTATACAAATGACTTTTTATCATCTGTATAACCCTTTTTTTATAGTATGCATAAAAGAAGACGAGAACGAACAAGAGAATTAATACTCAAATAGTTTTATTATTTGAGTGGTATTATAAAATGTGATTGTTCATTTTCCAATTAAAAGATCATTCCATCAATGTTAGAATGGGATGCAATAACTTTTTTGTAACACTTTTATCTGTAATATTATCTATATAAATATAAATTTCAAAATTATTTCTATGTTAATAAATTACAAGTTCAAATAAAATTTCAACATGTAGCATAAGAACTTGATAGTAGAATTTAACATTAAGATAATTAATGTGGTTGTAATTACAAATGTGATCCAATATACATCCGACATTGCAGGTGCGTTTGGTGAAAAGCTTCCTATTGTGAATATTAGGTGAGCAGGTGACTAAAAGTGAGGAAGAGAAACTACACTCAGAAAAATAAAGTGATAGCAATAGCCGCCAAAAATTGACCACGAATCTATATTCGAACCAGACCTATATTTTTTTACATAAATATTATAACCCTTGTTCGGAAGAAAAAATATTAAAATTTAAGCTATATCAATGACTAAATTTTCATTTACTTATATATAGATGAAATGGGAAAATAGGGGAGTCATCAGAGGATGTGCTTAAAGAAGTTGTTAAAGGATAAATGTAGGAGAGGTTGTGAGGATCATAGTGCTAGAAAATATTAACTCTGAGAGTGGGTTGTGGTGGCTGATGAGATGTCAAAAAGTATCAATTCAAAGATTATTAGAGGATCCAATCAAGTGTGATAGTAGTATTACAAAGTGTTATGAATTGATTGAAAGTGTTGTAAGCAAACTTATGGGCAAGGTTACAAGGCCTATGCATATATCTAGCACAAGTCTTGGCTTCTACAGCAGTACAATGAGACACTAAGTATAAAATACTTGTTAGCAAGTAATTCAAAGTGCTAAGTATTGCCTATAAGCTATAGTGTTAGAACACACTTTTGCTACAAAAGATGGCATCCATGCAAGTTACAAAGGTAGTGAACACAAAGTTGTCAAGGCAATTGTCTATTGGACAAGTTACGAAAGTAACAAATTCAAGAAAACTAGTGGGTAAATGGCACTAGAGGGTATTAAGACATTTTAAAAGGAGTCTACAAAGGTAACCTTTTGAAAAATTTATAAAAGATACATTTGGCTAAGAGAATATTGATATTGCAAATGCAATAGCCTAACTTTGAGATAAGGAACACTCATATCACTCAAAAAGATAGGCATAAATGGTTGAAGTAGTAATTCAAAGGAGTAGGCTAAAGGCCAATATAAAGTTTTAAGAAAGTGATAGATTCTTCATGGAGTTATGCCAAATTAAGGTGTTAATAAGGGCACTAACATTTGAAGGGGGGAAAATATCACAAGCTAGTAGTTGTGATAATCCAATAGGCAAACATGCTCAATTTAAAATAAGACTTGGTGGAAAAATTAAGCATATTGCAAAGGTCATGTGAATGAAATTTGGGATCAATCTAACTTATGTACTATTTTTTCTAATTTTCCTAAATTTAAGGGTCTTTTAATAATTTTAGCATGATTCAAGAATTTGAAGGAGTTCAAAAAAATTGTATTAGTGACCTTTATATTTTTATTTTCATATTGATGCATTTAGGTGTTAATTAAACACTTGAAACATAGTGAAAAGGACTTATGAAAACTCAAAAAAAGTATACCACTACAAAAAATTAGTTAATTTCTAACATCATTTTTTGACAGATCTTTGATGATCAGTTTTGGACATTGAAAATTCATCAAAAATTCATCGAAATGTTGATTGTAAATTAAAAAATGTATACGTTATTTTTTTTCAATATTTGTATCCATAAGAAATTCCTCCTAGACATGAAAAAAGTAATAAATAATTTTATGAAATTAAAAAAGCCATGAAGTCTTGTATTAGTGGTTGATGTGGTGTTTTTTATGTTTACAAATGTCAGAATGTTGTGTGTTAGACATATTTGCAACATTCTTGGACATCATAATGCCATCGAAAAAGTTACACTCTTTTTCCAAAAACCTGAAATAGCCCGATCCCCTTTCATTTGGTTTTAATCAACATTTTTCTACCCTAACACACCACTCTTCATCATCCGTCAAGAGCCACCATCACTCCTCATTATCGATCAAGCTAACAAGAGCAACCAAATAAAGGTGCCCTCTTTGCTTAACAAAACCATAGTGATGGATGGCTTAGAAATAGGAGAAAATCAAACTTATCTTTCTTTTCCAAAAATTCATGATATTAGGTCTCTTTCATGTTTGTTTATTTTTTTCTGAATGTTTATGTTGAAAATTAATTAATTTAAAGGATGATCTTATAATTTACTCGATGGATCTAGCATTTTCCATTTGTTAGCCATTTATTTTAAAAGGATTCTTTATTTAAGATAAATTCATATATGATTTATTCTATGGAGGATTTTGCCTTCTCTTTTATTTTACAGGTGATTAGTACTAAAAATTGCTTAAAGCAATTATTTTGTTATCGAAGATTGTTATCTGTGTTCTAAAATTTCAAGCATCCTTCATGTGACTTTGATGAATTAGTATATCACTGTAAGTCTACTACTTTCTCATGGTCTATTGGGAAATCTAAAGGATTAGATTATAGTTAGGTTTCTGCATAGGATGGGTCTGTATATGATTCTATGATTAACCTGGTACCTAAAATATTATTGGACATATGGTTGCAACATATATTGCAATATTAATCAGAAACATCCGAAAGGCTTCAGCAATGAAAACCAAATTAATTTGAATGCTATTATAAAGTAAATAAGAGGTTCGATGATCCTAAGCTTAGCAAATCTTTCATTTAGTATATTTTAGTAGAAGGGCTTCTCACAATGTCACTCTTTTCTTCTTTCTATTGATGGGATTCTTTGCCTTTTTGTCCACCAGCAATTACACTAATCTTTTTAGATTAAACCTAGATTACATTCTGATGTTATCAAAATTTGAAGGTAGATAGGAAAAAAAGTGCATTCTAAGGGGTTTAGTATAGTGCTGTATCTAAACCCTCCCTTTCAATTAATGTTCTATTGTTGTCCTTGTAGTCATAATCTATTTGCAATAGGAAATCTAGGCAATAGGGTTTAAATTACTATTTTAAATGTTTCATTTGAAAAAGATCTATTTATTGCTTTAAAATTAATCCCTTCTTCCTTCTTTTAAATTGTTAGTTACAATTGAAAACATACTAACAATTCTAATGGAAAAGGATTTTTTTTCCTTCCCCTCAAGCAGAGTTTCCCTTAAGGATTTTTTCAATTATGTTTTCAATGAATTATTTCATATAGAAATTATAAAGTAGAAATACTTCCTTTCAAATTTAAAAAGCTTGATTCCAGATAAGAATGATGGATGGATTTGGGTTCTTATATATGTTTTCAAAAATTGGAAAAAAATATGAGAGAAAGAGAGACAGGGTAGAAGTACATATAAGATAGAAAGATTTATATTTATTATGTCATATACTAGAGTATATTAGAGGTAGAAACTGGTAGAAGTAAATAAATCTATAAGTGAAGGAGGAACTTCTTCAGGGCTGTTAGATTCTAATAGTGATGCTTTTCTCTTAGGAGTTAGGCTTTCAAGACCTAGATGAGAAATAAAGTTTTCTTCTTTAGTTTTGTTTCTAGTTTTGGGTGTAGTGATTGTTGTTGAAATGAGTTCTAGTGTAGAGTAATAACAATAAGCCTTAGCCATTATTGTATAATGCTTTTAAACATCAAGGTATTGTAAATTTTTGTAAGCTCAACATAAATTTTGTAATGCAAATTGGCTTCCTACTTTACAATCATTTCACCACTTGTTTTAATGCAAAATATGAAGACATAGGGCTATGCAGTTTCATTAGGAGACATCATATATCATAACAACTTTTAGCTCCTGGAAAGCAAAAATTACAATAATTTAAATGAGGGTCAATACAAGTTTAACCTTCACTCTTAATAAAAAATGACCTCATACTAAAAGCTATGTAGATTTGGCTCCTTTCAATTCAACATGTTAGTTAAAGAAACATAAGTTTGGCCAAAAATAGAACATCATAATTATATGATAACTTGATTTCTTTAAATATTTGTTAGAGTTGCATGAGATATTGACACTAATAGGCTGCATCAATTACATATTCTCTTAAGGTAAGTTAAAGACAAAGTTTAAGAAAAAAAGTAGATCATAGCAATACCAACAAATTTGTAACCTAATCAGTCTATTATTGAACAATGGTGGATAAGATTCATTCAAGTGATGCCTTATTACAAATCCTCCTATCATATCATTGTGATTTTAATTTCCTTTTTTTTCTAGTATATGACCTAATAAATATACGGTAAAAGTAAATAGATTTATTTCTCATCTAGTAATATACTTTCATTTGTTGAAAAGAATGAGTGTTATTTTTTTATTCATTAATAGTATATTCCTGAAATATACTATTATTAAAAAAAAGATATTTATATAGGTTTGGTGAATATATAGGGGTCTATTTATAATTTCATAAACAGGATTAGATGTTTCTATGACTTTCATAAACCTGGAGAGAATTTATATGAGAAGTTAATGTAACTTGCTCATTTTTTTTAATGTAAACCAAGACACTCATTTAATGGTTTTTGCACCATGACTAACTGTCTTGAAAATATGACTACAACAATGCCAACAGATACCTACCAAATCACTTGGAAGTGATCGATGTGAATTAGAAATTACTTATTTAGAGAAGGATTTGTGGTAAGTCTGGGAGTCACAAGCTTTTTTTATCTTGAATCTTTATTTTACACATTCTTATTATGCTTATTTATTTATCTTCTAATTTAATTTTCCATTCTTATCACTTACAAAATATCAAGAGGTAACAGAAATAACTTGTTCATATTGAAAATGGTAGGTCCATCTTATAGAATACCTCTTTGATGTGGTTGCTCCAATAATTGGAACATTGGCCAAATTTCAAAGATCTCAAGGTAATAATTTATTCATCTATTAAAAAAACCCAATAATAGATTTAAATGGGAGGGGTCAAAGTACATGAGAAAATATTTTATTTATGCTAACAAAAAAATAAAAGAAATGAATTTCTTGATCCGTGAGATAGGATCCATATAAGATATGATGATGTTAGTAATACGGGTCTTGATTTAGTATACATGATCCTATTGTTGATCTTGTATAACTCTTGATATCATTTCTTTTGAAACTTGAATCACCATCTGAAGAACATCGAATGTAGGATGTCCCATTGCTTTCATTTTAAAACAACGATTAAAATAATAGATTATAATGTCATATATTTTGATATAGATAATGATCATAATTTTTAATGAATTAATTATATTTTTATACATGTGATGTATATAATTTATATAATTAATCTAAAATGTTAAATAGGTTATATATATGAAATATATATAGATATATATATAATTGAATAGATAGACATTATTTTTATTTTTCTAGAATCATTATACATGAGATGTATATAATTTTTGTGATTGGTTTAACAAATTATATACATAATATATATATAATAGAATAAAACATATAAATATTAATTTTTATTTTTTTATGTACATAATTTATGCGATGATTATGTGATTAATCAAATCTATTAAATGGATTGTGTGTTTGTGTGTGTGTGTGTGTATATATATATATATATGCAATTGAATAACTTGTCAAATAGTGATTGGAGTATATGCTAAATTTTTTATAATTTGGTTGTGACAAAATTTATTCGATAAATAAAAAATAAATGAAAAATATTATTATTTATAATCATAATTTTATTTATGAATAAAATATTTTTTTCATCAACTTAATCAACCTAATAATTTTTTATTTTTTAAAAAATATTATTTTTCTTTATTATTATAATTTTAAATATTATTTTTATAATAAAATATAAAAATAATACGTTATCTTTTATTAAAAAATGAGATATTTCCATAAAAAAAACCTCCCAAAAAACAACCCCCTTCAACAACTAATCCAATTTTAAATGTAATGATGCCAACAATGTCACTAGAAAACCTATTTCTTTAAAGGAGATCAAAAGGTGACGTCTTGGAGAAAGCAAAGTTTGAAAATGACCTATAAAAGAAAGTTTTAGCTTTATCTTCTAATGGAAGTTTTATTAATCCTCTGTAAACTTCTTTGATTGAACACTTTGATTTAGACACATCCAAATGCTCCTCCTAGAGCGAGCAAGCTCGATTCCCTTTTACAATGGCAGAGGGAAAAAGAGATAATGCATACATGTAGAACTCTCTTAACTTAAAGAAAATAAATTGATAAGACTTTTCAATCAAAGTAAAATTTAATGCTTAAATTAACATCTTGATATGTCTAATTTAAAATTATTAATTTTAGTCTATGTAAATTATTAATTGAAATCCACCTGTGAGCATAGACTTCAAGATATTGACAAGGGGAAAATGTATCAGTAAATCTAGTATTATCGTTGACTATATATACAGGTAGATATATTAAATTTAAAATTTTGAATGATTCAGATATTTAGTTTGGATTTTTAATTTTAATTTTAATTTGAAGTATAAAGTGGTCCAAGTTGATACAAGAATTTCTCTGATATTTACAACACGATCCTAAGACCAAGTTTATATGATTTTTCATTGGCCAAATTTCAAAAGATCTCAAGATAATGAATTTCTTGATCCGTGAGATAGGATCCATTATTGGGTATTACTAACATCATCGTATCATCATATCTCATATGGATCCTATCTCACGAATTAAGAAATTCATTAACTTATACGTGAAAAAATATATATGTAATGAAAAATAAAATATTTTATTATGTTAGTAGAAGATCCTATTTTTTTTCAAGTAATAAAGAAATACTGTTAACAACTTATATAGGAACACCTCTAGAAATATGAACAACTCGTAGGTCGTCCTGGGTTTCTTAACTCTACAATTAATATCTATCAGCCTAGCAGCCACCTTTGTTGTGGCAAAGTATAGTTGCACTACCACTTTCCTCACTCATCTCAATTCTTCTATAAATTCTTCATAAATTTTATATGAGAAAATAGTGACATCATCATATTGCTATCTTCCTCATTTATTGAATTGAGTATTTTTATCATCAAATTATTTTTTAAAAATTATAATTTTATTTCATTACTATTTTTAATTTAAAAGTTATTTATGATTAGAAATTGTAATCCAATAATTTAACTATTTTTTATTTAAGGAATTATGGAAACTAAAGATAGCCACATTATATGCATGATATGAATTTTGCTGATTGAAATTAGCATCAGGGGTTATAAGACTACAGCTTTGTTAAGAGTTTGTGACTATCTATTAGAGGCAATTCAAGGAAAAAGTAATTAATCTCTAATAGTCAACTATTTTTATTGCATTGATATATCTATTGAATGCTATATTTAGTCCATTTATATATCTATATTCAATTACATTTCTAGATTCAACTTTCCCACCATGTTTGTTTCTTTTGATATCGAATGTTTAATTTTTTCCTTAACATTTGAAGTACAAAATTGAAGTGTGATCAACCTAATATATTTAAGGATTAATCTATTTCTATTGCACCTTTCTACATTGTCTACAAGGTATAATACTCTACTTAGATGATTTTTCTACTTTTTCTCTTAATGTAATTCATCTCTTATTGAGATTCTTGAACTTTATGCATTAGCACATACCTTACACACTTTGAACTAACTTTTGCATAAATTATTCACTTCTTTTACTATAATTCAATACTACGTACTTAAAGGCACACTTATATATTAGAATGAAGGTATTTTTAGAATTGGCTTTCAGCATTCTAAATTATTCATTTCTTTCTGCATGTAAGTTGAGAGTTCACTAGTTACAAGACTAAAGAGTACTCATATTGTGTTCCTTAAATTATTACATGCTCATTGATTGTTAAAAGTAAAATAGTAATAATAAATGTAGTAATAATTGATAAATATAAACAAATGGGAAAATAACATTAAGTAAAGATACATGGCACATTATTTTATTATATTTGTAACAAACCTTTGACAATTAGTTTAGTTTGAATCCAAATGGATGAATACCCATCATATCATAGATATATGTACAATAGATTTCAAGATGATGGGAAGGGGCTCACAAATAAGTTCTTGAGCAACGCCAAGAGTTTTGTATTTTATGCGCAACAATAACTAAGCTACCAAATAGATGGTGTGATTAGATGTCCATGCAAAAAGTATTGGAATAAAAGATTCTTTCCTATAAATGATGTTATGCTTTGTCTTTATAAAGATGGGTTCATGAAAGATTACTAGTATTGGACTAGTTATAGAGAGGCTATCCTAAAAATAGCTACAGGTGAAAGAATGGTCTCCACTATAAAGGCAACTTATGACATAGATCCTTCCAATTGGTTTGAAAGTATGATTTTTTATGCTAGTCATTCATATTTTAAGGATCATTTTTAGACTAACCAATGTGAGCTTCTAAATAGAAAATGCCAAGAATTTTATAAAATGTCATAATCTTCTTAACAACCATTATAGCCTGGGTGTAATAATGATACTAAGTTATCATAGGCATTAAGGATGTTAAGTATCAAATCAAACTTCAATATGCCACAAAGATGCTTTGATCAAATCATGTACTATGTACAAAGTCGCATCCACCAAACAATCTTATTCCTATAACTTTGTATAGAGCAAAGTAGAAAGTTCACAAGCTCAAGCTCATGTATAAAAAATTTGATTATTACTAGAATAATTACATGATTTACTACAAAGATGCTATCATCGAGAAAGAATGCATGACTTGTAATGCTTCTCACTATAGACAACATAGGCTAGGGAGGGTTAGGCCTAAAGAAGTACCATATAAAAAGCTTTATTATATATCACTCATTCAAGATTGCAAAGATTATATGCATCAATGAAATCAATCCCATATATGAAGTGGCAGTATGAGCATCATACAAAAGATGGAATGATATGTCATCCATCAAATGGAGAGGCTTGGAAGCACTTTGATTAGATGTATCCTAACTATGCCTCTGAGCCAAGGAATGTAAGGCTAAGCCTATGTTCAAATTGATCTACTTTATATAGTCAATTAGCTGCTGCATATTCATATTAGCTTGTAATTGTTACTCTTTACAATCTTCCTTTATAAATGTGCAATACCCCACCATACATGTTTCTAACAATGATCATTCCAGGCCTTGATAATCCTAAAAGTAGAATTGATGTGTTTTTGGAACCTTTAATTAATGAATTATTATTATTATTGTGGCATGAAGGTTTACCAACATATGATATCTTTACCAAGAAAAATTTCATCATGAGAGCACACTTGATATGGACAATTAATGACTTTCCCTTATATGGTATGTTATTAGGTTGGATGACAACTGATAAGTTAGCCTATCCAACATGTATGGAGCAAACCAAGGCATTCACATTGAAAAATAGTAGAAAGTAATCATGGTTTGATTTTCATCGCATGTGTTTAGATATGGACCATCCTTTAAGAAGGAATAAAGATGCCTTCTTGAAAAATAAAGTAAAGATATCAAATCCTCCTATTAAGCTTATTGGTGATCAGTAATGGATAAAAATTTACCATTTTCCAAAAATAAATGAAATTTGGCCAATTAGATTACTAAGGTATGGAGAGATTCAAAATTAAACTAAACAAAGTAAATTTTAGGACTTGCCCTATTAAAAGAATAAACTCACTAGTCATAACCTTGATGTGATGCATATTGATAAAAATGTATTTGATAACATATTCAAAACTATCATGGATGTTAAAGGTAAAATAAAGGATAATGTTAAAGCTAAGATAGACTTGAAAGAATATTTCAAAAGATGGATGTTAAAGATAAAACAAAGGACAATGTTAGCCTTTATTCTTAATATTAAGTCTTTATCATCCTTTCTTATTCAATATAGGTCTTAAATCTAAAAAATGGTGTCACCAATCAATGTTTGCATGACTTAGCGTATGGTCTTTTTAAAAAGGTTAAGACGTGGCCAATTTATTTTGTAAATGGGTACAAGTTTCACACTTTATCATGTAATGAAGGGAAAAAGATAAATAATGGTAGAGCTCATGTGAAGCGTATAGGGAATGTTGACATGGGAGAAGATGATTTTTATGAAATGCTTAAAGAGGTTATCAAAATTGAGTATCCGGGCACTCCCTTGAAAAGGTTAGTCTTATTCGCTTGTGATTGGTTTGATCCAGTAATTGATCATAGAATGAAAGTTTACAAAGAGTATGGAATTGTGAAGGTCAAGCATAGTAAAAGATATGCAAAATATGATCCATTCATCTTTGCACATCAAGCAACACAAGTGTATTATGCACCATATCCAAAATTAATAAGAGAAAAGTGACCTTGGTAAATGATAATCAAAACCAAACCAAGAGGTATGGTTGAAAATAATGTTACATTGGAAGGCGCTTATCAAAATGAAAGATCTCCTTCTATTCAAATTATACTTGAAATCGAATAAATTGATAATTTACATAACCTTAATGGAGGAATGGAAGAAGTTGAAGCTCTTAATTTAAAAGGAGATCATATTACAAAAGATGATAAAGAATTAAAAAATGAATATGAAGAATCTGACTTCATAGATTTAGATGATTCGGACCAAAATAGTAATAAGGATGAGCAAATAAACAATCTTAGTGATTCTAATTGATAGGTTGTATAATTAATTGAATGCAATTAATTGTATATCTTAAATCATATTGTCTATTACACTTTCATTGCATTTATTTTCCTTTTTTGCATAGTATATGTATACCCATTTTATTTGACATACATGCTCTAAATGCTAGACTTTTTCAATACTTATTCATTTGGTATGTTTCCTTAATGCAAATGTCATAAAAAAGGTTAAAGAGAAAGGCAAGACAAAGTTAAAAAAGAATTAATCTGTTTCTACCTTATTTCAACCACCCTTAACTATTATACCTTTTAATGGCTAACACTCACTAGGATATATGTTTATGCTTACTCCCAGTCTTAATCAGCAAATAAACATTAATCAAATCTTGCTATAGATGACTTCCAACATGGCCCCTCCCACACAAACTTATTCTAGGATATGTCCTCCTACCTAGGTTACTAGTACACTAGCCCTTTATACATTCACCTTCTTATGTACCATCTCTCTTTCAATCCCTTTCTCCTAGCATGCCTTTCACCGAATCTTCTCATGAGTCACTTACCCCATCTATTAATCATTTAGCTTCCATTCAAACATCAATAGCTCCTATTAGGCTAGGCCATGATCAATTTCACTCTACACCTAAAGAAAATATACTTCCAATGCTTGGGCGAACATAAGTTATCATATTTATTTCATTATTTATACTTATGAGTAATTAAAAACTATATAATAGATTATGATATTTTTAAATATTGAAACATGTTTTTTCCCACAAAAGGACCCATGTATTGTATTAAGGACATTGTGCAGAGATTCTTTACTAAATCATGGGCAAAATGGACAAACATTCCAAAACTAACTTAATTAATGTGGCTTGATAGAGAATTTAGGATATTTTATACTGATTTATAAATTTTATATATTTAATTATTTTCATTTATCATTAAATCCATGTCATTTAATGTGTTTTTTTACTAATGTATCATTTGTAGAAATTCTACCAATGGAATCCTGTTAATCATGACAAATTATGGCAAGCTTTTAATCATCAATGGTCTAAAATGTTAAATAATGCATTTAGTAAGGCCAGAGTAACAAACAAAAGCCTATTTGGATTACTAACTAGATTTGGCAAGATTTTTTATGTCAATGGGAAAATATAAAATTTAAACAATTGCAAGAGCAAAATAAAAAGAATCGAGCTGCAAAACTAGATACATCTTTTCATTATGGGGGGGTTCCATATCTATGGTGGAATATGTCTTTAAAAAAGTAAGTAAACCCTTATCTATATATATTATATGTGTATAACCAATTGCCTAACGTGTTATTCTAAAGTTTAAATTATTTTAAGTAGGAGAAGCAAACTGGCAAGAAAGCTAAATTTCATGAAGTGTTTGCTGACTTACACAAATTCAAGAAGAAGAAGGATTTGCATAAGGTAATGGGTGGATCCTTATGCTATTTAAACATTTGTAAATTATTAGTTTAATTAAGTATGAATTATGGTTATTTTAGATTAATTTATGTAAGTTTAATAATCTTCTATTCATACTTTACTTCCCCTTGCAGGAAAATTTCAATAAAGAGAAAGAGAGATTGACGACTTCTCAATCAACATCAGAAAGGAGTAACAATTCATCTATGGCATCTGATACCTAAATATAGAAACAAGTTGTGGAAGAAAAATGAGGTTGAATCTATAGGATAGGATCACAGGTGCACACAATGTGGTCTAAGTCACAATATTTTTTAGGGCCTTTTAATTATTCTTCACAAGTGGAAGCAGAATGGAAATAGAAGGTGGATATAACTATGATGATCTTATTACAATCAATTCAATTCATGATGTAACAATTTGGAATGCAACCTCCAAGTGTCCAACAACCTTCTATGCCTCATGGATCACTTACTTAGATACCTTTTATGCCTTATGGAGCACCTACTCAAATGCTTTCTCTTTATATGCACACTTATATGCTTGTCCAAATGCCTTTTTCACATATGGCTTCTCATTACACTTTTTTGCGGCCTCTTTCTGGACAACAACCAATCCAACCATGTTGGACATATCCAGCATATCCAACAACATGGCCATAATAACATTCTAGTGGATTATCACAGACTTCACAACAAAATCATTCAAACCAAAATGCAAGAGTGGAGGATGAGGAAGAATATAAGGAAGATTATGGGATTGCATCATGAAATAACTTTTAATTTAAATTGTTCAAATGTTTAATACTTTTGTTTAAGGTATTTTGGTTGAATTATATGGACAATCAGTGTTGGGAATTCGGATTATCACATGCAGCGGAATTTTAAATTTTGATCCGAATTCTACCTAGGATCCATGCAAAAAGCATGAGTCAATGATTAGGGTTTTACCTATTGGGCACTCGTGTTTCTACTGATCAAAACTTGAGAGCGGATGAATCAAACGCCGGCCGGAAGGTACAGCGTCTCTACGGTATCCACACGGAGTGAACAACGACCTCTCACCCTCCACGCGTCTGCTAGGATGCGTTTTTCTCTCTAAGAATTAGGATTGGATGTTTTTGAGTGATTAGGGTTTATATGGAAGCTTAAAACGTGATTATTAAGTGCTGCCCTCAAGTCCCCTTTTATAGAACTTAGGCAAGCCATAATCCTAGTCCTACTAGGATAATGCTTCCAAAATCCTAATCACACTTAACAACTCATCTTATCCTTATCCTAGAGATAATGGGAAGAGATAAGACTTATCTATTAATTATCTAATATTAGATAATGATATTATCTCATAATAAATATCTTAATATTAGATAATTGCATATAGTTATCAAATATCAAAATAATATTATCTCATAATATATTTATCTAATATCTGATAAGATAATTACTTGATATTACTTTAATATCAGATAATATCACATAATATATATATATATATATATATATATATAAAACGTGAATTTATTATTCTAAATAATATATATGCACGAAAATAAGTCCAATTAATTGGATATTAATATAATTAAAGTCCAATTAATTATTGTCTTATTCCTACTCCTTTTGTGTGACCCTGTAGGTTCTTACTACGTTGACAATGACTTATTATTGAGCCATAGACAGCGAGCGGTATCTAGCAATACATCACTGCCACTCAAGTAGTAAGAATGTCTGTGATTCGACATCCACCTAATACATGATCAACGTTTTACATCATAACCCTTTTGTAATAATATCCAAATTGAACTGGAGGCATGGAATGTGTCATCCTCGTCAATGTTCAATTTATATTTCTTGATACTGAGTAGACTTAAAATAAATAATTAATATCACATATTAATTCAACTGAGCATGGCCATGCATTTCTAAGTCTCACTCAATCAAGGGGCCCAAGGATATTTCTCTTTTATACAAGAGTAACAAAATTCCATTTACATCACTCACTTCCCTCTGCATGATTTATGACACACCCAATCAATGCCCTACTTGTCACCTGATTAAAGGTGACATAGGACAATATTAAAGTGAGTAATTCCTCATGTAGGGAACCGTAGTGACTTCAGGTCAAAGATTTATGCGTAGTTGTGATCATATGAGAATAACTTATGACACATTTATCCATGCAATATTCTCATAGTGGGTCAGTCCAGTACATTGTTCACTAGCAATGTACTCATGTATTGACTTGATATCACATATCCATGATTCGTAATCATCAGTCACTATACATGCTAGTCTCGATGTATTATTACTATCCTTTTTCATAATAATACTTGACTAGGGGCATTTTAGGAATAGCAAAGCTATTCTAAGGATAATTATTATATTAAGTTATAAATTGCGCATAATAATAATAAAAATAATATAATAATTAAATTGCCTAAAATAAAATATAATACATTGTGTATAACTCTAATCATCTTATATGATTGGTTCTAGGACACACACCAACAATCAGCACATCAACATATTAGATTGGACTTAAAGTAGGATATATATATTCAAAAATTAATATTGAATTATTTAATCAAGTGGAAATAAAAAAAAATAAAATTCTTTTGGAAAATTTTTGTTGTTATGTTATACTTTTCGATGTCTTTTTGATGAATAAGGATGTCAAAAGTTGACATGTCATTGCTATGTCATCTTTTTTTACATACATGGCCATCAGAAAAAACTAACACGTCAATATTTCCAACATATGTGGCTATAAAAAAAAATTGGTGATCATATATTTTTGACATTTTTTGCTATTGGAAATGATGTCAGAAATTTTTGACAAATTTTCTGATGTATTTGGGTATCAGAATTTTTTACATACACGGATGTCGGAGATGACATTGAAAAATTATGATGGCCATGTATGTCAAAAAAAATTTTAACAAGTCAAATATTGATGTTTGGTGGACATCAGAAATTTATCAAAAATTAACATTTTCCAACATATTTTTGATGCATTTGAATGTCAAAAAATGACAATTTTCTTGTACCTACTCTTGTCAAGAGAGCTTTTAGTCATCCCTTACATACTCAAAATTATGGAATAAGGTATAAATCAAGTGAATAGAGTGTTTTTCTCCTTCTTCAAATTTGTCTCTTTTGACCTATTATGTTCATAGGTTTCATATGTGAAGCGATCTTGTGGCCCAACATGCATAGATAATCCTATGACATTTAATTGTGTCTTGCAAACATATTGCACATGAGATTTTATTATACAAGCAATAAATCTTCGATGTCATGTTATCTTTATGAAGCATGCCATAAAGGTGTTTTAATAAAAAGCCTAGCATATTTGCCAAAAGTAGTAAGCATTCACCACATGATTTCAACTAGAGAGCTACCAACTCATGATACTAAGCCACCCCAAAGTTAAGGAAATTTACAAGAATACTTCTATGATTTTCAATTTTATAAGGGTAAATTTATATGTAATCCCCAACATTTTATATAATTTCAAAAAGTCCTTAATAAATTATATTTCAATCTCTTTGAAATTTTTATTCTAACTTGGCCTCTAGATATTTGCTATGAAGTTCTAAGTTGTAATTTTATATGTGAATTAATTTTTCAATTCATTAGCACTAATAATTGTAAGACAATGAATATAATTTTTGATTAGTTATTAAATTAATATTGATAAGAAATAATAATCACATAAAAAAGTTATTTATATTAAAAATAATCATAATAAATTCATCATTCTATACAAACATTAGTTTGAATTGGTATATAACAACATCATGAACCATTAGATGTACTTGTATATCAACACACAAAATATCATACACATGATACGTCATCAACATGAGTATAAATTCTATGTGCAGAGGAAAAAGAGAAGATTAAAAAATAAAAAATAAAGTCGAATGCTTTCTGTACTTTCTAGTAATTTTGCATCAATTTTTAAAATTTACATATATTTTTATGATTATTAAATAGAGTAACTAATTAATAATTACATTTATTGAGTGTTAATTATTAATGTTGTTTTGGGAATGTAATATACATGTAATATTAAAATTAGAAATTTCATAACAACACCTATAAAATATCATTTAAACTTTCTCTCAGAAATAATCTATTTTTATTATACGTACTTTTTATTGTGTTCAAGAATAGTAGAAAATATATGTGATCAATTGCAATTTACTCATAAAATTATGATGATGCATGTACTCACGAATATAATAAATATGTGCACACGTTTTAAATTAAAAAGCATTAAATGAAGAATCATAAATGTATATTAATTAAAATATAAGAAAATCGAACAAATTTTTCCTTTGCTTAACAAGAATAGGGATTAGGGCCATGTACGAGAGCATTGGGCATTCAGGTCACGGAAAGAAAAAGTGGGGGAAAATGGTATGTGGCCCTGCGTAGACTTGGTGAGTCATTGATATCTTTCTTCATAGTTTATGTCTTTAGCTTCATTAAAAGATTGAAGATAGTGTTCAATTCTTTATTGAAAGATTTATGATTGGATAATTCCATATTAAAAAGATTCAAGACTATTGGTTAACAAATTAAGCACTAGGACAGTGCGAGGGTTGTTAGATAATGGTTTAAGAAATTAAATATATTTCTGTGTTATCATTTTTTTTATACATTTTCTGTTTTATTATCTATCATCTATAATAATCGACATTAATATATAAAATATATAATGGTGATATTGTGTTAGAGAGAGAGAAAAAAAATTTCATGCTAGAAAATTTTATTACTTGGATCTTGACTATGATTATATTTATAAATAACAAAATGTGGAAGTAAGAAAATTAGATAACATAACTTGAGTCATAATGAATTTGATAGTTACAACAAATAAAACAAGATATAGAATTAGATAACACCTTAATTTTTTCTCTTTTTACTTAAATAATACTATAATATTTGTAAAATGATAGGAGTCACACAAACTTATATTTATGAATGAAGAGAGGGACCAAGAGCCATTTATATATAACTTTCATGACACAATCCATCAAAGAGTCTTGGCTCTTTACTTTCTCTAACATTTATAAATCTAATTAACTCAAGTAATTAAGTGGAAGACTTTTCATATGCAAAATCATCAAATACATTTAAGGGTATATTAATTTTGCATAATGTATATTTAATGCATATTTAATTTAAATAAATGACATTAATCTTTCATAATAGATATTTAAGACATTAATCTTGCATAATGAATATTTAATGCATGACATTAATCATGCATAATAGTAGGAAAATAGATTATAAATAAGTATTTTCTTAATAACTTTTTAATTGTTACAAAATAATTTTAATGTCCTTTATTATTCTATGTTAACATTAAATTTAATGTAGGGGTTTGCTTTGTCCAATTAAAAATTTAAAGGATGGTAATATATATATATATATGCATGCATGCATGTATGTATATATAAGAGTATAAGAGTTATTGTTTTCTTTTGATCGTAATAAATAATAAATATTAATAACATAAATATATAAATTAATAATAAAAATAATGTTACAAGAGATATATAATTGTTATTTAGGACGTCTAAAAAATTAAAGTGAATTGGTAAATATTTTCACAATTTTTGTTACTCTTTAAACCTATCAATGATTTTCTCATCAAATCAATATACTTTTGATAAAATTTTATTGGCAAATAAGTTATTGTGACAAATTTTTTAAAAAATAAAAAATGTAAACATTCAAATTTTTGTTAAAATTTATTTATGATAATTAATAAAATAAGATCAATATTAGATGGAATTTCATATTTTCAAAATTGAAAGTTGAATTAATTACACATTAATTTAAATTGGATTGGGTCTATATTTTAAATTAACACAAAAATTTCAAAATCGATATTACTTTTCTAATGGGATAGTGATCATGAAATAATCAATATATTTTTCACATATTTTATTGTTGATTAATTTATTTTGACAAAAATTTCTTCCAAAATTAAAGTGTAATCATTTTTTACATTATTAATTTTATAATTAATAGACTTAAGTGTAATATTAAATTAAATTTTATAATTTTATAATTGAACATTTAATCAATTATACATTAATTTAAATTAGATTTGGTCTAAATTTAAAAATAAATATTCAATAAATTAATAAGTATAAATGCATGCGAGAATTGAATTTTACTCCTATCAAGAGAGCGATTCTCGGGTGTAGTCATGCCTATGTCAACCAAACCAATGATTACATTTTATATTTACTTCCTAAAGAATTAAGTCTTCCTAGTGACAACCCTTAAAACAACAATTATAATATTATAATAAAGCATAATTGCACACGTCTGATGTCTTGAATACACTAAAATGGAAATTCCTATTCCTGAGTTAAAATTGAGAATTGATCAATTATACTTTTAAGAAATATTGGTCAATTTTTAGGTTTATGTAATGACGCAAGACTAACAATTCATAAATTAAGTATTCATGTATTAAAGGTTAAGATGATTTTTGGAAGTGCATTAGGTAGCATCGTCTATATTCCTAGAATGTTATTACATTTATGATACAAATCTACCCATAAAATTTCAAAGATGTCAATTTTCATTGTTAATCTATTTTGTCATGACAATGACCAAGTGTAAAGGACAACCAATTTCTTTTATTTATTTTTATAAGCCAAGACCAGTCCTCAATTATCATCAATTATATATTGAATTATCTGGAATCAAAAAGAGGTGGGACTAAAAATATTGACATGATAACAACCAACAAACAAATACAATGATAAATGTGCTATGCAAAGATATATTTGGAAATTTGTTGTAGTAGCTATCAAATGAAAATTTTCACGTTAGGAACTTTGACAATTGACAAGTGTTATATATCTCATATTTTAAGACAATTATAATTATCATATTACTTATGAAAAGAATAAGTGATAAATTTATTTACATTAATTTCATTTTTAAAATTATATGATATTATTATGATTTAGTTTATGCATAATTTAATGAAAACTTTTAATTTTCCTTTATTCATTACATGTTATTCTAAAAATCGATGTTATACTTATTTTAATATGTTTTTATGAAATTTTTTTATTCAAATGAAAATGATTACGAAATATGTATTATTTAAATAATTCAAATCAAGTCATTGCATTATTGTATATCATGTTGGGAACAGACTCTCTACTCATATACGAAATAATTAAATCAACCAATTAACTTAATCAAATACATAAACACATTCAAATCAGTTACAAATTAATCAAAAAGTTATTCGTACCTTTTTAATTGAATTGTTGTTATATTATAAGTTATTATAATTTACTCTTCTTTTCTCATCCCTTACTTCATTATTACGCTGTCCAAATACTAAAAAACGATATAACAATTTTCAATTTTTTTTATCATAGTTAACAAATAGAACAAATCATAGAATGATGAATCGAGTTTGTAGTTCCAATTTCAGTCTTCACGCTACTCTTTTTCCTTCCTAAATGCTCACTTTTTTATGTTTACCTTTATAGTCACATCTTTACATAAAATAAATAGAATCTACCGTAAATCTTAATTGCTTTTGTGACAGAAAGTAGAACTGTCTATAAGAATTAAAAGGGGGCAGAAGATCAGACAAAAAGCATCTCTTATTTCTTAAACCCTTGTCAGTAAGTATAACAACCTCCGCAGTGTCCTGGTGCTTAATTCGTTAACCATTTTATTAAATATTTTAAAGAATTAACCACTATCGTTCTTGAGTCTCTTTGTAAAGCTGAAAAGAATTAATGCAACATAAACTAATTTTTCTACGAGGAAAGATATCAACGCCTCACCAAGTCAAATCTAGGTAGGACAACGTACCATTGTCCCCCACTTTTCCTTTCCGTTTCCCAAACGTCCAATTCGCTTGTGCATGGCCCTACTCCCTCTTCTCGTTAAGCAAAGGAAAAATTAATTTAGGTCTTCTTATATTTGAATTAATATAGATTTTTAGCAAACAATTATGAATGATTTATTGCTATTTAAGTTAAAGTATATTTATGTTCCTTAAAATTTAGTGTAATTATATTTGGATTTTTTATTTTAAAAATATTTTTGAATATTTCTTTTCATTTGGGGTGAAAATAAATCAAATCAAGTCAAATCCCAATATAAATAAGTCAAACATCCATTTAAAATTTTTTACTTGAGCATAGCTTGTAAACTGTTTATGTATCAAAATTATGGCTTGATCAAATTTGTTTATAAAATTTGAGAAGTTTGATTTAACTTAATGGACTGTTTAAACCTAACTAAATCAATGGTGAGCTTATAAAAGTTATAAACATCCCCCCTAATCAAAAATAGAAAATTAATTTTGTCAGATATGTAAGGTACTAAATAAAATCTTTATCTCTAATTTTATAGAATTCTTAATAATCCAATATAATAAATTATAATTGTATTTATTTAAAATAAAAATATTAAATGATACAATAATATGAATTTGTCATTTACAAACTTTAAAACTTTGAGAAGAAGGCACAATTAATTTAAGAGGATTAGATTAGGGTAATATATTAGTTAAATAAGTTAGCTTAATAAGCTAACATGCTAAACTCAAAAGTTAAATATAGTAAGTCTATTTAATAAACATTTCAATATATTAGCCTAGATCAAATTTATAATTAATTAAATAAATGAATTAAATCAAGCCTTTAACAAAGCAAATCATAGGCTACTAATGAACAATATGAATTATTTGCACTTCTGCCTGTTAGATACATTCACCTTCTTTTCCTATATTTTAAACACATACTTATCTCCCTTGCCCTTAAAAAATAAGGGGTGAGTGTATATTTAATATAATTGTATGGATATAAATATAATTAGATTAAATCTCAAGGGTTATGAGTATAATTAACTCTAATTTATGACATAATGTCATTCTTGAGTACATGTATCATCGTAATTTTATGAGTAAATTGCAACTGATCGCACATTTGCACTGTAGCTTGCAATTGGATGCAATAGAATGAAATAAGGGGATATTTTAAGGCATCGTTATTATTACGATGCATCACTGAATCTAAAAGTTTGAATTCATCAATATGCATAATACTATGCAGATTAAATGAAATCCTATAGTTTAAAATTACTGGTGCAGCATATGACGATGTATCATAGTCATTGTGATGAAACAAATTGCAAACGAAGAAGAAATTTGCCAAATAGTTTGTTTGCTTAGTAATATAAAATGTTTATTCTCTTTTTCTAATTAATAAATGGTCATGCAATCAACTCAATGACGGAATTTTTATTCTATTATTCTAATGATTGTTTGTTGATAACATAAGGTGATGAAATAGCTAACCTTCCTACCATATTAGTTTATAAGTTTTAAAATTATCTCTATGTTAATGAGTTACAAATTAAAATAAAATTTTCAACATTTGCAAGAATTTTATCATATATAGAAATATATATAATATTATTATTTCTGATATAAATATATTTCATTATATAAATTATCTAATTAATATAATAAGATATGGTTTTATCTTTACCAATTATAAGACAAGTTATAGGGCAATTTCACTAGTTTAGCTGGGTATTGTTGAGGAAAAACATTCTCTCCACAAACAGCAATAAAAAATGAAACAGAGCGGCAAGCACGATGAACCTAATATGAAACAAGCTCTTAAATTATTAGAGAAAAAGCTACAAGCTAGAACAAATCTACTATTATAAATCAAAAGTACAAAATAATATTTCTGAAAGTTTTTTATTATAACCTTACAATTTTCTTATCATTATTTTTATATCTTTAACAGTTCTCATATATAACCTTCATCGGTACCCATCAAATTTCGCTTACGCCTCAAAGGGCCATCCAATACAAATATTTATTGCTACGGACAATTTATTCCTATTTAAAAGAAGACTAACTTGAAAGGATAATTCATAACAGAAAACAATTAAAAATCACTAACAATTAAAATTGGGTCAAATTCATCATGTTTTAATTAGAATATGTATCAGTGCATCGCTTCACTATTAATGAACTAATCACAATTCCCGATCGAGCAAGAGCTAATATATTAGTGCATAAAAAGTGTGGAACTTGCGATGTACCTAAAAATTGTTTTAATCTATACCGAGCTTTGGATGTCCTGATTTCCCGGTAATTATCTGTTTTAATATTTCGTTAATCTTACTGGTTGATTTAGTAAGGAGTACTCCGTCATTCCACGCTCGGACCTATTAGCTAGCCCAAAATATATTAATTAATAACATCTTTCTTATGCATTCAAGGCATCACCACTGTCTCTAAACAAGAACAAGTCTTTCACGCGATCATTTTTATAGGTCAAACTTGGGTCCCAAATTAAATAAATACTAGATTACATTTATATATTTCAATTAGTTTCTCAGCATTGATGAAATAATCATGCTTTATTAATACAAATACATAAAACTTGAAAGTCCTAGGTTCTAAAAGAAAATATTTCAATTTAAATTTGATAAACTGACATTAACAGAAGTTTTAACAAATGACAAACACTATTATTCAACACAAGGTTGAATCAACAAGGGCACATAGAAAAGATTGATAATACAATTACAGGTACTCAAATTTCACTGATCCGCAAACATTTGCCAAAAGAGTGAATTGGCTCACAAGACACTTGACTTCATTTATTCGACTTCTTCACAGTTTCCCAACTGTCTTGCAACCGGAGTCACACCTACATGTTGAAATAGAAGTTCATCAGTTTTTAATTAATCTGGACAATATATCTTCAATTACTGGGATTTAACTTATAAAAAAAAAACATTTTAGTCAAGAAATTATTCAATGGACATTGAAAATTGAGAATTTTTGAAGATGTATTAAAGAAGTGAATATGCCATTTAAGCTTGCTACAAAAACAGAGGGAAAGTTATTAATTTCAAATTTTTACTATCTTAACGAAAAGAAGATCTTTCTTTTCCATTTCAAAAGTTCTAAATCACATACAAAATAAATATGATTATTCAAATATACAGTAAAACATATTATTTAAGTGCACTATAATTACCAACAAACAAGCAATCCAAGAAGAAGCGTTGTAATTTATGTATAATGGGTGTATATATGCATGAAAATTGATCCAATATTAAATTTAATAATCTAAAAAATGCATTTTCAATTATATGTTTATAACTTTCAGAGGTAAGAAGGGTGCAACATCTACCCTGGTGCAAGACCAGCAATGTAACATGTCCCTATTATAAAAAAAATTAAAAAAAGAAAAGACAGAGGGAGAGAAAACTATCAATACAATTACCTAGTAATTTTGGAACTCGCTTTTCATTCTCGCGATGAATAGAACAACTCGCACATATATCCTATCCCACATGTTGTTGGCAAATTGAAAGTACGCCTTTCTCCAAGAAGTTTTGAGGACTAAAGTTCCACAAACTGTCCAAAACCCAGTAATGAAGCCAAGAGCAATGCTCACATAAAACCCAAAGCTTAAGAATTTATCGTCTCCTTCTCTGTCATCTATATGAGCGCTACCTGTTGATGGGGAAGTAGGAGAGCTTCCATTTCGTGGACATGTTTCTTCAAGTGGTAGCCCACAAAGCCCTCGATTCCCTATATATGATGAAGCATCAAAGGTCTGGAGTTGAGTGGTGACTGGAATCTGTCCTGATAGATTGTTGAATGATAAATTCAAGTAACTCAGAAAACTTAAATTTGAAAAACTTGCCGGTATTATGCCAGAAAGATGGTTTCCTGACAAATCAAGTGATTCCAACATTTTCATGTTACCAATACCGTTAGGAATGAATCCTATGAGATTATTTCTTGAAAGATTTAAGGAAGCCAATGCCAATAGTTTGGTTATGGTACGAGGAATCTCTCCTTCCAAATGATTGCAAGAAAGATCAATGGTTGTCATGAGTCCAAGATTTTTCTGGTACTCCATTTCTACTCCCTTCCATTCCAATGTTGCCTTTTCGAATAAATGTCCGCTAGCTAGTCCAGGTCCAGACATTGGATAAGAAATCGTGGTCTCCCTCGAAGAATTAATACTTGACATAGCAGTAATGCCATCGAGACAATGCGGTATTTTCCCTGTAATATTGTTAAATGAGAGATCGAGTATTTGAAGACCAAACAGATGACATAGGCTCATAGGAATACTTCCTCGGAACCTATTTTCCTTCAAGCGTAACATAATCAAATTAGTGAGATTATACCCAATCCAAGATGGTACTTCTCCTTGCAATTTGTTCTCTCCAAAATCAATGGACCTAAGGGCACGACATTGCATCAAAGCTGGAATTTTACCTGAGAAATTGTTGTCATTTAGATGGATGGATTCAATTCGTTGTAGAGTACCTATTGCCTTTGGTATTCTCCCAGACAAATTGTTTTTAGCTACGTTCAGAATTTTTAACTCTTGCAAATGTCCTAAACAATCAGGAAGCCCTCCTGACAGTAAGTTATTGGACAAATCAAGATATTGCAATCCCAAATTTGGAGTGGCACAAAAGGAAGATAGGATGCTTGAAAGCTTATTATTTGAGAGGTCCAAAATAATCACACTTTTGGGAAATTTTGACAATGGACCAGACAAATTGTTGAAGCTGAAATCCCAAGTAAGGCTTGAACGCAAACATATGGTTTCTCCCTTTTGAAATGATTTTGGGAAAGACCCGTTAATATTATTGTGGGAGATATTCATCAAATCCAAGCATGGAGATAGATCCCAGAGCCATGTGGGAATGGAATCTGAGATCCCGGCATCAGATATGTCAAGAGACTCAATTGGCCAAAGATTTTTAAGCCATGCAGGAAAATTAGGACCTAGGTTGCATGATGACATCAGTAATTCTTGGAGTCGAAATTTTGGGACCCAATTCGAACTCAAATTAAAAGAAATTTGGTTTTCGGATAACTCCAAATACTGTAAATTGAATAGATTCGAAAGGTGTGCTTCATTTATAAGCCCATTCAACTTATTTGATGCAAGATTCAAATTGGTGAGACGAGAAAGCTGTCTCACGCTATCAGGGATAGTCCCACTTAATTGATTTTCATCAAGATATAACTCTTCTAATGATGCAAGTCCAGTAAACTCTGGCAATGGCCCACTCAAATTATTTCCACTCAAAAGCAGCTGAGAAAGATGAGGTAAATGTTCTAGTGAATGTGGAAGTGAACCACAGAGACTAGTATTGCTCAGGATTAGTGATTTTAAGGCTGAAAATCCTGTAAGGTTGGGAAATGCACCCGAGCTAAATGGGTTACCACTTAAAACTAAAACTTCTATACTACTTTGGGCATGACACAATTGCTTTATTGAGTGATTAAGTTCTCCGGACAATCTGTTAAATGGAAGATATAATTCTTTCAATTGGCACAAATTACGGAAGGATTTTGGTACTTGACCCTCAAGCTCATTCGCTGAAAAATCAAGATATTGAAGAGAAGTCAAACTTCCAATCTCATTTGGTATATGACCTCGGAAGGAATTATAGGCGAGATCGAGATGTGTGAAGACTTTGCTACTGTTAAGCACCCATGGCATAATTGAAGAATTCAAGTTATTGCCTAAGAAATTAAGGACTTTTATAGGCATGGAAGTGTTCATTGAAGAAAAAGGTTTAGGATTCACATTAGGAAGTCCGCAATCTTCAAAAATAAGCACAGACAAACGAGAGAGCTTGCTTATTGATGATGGCCAATCAACAGCTTGACTAAGATTAACATATGACAAATCAAGATATGTCAATGTAGAGATGTGGGAAATCCACTCAAGATCCTTAGTTACCAAATTGTTATTAATACCAAGGTCAAGAATATGCAAATTGGATAAATTTCCTAGTTCTCTAGGAATGGTGCCAATAAGCTCAGCAAATGAAAGTCTCACCTTTCTCAATTGACGAAGTGAACCGATGCACTTTGGAATTTGTTGCTCTGTAAAACTATTAGAACTGAGATCTAAGGAAGTAAGATGTTGGAGTTCACACAGTGAAGAATTTATCTTACCTCTCAATCCTGACTGCTCAAGATCCAATTCAGAGACATGGCCAGTTAAGTTGTTGCATGAAATTCCTTCCCATTCGCAACAATCAACTTCATCATTCCAAGAGAAGAGACTGTCAGATTCATCAACAAAGCCATCCTTTAGCTTGAGAAGAGCATGCCTTTCTGTCTCTACGCACTTCATAGACCCATTTCCAGCACATAAACAGATGCACAGAAATGCAGTGATCAACAATTTTGGAACAATTTTGGGTATTGAAAAGCTATAGAAAGGGAAAGCTTTCATATGAAGAAACATATCTAATTGCAAGTGTACGCCTTGAAGTATTTGTGTAATATGTGAAGCCAATCACATAGCCTATATATAGATAAAAATATGATACTTGTTTTGCTGCATGATATGTCCTATTGCATTCCCATTGGCTTACTTCAAGGTCATCTGTGAACATAGACTTTTCTCTCTATCACATTCCCATTGTCTATCTATCATATATAGATAGATATAATAATTAATTAGCGTTCTTTTCCCATTTCTCCACATCCTTTCGTGTTCCAAACGCCCGATTGTCTTATGTAACTATTTAATTTGAAACATAATAATCAAATAATTATATTGTATTCTCGGTTACAGACGTCATCTTAGTTATATGGATAAATATATTGCAATTTATCACATATGTTCAGCCATTATGTTAGTGTTTGGCGTAATAAATAAGCTTACCTATAATTTCTTAACCTAGTCAACTAGCATCTAGAAATTTTTTACTATTTGAAAATATAAATTCTTATTTTCTTATTTGATAAGTTTCAAAAGATAACTTATAATTTATTAATTAATAATTTTTCAAATTTGTTTTAAAATTCACTGCTCCTTTTTTTATTAAATGACAACATATATTCAAATTATGTAAATAAATAGTTGACATACTCTAATTAGTTCAATATAATAAATAAATAAAAAGTAAACAAATCAATATATAATGCCATAAAACTTAATTAATTAAATTTAAATACTTATATTCTTATTTCAAACATTTTAATTACATTAATATAATTAAGTCTCAAAATAAATATAAATTAATTTAATTATATATCTATTTATATTAATTGTCATCTTATATATTCAATTTGTTCAATAACTAATGTTGTTGAATACTTCTAATATAATTAGTTACTTTAGTCAAATAGAGTCTACATCACTTTACACCATGCAAGACTTCACAAATACTCAAGATTGTCAATTCAAACCCTATACATGATGGAGAGTAAAGCTAGTAAGATAACATTGAGTGTCACTGTAACACTGAGATGTTAGTGACATCTTTGTAATTTTAATTTTGAACTTTATATCATTTATAAATCATTATCATTATCATTATATCACAATATTTAAGATGCTGCAAATTTTATTTCTAAGCATATGCGATAAAGAAACATTATAATTTCAATGTCTTATTTAACACAAATCAGTATTACTTTATTTAAAGCATAATAGAAATATATTTTCTGACTTTCTTTAATAGTAGGAGCAATTGAATCACTAGAACATGCGCACAAAGATTAAAGATCAAACATTAAATACAAAAAAAAGACACAAAGTCTCAAAAGATATCAAATATTACTCAAGCCAAAATTTTCAAGTAACACAAACTATTGTTACTTTATTTGAACTATATAATCATATTTTTCTAACTTTATATATGCCAAAATTATGTTTTTGGGCTAATAAGATAACATCTCATTAGTATATTTATTAGTTGGTGAGTATAGTAGTGGACATTTGAATCCTCTCCTTGTCATTTTTTCTATTTATTTTTTGTTTTAAGCTCCATTTCATGCAATAAATATATTAACTTATAACTTATTGAGATCAATAAGTTATAAGCTAAATTTTAGAAATGTTTCACATACTGACTTATGAAAAAAATAATAAAATTTGATTTAATAACTTACTTTGAATAACTTATAAATTACTATCTTTTCATTTTTTTCAAATATATCCTTATTCTTTTTATTAAGTTATATTGTCATAAAATATAATTACATCCTTATTTTAAATTATAAATACATAAAAATATATATGTAAATAAATATGTTATCAAAAATATAATTATTATATTTTAAGTAATTAAATTTTTATTATAAATAATAATAAAATAAAATTTATATAAGTAAATAAATACATAAGTTCTTAAAATATAATTAATTAAATATTAGATATTATATTTTTATTTTAAACATCCTAATTTCATTGATATAAGTTGATCTTTAGATAAATATGAATTACTTAAATTTATATATCTAATTATAATAATATGTTAATTTATGTCATTTTACAATTTTAGCTAGTTCAATAACTAATTTTATAAAATAGGCTTACACAATCAATTTATTTATCAATAATAATTTTCTAATCATTAGTTTATCAACAATAATTTTCTAATTATTAGTTCATCATAAATAATTTTTTAATTATTAGTTAACTTATTAGTTACTTGTATGAACTAGAATCGTAGATATTCCCACTTAATGATAGTAGTTAAAGAGAATCTTAAGTGATAGTAGTTAAAGAGAATCTTAAGTGGGAATAACTCTTTTTGAGAATATCCTTATAAAATAATATGTTTGGTGAACACAACAAACAAATAAATAACAAATAAGGAAAAATATAAAATATCTCTTCCAATTTTGGGGTAATTAAATTTTATCTTATTTTATTTTAAAATTTTAAAAATTATCTTATTAATTCTTATAAAACTTTGAATTAAAATCCAATACGAAATTAATTAACTATTTTATCAAATTACATTTTTACATTTTTTCTAATAAATAATTATAATAAGATAAGCCGACAAAAGTCACCATTTGAAATCAGCACCGAAAGCTGAGAAACAAAAAAAATATATTTAAATAAAAAGTACAGAGAAATGACAAAAGTATGTTTTGAATAAGAGGGAAGACCGCCGACTAGGCAATTACCTGTATGTTTCGGCTGATATTTTAACAATGTGTCTCTACTTTCTTGGTTATTTCTTCCGTAAGTAACCACTTTAATTGCGTTTGTGATTGTCATTATAATTTTATTTCGATTAATAAAATTATGAATAAATAACAATATAATCATTATAATATAAAATTATAAAAAATTATAATTATAGTACGGTTCATAATAATAATATTGTATGTAATATTATAATTACATGCTGCAATATAAAACCTGTATAACCAATTGCTTAATTCATAATTTTTATGTGATTAGTAATGTTTAATTATGTGATATGCCGTAAAAAACGGCGAAAACAGTCATAGACTAGCCGGAGTCAAGTTTAGCCAGAGCCACTTGAATATCTAAAGTTCTCCATTGTCATTAATTATATGTTTAATTAAGTGATATGTCATAAAAGACGGAGAAAACAATCATGCTTTACTAGCTATTTAATTTAATAAAGTTAAAGAGGTAGGTTGGTGGCTAGGGCCACAAACCCTTTTTTGCCCCTCATTTTCTTTGCTTGTCTTACACGCCATATTCTCTTACACACAAGAATGCAAATGAGTCAAGTTATTTATGAGAAGTTCAAGATCAATTTGTAGAAAGTTCGATTTGAGTTCAACTTTAAACAAATTATGCCTAAACAAGTCAAATTCAACTAATATATGAACTAAGCTTGAGTTTCATACTTTTTAATTTAAATTGTTTATGAGCCCAAACAAGTTTAATAGTAAAAATATACCTTTATTTTTATACTATATATAAATAATATAATATATAAAAAAAATCAATTAGAATAGAAATTGGTGAGTTGTAAAAAGAAGTAAGATATTTTAGTTGAAGTAATTAGCTTTCTAGTATATGTTACTCTCTGCTAAACATAATTATTAGTATTTTGTGATGATTATGTTGATATTTTTAATAGATTTGATAGTTAGAGAAAATTTTATATTGATAAGTAAAATGATAATTTAGTATTACAACGAGTAGGATTAAGGTTTGTAGTCCACCTTAATTGAATAATCGTGACTTGTATATATAGGCCATGAAGCTTCTAGTTGTATATATTGGAAGTTTCTAATAGGTTCTAGCAATAATCTAAGAGGAAATTGGGCTTATATCTAATCAGATGTTAGGCCTGATATGGAAATAGTTCCTAAGGTCTAGTATATTTCGAGTTACGTCAAGCAATATAGGCTAAACTTGTTATGTTATCCGATTAGATGAAATAAGTCTAATGGGATATCCGTTGTCACTTGTCCCCATCAAAACAGATCACCTCGCTGTACATATCAAGACTATTACATATCTTTAACAACTATAATGCTTTGTTTTTCTTAATGGATCATTTAATCTATTTGATCTAGGCCATTCAATTTGCTTTTTGAATTTCATCTTTCTTTTTCTTCACCCTTTTTCACCTCTAACCTTTCTAACTTCCCAAAGCTTTTCATTTGTAGCCTTTCTTTTTTATCTTTAAGCCTTCAACGTTGTGAAATTTTTTACTGGTGGTGTCTAAAATTAACTTTAACACCATAGTTCAATCATTGGATTTTTTAATTTTCATCTTTTTGGCACATATTGTTTTATCTCCTTCCTTTTTACTTTCCTTTTTTGGTTAATCTAGTTGACTATGGTGTAAAATGGAACTATTTCTAAGTTTGGTTTTCTATAAATTTCACATTTTGATTTTACAGATAACAATATTTGTTGTAATTCATTTTAATTTAATTACTTGCCTCACTACTAGCAATTGTGTTTGTTGTGACTTCTATCACTTGTATGTTTATTGTGCTACAAGTTTCTTTTGCCATTTTCATTGTTTTTCCGACATTTAACATTTTGCCTCTCAGATTCTTCTTTTTATTTTGCTTTTGTTTTCCAACTTCCTGCCCCTCCTTTCCACCCAATTTAATAATATAGTTTTTTATTGAATGTATGTCAGCATTCTTTTAATAAATCATTTTCATTTGGATACTAACTTGAGTAATTTGGATGAAAGTAAGACTTTGTCAAACTTGGACAAGGATCTTGAAGATCTTTTAGCTTGTACTCGTGCACATGATTGTCCTTCCTTTCCTATAGCCATCATGGTTGATTAGTTAAGAGAACTTGATGGAATAAGTAAGGCAGGTTTATTACATAGGAATGATTCAAAGTTCTCCTGGATTCATATTAATGTGAGAACTCAAATGGCCTTAGAGAAGTGGATTGATCAAACTACTTTGGATGCTATCGAGATGACCATTACAAAGATAAATCTGAATGAAGCATATTAGGTATGTAGCTTGCCAAGTTGATAAGTAGGTTTGTAATTATAACCCTATGTTGTTCTTGATATTCTATGGTGACTATATTATCTAACTGGGGTTTTTCCATGTTTTACTCCATTTCAAAATGAAGTCCTACAAAGTTTGAACTTAGGTATGGAATTTTATCATTTATTTTGACATTATGTTTCATGAACTTAAGTGTATTCTTACTTGGGATGCTTTCCTATTCTTGTTCTTTTTCTTGAGTTATAGGAGGGGAGGTTAGATGCACTTTTTTTAGCAATCTAGTTAGAATATTCTAACTAAGGCTAAGACAAGCTTTATGTATTGGAAAGATTCATCTTTCAAGGTGAACATTGATCAAGATATACGTCTATTTTGGTTAGATGATTATGGTGTCCTTATTGGTGCGATCCATTAGGAACAAAGGATTAAGTCTCCAAATGTTAGGTATTTAGATACCTATCTAGCTAATGATTAAAAATTGATTCTTCATTGGCTAAGTATAAAGACTCCTTATACACATATTTTTTTAAGTATGTTCATTTGCCTTTTTTTATTTCTAAAGTTATTATACCTATACTTTATGCTAATACTTTTTATATTTATTCAAATATCTAACTTGGCAAGAAAAATTTTACTCTAAATATGGTACGTATAAATAAGACCATGTTCTAAAGGATGAACAAAAGTCATTCAAAAAGGAAAACATATTCTTTAAAAAGCGTGGAAAGTTAATTTGTTATGGCCTATCTAGAATAATTGTAAGAGAGATCTCTTAACCCTTCAATCAAGCCAATAGAGGGTCATATTAATCTCTATTCCTAGGCAACATCTGAAGTAGTAGCTGGTAGTTCTAAAGATGTTAACATTCAATCCGATGATATTATATATAAGATCATGGATGTTTCTATTCAATAACCTTCTTAAAAAAGAAAAAAGTCCTCAGTTTTAAAAAGTGTTAATAGACAAAAAAGAAAAACTTATCCTATCTATTATGTAGGAAAGTTAAAGATTGAAGATCACACTAATAACCTAGAAATGAGTACGAGAATGACTTTAGAGAACCATGACAATATGTAATCTAAAGATGTGGATTTATTGCTATATACCATAGATCGAATGCTATTTTAGTGGGATTGTAACCATAACTTATTTATTCTAAGAAAGTTGATGGAAGGAGATCTAGTCAAATGATGGTTAAAAATATGACTTGAAACTTTTCTAGTATGTAGTCTTTAGTGACAATGTATAAGGACAATAAAATATTATTGTTGAAGTCTAACAGCATCAATCTAGAAATAGTTTCTAATCTATAGAGTTATTTAGATTGGGCTCGTGATGAATTATATATCTATCAAGAGGAGTTAAAAAAATCTCAAGAGCAAATATATGAGCTGAAGAAAGAGGTAATTGAAAACTTAAAATAGAAATTACATTTCAAGCCTAAATATGATTAAATAAGACATAAAAAAGAGGTACTAGATAAACTATCTTTATTTTCTCTCCATATGCCTATTTTTTATCATGAAATGGCTTCCAATAGGTTGATGTTTTTCCAATCAGCTTCTAATAGGTCATTACTATTTTTATTCATTGTTTATATGTGAATGATTTTAAGTCTTAGCTTTTAACAAGGTTAATATGTCTACTTGAATTATTCTTTATTTTGGTTTCGATCTTTCATCTACTTCCATTCGGATGGATTTAATCCATTCAATCATCAAGTCAATCTTGCTAGCTTTGAAGGATTATTCTTCTGTTATGCTAAGAAATTTATCTTAGGCTTTTTAGCTAGGACATTTATCCTAGGCTTTTGTCTAGAAAATTTACTCAAGGCCTTTGGTAAGGAAATTTATCTTAGGCTTTCAGCCAAAAAATTTATCCCAATCTTTTAATGGTATTAAAATATTACCTTTTAAGCTTTTATTGTTAACCTGGTCTTTCAAAAAAATTCTACACAAATCAAATGTTAAGGATTACAAAAAGGCTTTAATTTAATTCATGAATTCAAGCTAGTATGAAGTAAAACCTTAAATAAGATATATTCCACATTCTAGGTTGGAGCTTTCCATTAAAGGTTTCTAGTTATTAGGAACCATTCTCTAAAGCATTCTTAACTCTATAGGGTCGTTCCTATGCAAGTTTCTGAGCTTAACTATAGGTCCTATTTCCCTCTATTTTTCTTATGACCAAGTCTTTTTCTTTAAAGACCTTGTCACATACTCTTTTATTATGGAATTTGATGGATCTATTTTTATACTCAATCAATCTTAATAAAGTATTTAATTAAGTCTTACTAATTAAATTCAATTCTTCTTTTCTTCTCTTCTTATTTTCTTTTATGTTATACACTTTATTTTATTTGATATTTCACTTGCTTTATCTAGGATGATAGCCTTTGAGCCATATGTCAAACAAAAAAGTAATTCTCTAGTTGTTGTTTATAGAGTTGCTCGATAGGACCATAACACATTAGATAGTTTTTTTCCTTATGTTCCTTTTACATTTGTTTAAACACCAAAAGAATATTTTTTTCATATTTAACCTCATTGAATTCTTTTGCAATACTTCAAAAGCTTCCTTCAAATCATTCAAATGTTATGCTTCATCCTTTGATTTAACTAATATGTCATCTACATACATTTCCACATTTCTTCTTAAATATTTAGTAAAAATCTTATTCATTAGACACTAATATGTTGCATTTGCATTCTTTAATTTGAATAACATCACCATGTAATAAAAGATTCCTTCATCTATGATAAATATGAGTTTTTTCTCATCTTCTAGGCTTATACTTAATTGGTTATATCTAGAGAATGTCTTTTAAACTAAGTCTTCTGAAACCTAATGCATTATATATCTATTGATTAATGTTGGGCAATCAATACGTGTCCTTTAGGCAAGCTTTGTTTAGGTCAGTGAAATCTACACATGTCCTCCATTGTTTGTTTGCCTTTTTACTAGGATGACATTTGCTAGCTACCTAGTGCATTCAACTTCCTTGATGAATGCAATATCCAACAATTTTAAAACCTTTTTCTTATCACTTCCTGCTATTCATGTCCAAAATTACATTTCTTTTTCTATTATATGGGTTTAATGCTTAGGCCTATAACTAATTTGTGACATGCTATACCAACATCAACTCTTGGTATATCTAAAGGTTTCTAGGTGAAAACCTTAGTATACTCCTTAAACAAAGTTATTAACTCTATTATATCATTTTTTTATTAAGTTATTTGCTATTTGCATTGTCTATTCTTCATTTTCTCTAAAAAGATGAATTTCCTCTAGATTTGATAATGGTTCTAACCTTCTAAGATTTACATCTTGAACATCTAATAACATCAAATCCACCATTTTGCACTTATGTCGAGGTAATTAAGTACTATTTTAAGGCATGGTATCATAACCAAGTAGTGTTTTGGAGCATGGTATCCATTAGATCTATCCTATACATTAGATATTTGAGGCTTACTGTGTAGAATTTTCAAGTGGTTACTTGATCTACCTAGACTTGTCTTACTAGTAATAGTTAAGAATCTCATTAAAAGGTGTGGTGTTGAAATAATTACTTTAATTTGATTTAAAAAAGATCAGGCTAGAATCATATTATAGGCTTGATTGTCTAATTAGACAACCAAAAAGTTCACCTCAACACTTTATGTTTTGGAAGGAGTTTTGAAGGTTACTTTTAGAGTCATAATCGGATAAAATATCGAAATACTATTTTTTTTTAAACAATTTACCGGTTTGCTGTTTCGTCGAAACTAAATACCAAAATGCGCATTGAGGGCTTGAGGGCGCCATACCATTTGGCATTTTTGGCCGGAGGTGGAGGCTGAAGGTGCCATGTTGAATGGCGCCTTCGAAATAGGCTAGGAGGCGCCTTTCAACATGGCGCCCCCCGTGTTAGAATTTCAATTTTTTTTTGGGAGGCGCCATTTGGTCTGGTGCCTCCCTTCAAATTTTTTTCAATTTTTTTGGGAGGCGCCATTTGATCTGGCGCCTCCCTCCCTATATATTTCCCTCCACCACCAGCGCAGCCGCACACCCACAAAGAAACCTAGGAGCGTCTCTACATCAACTGCTCTTCTCTTCTTCCTTCGCAGCCATTCCTTCGCAGCCATTGTTAGTTTTTTTTTATATTTTCATCCATAAATTCTCATTTTTTATTGAATCTGTAAATCTCATCCGGCAATATTTACTTCTTTGGAGTAGATCTGGTCTTCTTTTCTTGCTCTTCATTGGTTAGTATTTTTTAACTTTTATATTTATATAGTGGTAGAAAAATTTATAATTTATGTTGATTATTATGATCTGTGATATGAAATTTAAGAAAAATTATAGAAATTTATATGATCTGTGATAGTTTGTGATTTGTACTTATTAATTTTTTTATAATTTCTGTATGTATGTTATAAATTTTATTAATTGTTATGAGAATATATTTTATAATAAGAGAAGATTTTTTATTTTATGTTAATTATTATAATTTAGAATTTAGAAAAAATTTATGCAAATTTAAATGTTCTGTAGTAGTTTGTGAATTTTTATTGGTTTGTTTTTTTATAATTTGTGTATTTATATCATAATTTTTTTTACTCATTATAAGAATATATTTTACATTAGGGGAGAAATTATTATTTTATGTTAATTATTATGATTAATGTTGTGAAGTTATGATATAGGATTTAAGAAAAAAATTGAAGAAATTTATACGATTTGTGATAGTTTGTAAGTTAAAAGAAGAACAGAGGGGATAAAGAAAAGTATTTTAGAATAAAATTTACATTCTAAGTAAAAATTATTTTTAGATACATTTAAAATATAAAATTTATAAGGATGTAGAATATGATAAAAATAAGAATATTTTTATTCAATGTTCATTACTACGAGGATATATTATCCTATTAATTAATATTTTTATATTAATTTTGGAGTAATATATAGTCAGAATAAGTAAATATCAATTGAGGGTATTTTGTAAAGACTTGACATTTTATGCATTATTTCTATTTATTTTATATTTTGTTGTACATTTCTGTTATTTTTTTTTTGTTAACTCATGTTATTTAAACCACACACACCAATATTTTATAACAGTAAGATATATTAATTATTTGATTATAAATGTATTCTATATAAATTAAATAATTTATTTAATTAATTAATCTATTATAGAGTCAATTTTTTTAGTATTTTATACTGTATGTATTAGAAATAAGAATTTACTCTATCGTATTTTATTTATATCTGCTCGTATTGTCTATGGTTTAAAACACCATCATCATTAATTAATATAAATATAATAAGTTATAATTCTTTAGCTTATTATAATATTTTAAATAAATTAAATCTCTAATATACTTTTTATTTTTAAAAATTATTAATTTTATATTATATTTTTAAATAAAATACTTAGTAATTAAATTAAATGTTATTTAATTTTGAAATACATCAACTAAAATTTCTCTAAGGGTGTGTAGTTCGTACATTAATTTTTCCTAGTTTAATCCACTTTGTTTAATTTGTTACTTTTATTTTTCAATCATTCTATTAGAAGTTCAAATGCAATATAATGAATAATATAAATATAGTACAAGTTTTTTTGACATAAAATTATTTTTAATAATTCAAATAAATTATTTAATAAAATTAATTGATTACATATTTAATCTTTAACACTTATTACTTTACCTTTCACATAACACTTCTCCTTTTTTAATCTATTTGGACTATAATTTTTCTTATTTTGTATTATATTATTCACGATTTAAATAATAAGATAATTATATAATATAATATTGACATAATGAAACATATTTAACTTTTGTGTAAAAATAATTTTAAAAAATTAATGTTATGGGAAGCGTTAATTGAAATAATTAATTATATATCCCAGTTCTAATAAAAGTATTTAAGAATAAAAATTAATATACAAGGAAAAATTTGTAAATATTGACCTAATGGGAAAATTGAAACCCTATTTTAAAATTAAATATACGTCAATAAAATTTTATGTATGCTACTGTTTTTGTTTCTTTTATATATTGTCTTGCAAAGTATATTTAATTTAGCGTGATCTTTGTATAATTTTTGTAATGATACAATAATACGTAATAATTTTTACTTAGAAATTAAAGTTATTAAAATATCTAACAAATTTTTCTTTCATGCAGAGGCCTTTTTCTGTTTGCTTTTCCTAATACTTACCGATTAGTATTTTATAAATTTTGTGCTTATGTTATAACTTTTATTAGTCATCATGAAGATATCTTTTACAGTGGTAGAGAAATTTGTTTAGGCTATTATGATGTAAATAATATAAATTTTTTATTTTATCTTGATTGTAATGGCCTACAATGTCAAATTATGATGTGTGGCAAAATTTGTAGAAATTTATATGTACTGTGATAGGTTGCGCTATTAAAAGAAGAAAAAACGAGATAAAGAAATGTGTCCTAAAAAGGTTTTAGGCTCCAAGGATATGTGGATGTAACCAGAAGTTAGTGCATGTAAAAAGGAATCCATTGTAATCTACATAAAAATATAGAAACAGTAATGCGTAAATAATTTTAGTTGCTAGTTTAGTAATAGGTGTGAAAGGAGTGGGTTATCGTGAAAATAGAATATGTAGTGTACTGAAAATATTTCTCTATTTAATTATTATACGTTGTGCTGAATAAATCAAAAAAAAATGACAAATTATGAATAAGTGTAGAAGTAGCTTCAGAACTTGCGGGAAATAAATGTTGGCCTGTAAAGGCCGGAATGGATTTGACTTGCACAGGTAGATTATTATTTACTATTAGCCAAGTACATTACAAAAATAGTAAAGTATTTTGTTCATCAACTGCTTATAATATTGAATACTGGTTAATTTGTCTGTAAGAACAAAAATTATCCAATGATTGCGTGATGACAATGAAGAATAGTTTACAGTGAATATTTTGGAGTTAGAAGTAACGAGATGAAGAAAAAGTTTAATTTCTTTTATATATTCAAATGGTACAATGATTGAGGGATCGATGGGAGTAATGTACGATGGACCTCCCCCAAAGGCACTAAAATTGAAAGGATGTAGCACTATGGATATCTTGCACGAGAGAATTTATGCTCGACTGAAGCTTCACCAGGATCAAACTGTGGGGAAAAATTGTTTACAGGTTTCCACAGCATCAAACAAAGGCTCAGTACATGGCATACGAATTGGACGACGATGAAGACTTGGAATGTGCGCTAGCAAGCTTCGAACAACATCCGACCATGACAGCCATGGAATTATACGTGGACGTGATCACATCCGAATTGCGCGCTGCCAACCTTAGTTTTGATTAAAGAGTTCCAAGACCTGCACCACCGTGGATCCAACGGCTTATGTCAACACTGGTTGTTCGATGGTGCGGGAAGGCCCTCCTTACACAGGTGGATTTGAATTCCACACTTCTGATAGTCATACTCCTGCGTTGGACTCATCTGTTGCAGGTGTTTTCCCGGTAAATGCCCCACATACCTTGATAGGTTCATCAAGTGCCTTGCCGGTCGTACAGGAAGAATCGTTCAGTCCCGTATTATAGATGCGTCAAGTACTTTGTGGAAAGGGCAAAAGAAGCGCACGCTGAACTACAACAAGGTCACAGATATGCAAGCAGATTCAGACAGGAGCTTACAACTATCCAGTCACGTGCTTCTTCTTACCACGTTTGTGCTTACAATAGAGAAGGGACTAGGTTTGAGGTGGTGGAGGGCCCTGATATGGCCAAAGGGTCATGTGGAAAGGTTATCCAAAGTGTTATTAGACAAAGGGCAATGTGCATGTGGACAATTCCAAGCATATAGGTATCCTTGCGCTCATATTATTGCTACTTGTGCCTCAATCAACATATCGTGGGAACCATATGTTGATGCTGTATACAAGCTTGACACGCTGCTTAATTGCTACAAATCTGAGTGGTGGCCTATTGGGGATTGGTCGCAATGGAATAACCTACCACCATTCCCTGTCCTAGTTCCAAATTATGGAAGATTACGTGCAAAGGGTCGACCAAAATTGACCCGGATCAGAAATGAGATGGATTGGCCTCAAGAGAGCGGATGTGAAGCAAAAATGCGGTCATTGTAAGATGGAAGGACATAATCGTAGGCGCTGCCCACTGCTATATGGGGAGGAAGGCCCTTCTACACCTTGATGATGAAGAATTTACTTTCGCATATACGTTATAAAGTATGTTAATGAATATCATAAGTGTAACGATAGCAGACTATTTTTTTGTTTATGGTTGTAAAATTGCACGTCATTATGTATATATATGTTTCCCCATTACCAGTATAGTGAACCGACCATTAGTTAATCATGCGCAAGAGTTTGTATGGCGCCATTTGGCCTCTCACAATATTTTATGTTTAATTAATTAAATTTTAAAAATTTATATATTTATTTGCACAATTAATTGTATTAAGCAAGATTTATTTTTTATTATAAATAAAAAATACCTAAAAATCATTCTAATATATACTTTGGATAGATACTTTCGGAACCGCGGTAGAGCGGAGAGAAGCTTATAAAATATCCATATCTTAGGTATTTTAACCATACTAGCTATCTTGTGATTGAACTATGTACTGAAATTGCACATCATCTTGTTAAGTTAGTGTGTGTTTAAATTTTATTCTAATGCAATGCTTGCCATGGCAGATGGCATCCACATCCCGACGTGTTGATCCTGGACCACGGGATCCTTCACTGCTGACGGCTCAGGCCTCACACATATCCCAGTCAGTTTGGGCTGGCCATGTATGGAAGCAGCTAGATCTTAATAAACTTGGTTAAATCGTTTCTGAATTGTCAAACGTGATAATTGGTGATTTTTTTCATTTCGCAGCCTGATCGTGTGCTCAGGATTCGACGAGCTCATCACTACCATCACCAGCAGCCGCCAGAGTTGATTGTCCCCTTTTTATGAGAGGTAGGCTTTTACGGCTTGGTGATGTGCGAGTTTGTGCCGATCGACCACCAGTTGATCAGTGCTTTTGTAGAGAGGTGGAGGCCGGAAACACACACCTTTCACATGCCCCAGGGAGAGACGACTATTACCCTGCAGGATGTTATTTTTTAGCTCGACCTACCCATTGACGGTCGAGTAGTGACAGGGCCCATTGTGTGGGGATGGGGAGCCCTGATAGAGGAGTATCTGGGACTCCAGTTACCGATGGATGAGCATGTCATCAGAGGGGGGCGACTGAGGATGAATTGGTTGGAGAGGCATTTCACTCATCTTCCAGATGATGCGGACGAGGTGACAATGCAGAGATTCGCCCGGGCCTACATTTTGCGACTCATTGGTGGGACGTTATTTCTAGACCATTCCGACACGTATGTCCACCTCATGCACTTACCCTTGATCGGACACTTACATGAGGTTGGGACGTACAGCTGGGGATCTGCTTGCTTAGCCTATCTTTACAGAGAGCTCTGTAAGGCGACCGTTTCGGATTACAGGGAGATAGGAGGGTGTTGCATACTACTGCAGCTCTGGGCATGGGATAGATTTCCCACTATCGCCCCCGCGATAGCTGTTTTAGACATACCAGAGGGGGATGCAGGGATTGGCCCCTTAGCATGCAGGTTAGAGAATTTTTCAACTTTCACTTGTAATTAAGTTTACTACGAAGTTGTTTAACTTTGTTATTGTACTTGGCAGGTGGCACTATCAGAAGACGTTTCAGGATAGTTCGGCACACAGCCTACCCCATTACAGATACGTGCTGGACTGTCTTTGACTTGACCAGGTATGTAGGGGGTAATGGATTCCTTTATTTCAGGGCTTTGTGCAATCCACTATCGTATTTAAATCACAACCTAAATTTGTAACTTCAGATCGACTGGATCCCGTACACTGAGGAGGCCACCGCATCACTGCCTCAGTACTGCTTTAACGAGAGCGACACGTGGACAACAGTGGTCCCGCTCATTCACTTCCAGATTGTCGAGTGGCACCAGCTTGATAGGGTTTTGCGGCAGTTTGGACTACGCCAGGCTATTCCAGAGCCACCGAAGCAGGTGGCGGAGGTCCTCTTCCTTCACTTGTCCGGTCGGCATGACGAGGAGTGGCACATCCGCTATCAGCCGTATATTGCACTCTAGGATATCCTGCGAGACTTGTGCGTTACCGCCGAGCCGACGACACGCCTAGTTCTGGGACCACATTCCGATTACATGACATGGTACAGACGGGTTACCAGACGATGTATTACACCTGTCGGGGGAGCGCTAGAACTTGTGGTAATATTGCGTGCTAGTTTTTTGTATTTGATTTTCTTTAAATACATTAGTATTATAACTAACTTTAATGTAAAAAATTTGCACAGGTAGATGAGGTTTCCTTACTACAGGACTTCACCACCCCTGAGGGGTAGGCTGTGTTCACCTTCGATGCGCTTAGGTCAGCGACGGAGTCCATCCTTCATGCGATTCAGCAGGTTGATCATGTCATTATTGACTCACATGTGGAGCCAGCTCCCCAGGCCCATCATATCCCCGACCCTGCAGAGGGTGACCATGATCAGCCTCGCTCTCGCCAACGACGTCGCACTGCTCCACGGCATACGTCGCAGGCTGATGTTCCATCCGCTTCGACAGTACAACAGATTCCACCTTCGACTACCCAGGAGACCATGACGATGATGCTTGATGTTACTGCCCCATCTCATGTGTACCCTACTACACCCGATGATCCTTCATCCTCCACCATGTTCCCGGCTGCACTATATGAGTCGTCGTCATCCCAGATGTACCAGCTCCCTCCTGGTGTTCCATCCTTATTCCAGGCATTTCCACACGTACCAGGAGTTTCATCTGCATTCTATGCCTTTCCTTCCGATGATGCTGGTCCATCGCAACTGTATCGTCCTGTATTTAATTGGCATACTCAGGATCAGAGATTAGCACATGGTGGCATGATGACACATGACTCAGAGCTTGTAGATAGAGGTAGAGGTGGAGGCAAAGCGAGAGCCAGGGGCAGAGGTAGAGCGGGGACTGGAGGTAGAGGAGACGCAGACACTAGGGATGTGACTCCCGAGCCTGCGCAGAAGGTTAGTAGATACGACCGCCACATTATCGATCCTGGATGTAGGACTGGACATCACTTACGTAGACATTAGATTTCTTTTCTATATTCATTGTATATTTATGTACATTTATCTTACTACTTTATTGCCAAACATCGACAGTTAGGATGATTTTACTACTTCATTGCCAAACATCAACATTCAGGATGATTTTAATTACTACGATATTTTTAATTGCTTGCGTAGGAACAATTATAAATAATAATAAACTTCAAAATGAATAAAACTATTTAGTTTTTTTTTAAAAATGATGATAAGGACATGTCCCAAACATAATAATTAACATTATTAATTATCATACTTTCACAACTGTTATAATTATCTACTTTTCTTTTATTTACCGTGTGAAAATAAATAAATAATATTAAATTAATTAAATAAATTTTATATTCATAATGTGAAATATCGCCTGTCGTCCCCTCCCTTCAGCGCCAATGATGCCATTTCGTCTAGCGTACCTCTACACATCATTTGGCGTCTCTCCATCGCTGTGCGTATCTTCTGTGCTTATTTCGATAAAATATTTTGAAGGAACGATACAACGAATAACAGTCTTCTAAAAAACAGTTAATCAATACTTTTCCCTCGCATTGCCAAAATATTTTACCATTGTGATGAACTAAAAAATAACTAATTCATGTTATAATTTTGATTTCATTACAAAATGAAAAATTTATTGAAACGAAATAGTCATATTCTTTTAAATTTTCAACTATCTTCAACCTCTTGATTTCACATTTTTTCTGTTACAGAATAAATTTTTTTTTATAGAGATAAATTCAAAGTGACAAGAATATTATTAGAATAAATACAAAATAAGAAAAATATTTTTATTTCATTGTATTTCTTTTCATCTTTAACAATCTTCAACTTCGTATATGAAGAATATTATTGAATAATTCAATCAATTTACTTATGTGTAATAACATATTAGATAATTACTTGTAATAATATAATTCCACATGTTGGAAGTTTATAATTTCAAAAATTGATAAATATTAAGTGTCATTGGATCAAATTTTGAGAGACATTAATATAAATTACGTAATTATTCTTTATTGATCATATATTTTTTAAATAATATTTTATAATTTATCAAATATTTATTATTTTTATTCATTATATTATTATTATTAATTACTTTCTTATTTAATTCCTATAATAAATTTATGTATTAGATATCAAAGTGGAGTTAACATATTTTTATATGACATTAAATATAATTATATAATGAGTGATTTATTTTTAAAAATTTATTTTGAGTCACAATCATATATTTTTTATTTTTAAAATTTTTATTCTCAAAGGATATCAAAATTAATTATTTTTAAAAGGGAAATTTGAAAAAAGAAGGCCCAAGGGCGCCATCTTGAATGGCGCCCTCAGGCCTTGCCAAGGGTGCCATCCAAGATAGCGCCCCGCCCTCAATGGCGCCAGCCCAAATGGCGCCTCCGCCCATGGTGCGTATTTTGATAATAAGTTTCGAAAGAACGGTAAAACAAAAATAAGTTTGGAAAAAGGCGTTAAAATGGTATTTTTGCCCTTTATATGCCTATCACATATATCGTTTTCTATCTTCAATGTGCATGGTACCGTAGGACAAAATTTTTTATATTTTTATTAATTGGGACTGATGATATTCCACTATTCCATGTACTGTAACTATATTTTTATTTTTGTATCAGATTATAGAAACTGTTGGCTCTTCAGAGGATATTACAGTAATTGAAATTCCTTTCAGTCAAATTTAATACTGGAACTTATAAAGAAGTTGAAGCTACAAGTAGTAGTGAATGGGATTGCTTACTTTGAGGCTGCCACAAGTTCAACTTTTGTGCATTTTTCAGATGTGAAAAGACAGACTTATCAAAACATTACTTACTATCTAACCTTTCAGGTTGCAATGGGATCCTAAAGTATCTTGCGGCAACTCCGCTGCCCTCTTATGTAACAATTATATGTGGATTGATAAAAACAAAAAAAAGGTAAAAATCAATGTCAACTGCTTGACTCACCCTATTTAGACAGTCTTCAATCTTGGCTTGCTTTTTGCAATCTCTTAGTGATGATAATGCTATGCATACTTCCAAGTAGCTTTTTTTATTTCAGAAGAAACGTTCCTCTTTCACACCTTGTCCAAGACAGTGGAACTACTAGAAGGCTACATGTATAAATCAATATTACTATGGTTGTATTTTTCATAAGCTTCTTGCTTTTTGGCTTATGAACCATCATGCAACTGCTGAGGTTTGTTGTCCTACTTCCTACTTTTGATAATAATTTTGAATCTGTTGTAGAATTTCTAGTTGCTATTCATATAAAAAAATTGCACATGAAATTCATTAGTTTATTTATTCATTTGTTGAACAAATTATATTTGCACGAGAATAGATCTAGGTAGGCAGATGCAAAAGTGCATGGCTTAAAATGTCACAAACCTATGTTTGGAGTTAATTAGACTCCCTTTGACCTTAGGAATAGTGGTTTGAACTATAAGAGGTTATTTGGTTTGTTTTAATAGCACGAGAAGTTCTATTTTTCCATAAATAAGAAAAATGTGAATTGTTTGGTTGACCATTATCTAATAAATTGGAAGAAATAGAAAGTTATTTACATACCTCCCCTTTAGGTAAGTTCTATTTCTGGTGTTATTTATGAATATAATAATAAAATTATCCTTATTAAATTTAATTAATAATAATTAAAATTTATTAATTTACATTATAATAAAATTAAAGATATAATAATTATTTTATTAATACTTTCTAAAATATTTAAAGTTGAATCAAACAAGATATAAGAAGTTACTTCTTAGGAAATGTTACTTCCTATGTGTTAACCAAACAATTTTGAGTACTTCATAGGAAGTTCACATAGGAAGTAATTTTCTTGAAATCAATTTCCTACGAAAAATTACTTCTTATATAAACCAAATTACTCCTAAAAATAAAGTTTTGTATAACCTTCAATTCTACCTTAAATACATGTGCATTTTGTTTGATTGCACAAATGGAGTATATTAGAGTATAATTGTAGGTCATCCATTAAAATATGTATTTGCAGAGACATAATTTTCAATTTAATAACTATCAAAATGTCTTTTTATTCAACATGAAGATTTATGTATGTTTTTATAGTTCTTGTTTATCATTGCAAATGCAGTTTACATAAATTGTTGGTTTGGGATTATCCTAAACAGAAGTTGAATAAATCCAGAGTGCCCTATAAATTATTAACCTAAGCTTTATGTGAAGTAAATAAGATCTCTAAGTATATCTATCCTATTTTCTATGAATTGTGAAATATATTTATTGAATATTAATTTCTAGTTTTGTAACTTGTGATAGGAAAAAATCAATGATGAAAATAATGTGAAAGAATTTCATGACCTAAATGCTAAGGATATTTAATTTTCTTCATGTTATTGATATATAAAATTTTATAGAAAAATTGTTGTCTTTTGAATCTTTATTATATGAATTTCCTGACTTGAATTAATGAATAAAAGAAATCCTTTTTGAAAGTTCATTTTTACTTTGAATTTTAATATAATTTCATATTGAAAATTTGATTTACAATTTAGGCCAAATTACATATGATCTCTCTAAAGTATGGCCTTATATCAAATAACTCCTACAAACTTTCAATTTTTTAAATAATCCCCTAAACTTTTTCAAAATATGAAAATGTTATTTGAAGTTAAAATAGACAAAGTAATTTAGTGATGGTTGTATAGTCATTTAGTGATGGTTTATTAATGTTATTATATTATAAACCACTTCGGGGCAATTATAAATCATTATTATATTATTGAATTTTTAAAAAAATGAGATAGTTAAGTAATTTAGCAGTAGTTCTATAATCAATTAGTGGTGTTGCCATTATATTTGTTAATTTTTTTAAAAAAAGATGGAAGCGATAAGTATTCATTTCTATCCTTTTATTCAATTTAAGAACCGTCAAATTCTTTAATTACTTTTTTTATACCCAATTCAATTTTAAATTTAGATAACAATTTAAATATTAGGAATTTCTTTTTCAAAATAGTCATTGAAAGTATTAAAAAAAGTGTTTAGAATATACTATTAATAGAAGTTTAGCTCACAATATTATATTATAAGAAGAATTTTTTATGGTTTTAAGTTAGTTCACATTTTAAAGTTGAGATTTCTTTTTAGTTAAAGGGATTAGTCAAGTAATAGGTAATTTTAACTATTTAAATGTTTGATTTGGTTAAGATTTTAAATTGGATTTTTTATTTGATAAAGACTTCCTTCTTGAATTAGCAAGAATAAAGCTGATAGAAGGTGGTTAAGAAAATGGGAATTTGTTAGGGTAAAAATTATGATAACTCAATGTTATAATATACATTGAATAATTTATTTACAAACTACTTTTTTATTTTGTTATACATGTCTATTAGGCATGTTTAACCTTAATGTAATTTGATTTTGTATGACATTGATGAAATACTTACTTCTCTTTTAATTTCATTTTATATTCAATCATGCTAAGCAAATTGGAATATTTTTGACTTTTTTCAAATGAATTTTTGATAATTCTAAAGTTAGATATGTTGTCTTACACACTAATTAGGGAAAGTTTCAAAATAGTTTCACAAGTACATTAAATTATATTTGAATCAAATTAAGTTCAAAGGAAACTTCAAAGGACTTTCGTCCTTTTAAAGAAAAATTTAGCTGATATAATAGAGATTTTAAACCGTTAGCAAGAGATTCAATAACTATAAACTACCATTAAGTAATTCAACAACATAGTGATGGTTCAAAATTGCCACTAAGTGATTATAAAACTACAATTAAATTGCTCTGTCTATTTTAATTTCAAATATAATATTTTCATATTTTGAAAAATTTAAGGGCTTATTTGAAAGGTTTGAAAGTTTATGAGAGTTTTTTAATATAAGACCATACTTTAAGGGATTATATATAATTTGTCCTACAATTTATGGTAAATGAAATATTATTTTTTTAATTTATGCATATTATCATTATTTAAAATAAATAAAATTAAAAAAATTTAGATACTCTAATGTTCAAAAGCAACAAAGTTAAAATTGTTGCCTAAATACATATAAATAACAACTAGAATATATTGTAAAAGATAAACTTTGTTGCCTATTTTTTTATAGGCAATGATCAAAAAGCATTGTTAAATATCGAAGTAAAATTGCTACCTATAATAAAGAATAAGTAACATTAAAAAATCATTGTTAAAATAAATGAAAACTGTTACCCATACTATTTCTACAACAAGCAATGGTCAAAATCCATTGCTTTAAAAAAGAAGGAGAAAGCCCTTGCCTATAACATTAGAATAGGCAACAATTTTTAAAAAGTGTTGTTGAAAATTAGAACTGTTGTCTAAAATAATATGCAATACTTAAGAAAATAACACTTTGAAAATGTTGCTTATTCTTTAGACAATACTTTTTGAACTTTAGATAATAATTTTTTGGGCCAAACTACAATACCTTGCTTTTGTTCATAGGTAACTTACCTAGGACCGGTGGGTCAATTAAATGATGACATGTGGCTGCTTCGAGTTACTTCTAGGTTAACTACACATTTTTTACTTAAATTATCAAATCCCCTTAACTTTGCTTTTTTTCATTTGCTGTTGTAATATAAATAATAATATACCATATTAATTTAAATTAACGTATTTTAGATTTTTCCTTTTGTTGTGTAGGATTCTCGAACATGGGTTTTTCCCTTTTTGTTCGTGTCCCCTCACTGAGTGCTAATCGGGAATTATTTCTCAAGCTCTCATCCTGATGCCATTGTTATATGGCTTCTCACAAATAGGGTCTTTCTCTTCGTTTGTCTTTTTCTCCACCATAGTGCTGTTCACTTTGTCTCCTGTAGCAAAGCTCACGCCTTAAAAATGGCAAATCAAGAACTGATTTGGTGGAGAACAAGTGTGTTTGCCCTGATGGGGCAAGCCAAATTTTGGCAGCATCTTTTCCTCTTGATGGACTATGTTTATTCCTTTATCCTCACAAAGAGTTCAGGGATCATTGACATGGGTAACTGGTTACTTTTTTATACTTGTGCACCCGTAACCATCTTGGTATAGTTTTTAGAGTTCATATGGAAAAAGGTAACAAAGAAAGAAAGCCAAGTTTTTGTTAAATCTTGTTTGAAATTCAGAGAAATTAAAATAATTGGCAATAATTATCCCTCATTTTATGGGCAGATAGTTTCTAGTGTTTCTTAAGACATGCTTATATCTTAAGACCTACCCAAAGTGGTTCGTTGATGGATTTCCGTTTTGGTGGATCAACTGATCAAGTGGCCCAAATGAGCCTTGCTGCTACTAGGGGACCAACTCTTGTGCAACTGGAGTGGATGGCTATGTTGATTAAGCATAGAATGAAGAAGATTTATTTGGGAAGGTTTTGCGACCCCCAACTCCAAGTGTATAAACTATCTCCTTTGATCATTTTAATTTTGAAGGAATAAACTGAATATGTGATACCTATTTTGGGGTTTGTTATGTCTAATTTCATTAACGTTTAAAAAAACTCTTACTAAATGTTAGTGTATAGCTAATAATTTAAAGCATTATATTTTCAATCATACAAGATTTTTTTTTAGTAAGATTGCATTTTCAAAGTGTGAGGATACATATTTGCCATTTATGAAACTTAAAATAAGATGTAAAATAATTTAGTCACTCACATTAGTTGTAAGCCATGTTTTAATACACTACCTGACAATTACAAACTTTTACACATTGCCTGTATAGAGAGTAATATTTGGAGGAGGGATAGGATAGAATTTAATCCTTAATTTTCCCTTGTATAATCAATCAGGCGTCATCAATATTGTATTATGTATAAGCAATGCAGCCCATGATACATGCACATTGTAACCATTTGATTGTACGTGGGGAACAATTCAAGAATGGTGCTTTCCACAGCATGGAAGCTAGTGTATTGCAGGAGTTTCAAAGAAGTCAAACAGGTTGTAGGCCGGCAAGCAAAAATAATGTATTATTATTCCCTCAAAACAATAGTGTGCTATCATGGCAAAGAACTGCTTATCATTTTTAGCCAGAGAAGAATTCGATGAATGGTAAATCTTATTTTTTTTCTTCGGATGATGAATAATGATTATTACATGTGCTATATTATTTTCTTTCTTTGTTTAAAATATGACACAAGGAAAGGAAAAAAATTATAATAACTCTTTCCAACATTTCGATAAATGTCAACCCAAATACCGCTTTTTTAATAATATTTTATTGGTCAGAGGCTTAATTATCAAATAATCTTCATGTCATTCACTCATTGGAATCAAATTATGATAACAAAGTTTATAGCCATTTCGTTATTTCTACATTCTATTTCTATTTTTATTCTCATAGAATCCTATGACAAATCCTATGACAAAATTGAATTTTATAATGATACGTAACATTTTTTTAAGAGTTGATGATACGTAACATCTTTTTAATAGTTGAAATAGACCTCTGTTTGATCTTGCGTGGTTGATATATAAAGGATATTAGGTTGGAATTCTTTTGGTGAATAATATCACTGAAAATTTGATTTCTGATAGAGTTTAATGGTATCGTGAGATTCATGTAACCGACCTCACTTAGTGGGATAAGGCTTTATTGTTATTGTTGTTGTTGTTGTATTGGATTGGAGTTCTTTTAGACATTTTGAAGAAATAGCAAGGCAATGTATATACTAAGTTGAGCATCTTTTCCATTTCACTACATATAATATATTTGTTGTTTTCTTTGCTTAAATGTGAGCAAGCAAAGAAGTCAAGAGGGTTGTTTATTTAATTATACGGTCCATATGCATGGTTAACATGTGTGTGATAGTCAGATCTGTTAATGTGGTCCTCATGCAAATAGGCTGTACCAATTGAATCCTTATGATGTTGATCTATGCTTTATTTGCATTTTGTTTCATCCATTTTGTTTGAATAATCATTGATCTTTTTGGTATTAAATTTGTTGACTATTGTTGTGCTTTGTTGTAGGAGCTTAGATAAAAGATGGCCATTAGAGTAGAGGATATACCGATCATAGAGAGAGCCTATAATTAATTCAATTCAGGAAAGGACAACTTGTCATCTATACAAATGGAGCTTAAAATGAGCTTTTGCAACCTTTCTCTTATTATCGACAGAAAGAAAAGATACTGGTTTAGATTCAGAAACCTACTAAAGTTTGTAACAACGTTAACAGCAGGGACTAAAGGTCTTTAGTTTCTGCCTTCTTTTTCACAACCTTCTTTGCCCACTTCTTTTCTTTAGCAATATCTTTGTGATAATGTATGCAATATCCAGTGTGCTTTACCTTTAAAATGAGTTATGCCATGAGTAAACTGGAGATAGAATCCAACTTTTGTGATGAAGGTATTGTCTACCATCATTGTACTAGTCAACAAACTAAAACTCCACTCAAAGGTATAGACAATGGAATTAGTCGGATTACAAAGTTGAAGTTAATGCCCCATAAACTGCTAGGCTAAGATGGACTTAGAAGGCCAAAGTTGCTTGTTTCCCCCATCAATATATTGGCAGGTCGAGAATCTAATCATTCAAGATGGGGAGGGTTTTCACTAGCTAATTGTTGTTATCCTTCAAGTAGATATTTGCTAGTAAATGGTCCTTGGGTTATCGATGACATGGAAAGTCAAGCATATGTGTCTTAGTTTTCAATTGATGGTTCTCTTTCTTGTTGCTAAGTTTCCAGTAAATGTTATTTGCTCTAATATTCTTCTTAATATTTTAATTTTCCAAACTATTACTATTTTTATGATGCTAACTATGTTGTACACATAAAACTGCATAGTGGGGATAAAATGAAATATCTTCTTCTTAGAAAGTGGAAAGCTTCCATCGTCCATGGTCATGTTAGGCACTGGTCTTTGTTAATCTTTTATGTGAGCCACAACTTTAAATTAATAAAATCAATAGCATCTACATTGCGGGGAAGCAACATAAGAATATACAAAGTCAACAAAGGTTGGAAAGTTCAAAAAAACATTATTGCCAAAATTTTGAGGTGGACAATCATCGATACCTCTCTTTCTCCTAATCAACATTGTCTTGTGAGTTCATTGGTTATATTATTATAATTGCATGATGAAACAAGTATAGTTGCCCTTTATTATCCATTTATTTCTCTAACAATAAGTTGTGGTTCTTTTAATTATGCTTCCGTCATGGTTCTTTTATTTGTGCTTCTATTTGTCTTTCTCACAAGGTAACTGCACTCTAAATATATCAAGTCTATGCCAGCATGTCACCTATTGTACACATCGTAAATGTTGAATTAGTTAGAATAGAGTCCCTAGCAAATGTTATGGAACTGATAACTATTGCTGCTATTTGGGTCTTAGCTTTCCTTCTCATTTTGATTTTGATCTTATCGCCTAAGTGATTTGAAAGCTAATATATGCTGCAGGATGGAAGTTGGGTCCTTTATGACATTATTTGTTACAAATGGTATTGAAATTTCATATGTTTTTATTTTCATCCCGTAATGTGTTTCAATTCTTGTGATATGCAGGAGATTCATGATGGTTTGGATTTTCCTTCAAATGATGACAGAGGATACTCTTTTGGGATATTATTTATAAAATTTTCAATGGATGTGTGAGATGACAAAGCTGGAAGTAGTGGCGATTCTATATATGTATATGATCTTGAACTAATGCTGCTTTCACTTCAAATTTTGGCACATACGACATTCTTACTAAACATAACCATTTCATTTCATCTTGATTTCCTAACTTAAAATTTTCAAATGACTATATTACATGCTAAAATTTTCATATCACTTGCTTTTTGAAAGTATACATGGAAAAATATGGATGATAATATATCATGATGTTTCCCTCAAAATTGCAAGCAAAGAACTTATTCCATATAGGGATTTTAATATTTAATTTTATTTGTGTTGCAGTCTGATGTGAACATAGTGTGTTTTGCTAATGAAACTAGCCATCTTATTTATTCTGGGAGTGACGATACTTTCTGCAAGGTACGTTTTACACAATAGGATGTTTTGCTTGATGAGATGTTATACAAATTTTCTCCCGTCAAGTAGCACAACTTTGATTACATATGGAAGGTGCTGCCATTTTGGCATAAAAAGTTATTGTCATCATTACAATCAAAGTTGATAGTTGTTTCTAAAATTAAAATAGGTTAATTGTTTGAGTTCCTGTCTGGTCATCATCCCTTGTTGTAGATTTCCATTCATGTAGAAAGTCCAGTACCACAAGTTGGTTATTAGGTGAAGGACATTCTAATGTGTACAAGTTTATTTACATATGGGATAGGTGCTGATTAATTGTTGAAGGCAAGCCTGCAGGGGTTTTCATGGGGCATGTTAAGGGCATTACATTCATTGATAGCTGTGGAGATAGGCGCTACTTCATTTCAAATGGTAAAGATCAGATCGTTAAACTATGAGACATATGCAAGATGTCATCCAATATTACCAGGTATACTCATTTTCAGCTTCAAATAAATATCCTAATACTCAAGTTTTATCCACTAAATTGCAAAAACTGATGGTATGTTTTAGTCACGAGGTTTGGGCTAGATTTTGGTAGGTCGAAGATATTATTGTTGTTCAGTTTGTTGCTTGCGCTGCATGTGGGTGCAAACATCTACATAAAAATATTGAAAAACATTACAATAATATAAAAAACTAAATACAAGGACTTTTGATATCAATACTTTCTTGTAAATTGGCTAATTATTGGCTCTTTTTCTAGGTGTATGACACTAGGTAATTTGTAGATAGAAATATTGCAATGGTAGTGGCATAGCATAAACATATTTTTCTTTGCTACAACTTTCCAGTATATAGGAATTATGAATGGGATCACAGGTGGGTGGACTATCCACCTCAGGCAAGAGACTAGAAGCATCTTTGTGATTAATCCATGGCTACATATAGAGGTAATTCAATCTTGGGTACTCTTATCGGTTGCTATTTGTTCCCTACTATTAGGTGAGCGGTAGGCCTAACCTATTCTTATTGTACTCTTTTTTTTTTATCTTCTTATTCTTTAAAGCTAACTAATTGTTTGCTTGAGACAATCAAGCTATCTTTTAAAAGAAAGTATGCAATACAAATAAATATTCATTGAAATATGACTTGATCAACTGCTTTGGCAATTTTTATTCTGTATTTTGCATTGCTTCCCCCCACATGAAACTGTTTACCTTTGGAATTTAGAAGTGATCATAATGATGAGTACTTTGGTTAACATCGCACTTTCTTCAAATATGTAGCACTGGTCAAAAGTACATCTATACTGGATCACACAATGCTTGTGTTTGCATATATGATTTAGTATGTAATCACAGATTACACTGTGCATGCATCTACCTTTTTTTCCCTTTGAGAAATATTTGCAATTAACTACTTTTTTCTTCTTTTTCTAGACGAATCAAGAAGTTAGTTTTTGATATTAACATCTATAATTTGATACTGGTAAGCAAAGCTCAAGTTGCGAAGCTCAGGCACCATAAGTTATTTGTAAGATATTGCAGCTAGCATCCTTTCCATCTTATGCTTGTTAGTTCATCGTGGGATGGGGATTTGGTGAAATAAGGATTTCCTGGGAGTAGTGAAGCACCAGTCCTTTCATCTAGTAGAGGACTCTGGAGATGGTGGTTTCAGGACTACTTTTGATGTCTGTCAAATTGCAATAGAAATATTGGTGAAGCAATCGAAGTTATATTGTATAAAGATATTGCCTTTGTGCACAAATAACAATGTTAATGAGTTAACTGTGAGGTTAATTTGTTTACGCTGAAGGCAATGTCTGAAACAAGAAAATAATAAATTACATTAACCTCCTTTAATAAATAATATAATTATATCAATTATATAAAGATAATCTTTTCTATTTATGTAATATGTTAATGTAAATATGTGTAATACATGTGAGTTTGCCAAGAAAAAAAAAAAGGGAGGGAATTTATGTTAAAATTTACTATGAAAGTATAGTGTCTAGCTATTCACATGATTTGGATGATTGGTGACTCTCCTGTGAACTTTTTGCTTATATTTTTTCAAAAGTATCTGCATGAAAACATCAATTATTGTATAATGACATAAACATCATGAATAATGTCAAAATGCTAATGGGATTGTTCTTTAAATTAAGGTGGTTCTATTGTTTCAGTAAATTGAAAAGTATAGAGCTGAATTGACAAATATTTAATAGGTGTGTTTTCTCTTGCATCGGATTACTTAATATATGGAATGTAATAATGGTTTGAATGAAACAAATGACCATAAGTTTCCGTTTGTTGCTGGTTCTCTTGTGAAGAATATGGTGATGTGCACTCTCTGTTCTTATTTTTATATTTCGCCTAATTTTTGTTGGCATATATATGCTTATGAGATTAGCAAATTGATAACTTTCTACTTACATCTCTTATAACTATGATTTCATATTAAACAAGGGGTGTACAATTTACTAAAACAAATCTTAGGTCAATTTCACTCTTATAACAGTTTTGAAATCACTTTTGCAGTGTTAATACCTTCTTGTTCCTACTTTTATTTGTATTTCAATTCCTCTGTCTTCCCTTCCTTGAACATCTCAGACGTTGTTGAGCCATATAATCCGGTTCTTTCTGTCCAGTAACTAGTTGAAAATATAAATGAATGCATGGCTCGTGATAATGAAGGTCTATATCACGTTTTCATCCCTACCCTTGAACTCACCACACCAAGATGTAAGATGTAAGATTTTTCCACCCTATTTAACCAATCACTCCAAATGGTAAGTAAATCTTATGCCACTAATTCACTTCATACAATATAACTCCGATTGCTTCATCAATATTTGCATAGCAAATCTCTTTCATGCCCTTTTTGGGTGAATGACACACAAGGCCTGGAAAATTTTTCAATAGAAGCTGGGAATTGCTCGGAGAGTAGGGAAAAAAACTAGCATGGCTAATTTGAGAAATTTTCCTAGTAAATCGGCTTAATTTGTTATTGATAAAAGATATAAATTTCTTTTGGTAAACATACATTACAATGCCAATGTTAAAAAGTTACAAAACCCAACACCAAATCATTGGCTGATTTTTTCCATGGCTAACATCCTAAATCCTAAATTTATACATTTCTACAAGCACAAATTATATCGAACTTTGATGCATATGTTATCATTAACCTTGCTTTTTGTAAGGAGTCCAAGTCGGAAAATGGATTTGCTGACATCAACCTCGAGAATCCTCAACTAGCAGCTTGAAAATGGTGATCAAACCACTTTTGCGTTTACATAGATAACATGCTTTGCTTTCCTAAACTAGATCTACACAGATAACATGCTCTGTTTTCCTGAGCTAAATTGATTCTAGGCTTTGCAATGTGATCAGTATATCCTTTCCTCTAATAGTTATCATTTCACTAAGCTCCTGCAGTGTGAGCAGTATATCCTCTCCTCTAATGGCTATCACTTCATTAAGCTCCTACAAAATAGCAGATTCATAGTCAATAGATTTAACACCAAAGAAACCAGTGGTTAATCAAATAGAATAGGTAAAGCAAATCGCTAATAAAGTAATCATCTAAATCATGGAGATGCCATTGGTACAGCCTATCTGCATGAGGACCATATCTACAAATTTGATTATCATATACTTGTTAACCATGCAAATGGACTGCAGAATCAAATGAACTAAATCATGAACCACTTCTCCATTTACCTGACAATAATATGCTTAATGCACCAAATATGAAAAAATTACGTGAGTTCATTAATGCATTCATAATTGAAACCTTCAAACTTGTGAGGAATGACCTTATCCATCTGCAAACAAATCAACAGTGCTAATTTCAGAATGAATTTGAACTATATTAATTATGTTCAACATTAATCCATAATTATTCAGTGTAACAGCCACTATAACCATATTCCATAAGGAAATCTTCCCGGCCTCAACAGTTAAAGTAATACTTTAATATAAGGTGTAGCATGGATTATTGAAATAGTGACTTCAATAAGGTTGATGGTTGTATCCACTATACTAAAGAAAATGCAGAAAATAGAAGTAGTTGGCAATAAAAGCAAAAGCGGCGTAAAGAGAAGAGATCCAACAATATGTTGCTTTACTATGTAATCAAAGCTATCCAACCTCTAACGAAGAGGGTTCCACTTCCGACCTCTGTAAAAGTTTAGGAGGAAGGCGCTTAAATATGTAAATTTAACCATACAAGACATGTATTTGATGCAGGATATGTGTGTTCATATAACTATTCTTCAAAACAATGCCAAATTAAAAACAAGCTAGAAGTGTAGCAAATATGATTTCAGTGAATACAAGAAACTATCACATGCTACGCTTATTTATTAAAAATTAAAAAACAAACATCTTTATAAAGGATCTCAACTTTAAAACAGCTTGGTACATTTGGTTCTTGCACCCTAAATCCAACACCATTGGAGAGACATAAGATATAAATAAATATCTATATATTATAATCTATTTAGTCCCTTAAGGAAAAGGACACAAATGAGGCCCCATAAGAACCTCTATAATTTCTATCTGGGCAGTAAATATATATCCACTGTCTGGCTACTAACCTTGTAATTTTGGGGGAAAAAATTTACGGAAAGCAAGACCTTTACATATGAAATAGAGACTTGTTCTTTCACAAGCAAAAAGTAAGACACCTTTTCATGAACACTAGTTAGACTTGAGTTATTCTGTTCATACCACCCAAATAAAATCCTTATGTATACCCGATCATTTCAAAATAAGCAACAGTAGATACCTGAATAGCCACCATAGAGCACCTAATATCTGTATCTATGATGAATATATAAATGCAATCAACCAATTAAGAGCTGAGATATGCAGAGTTGCCAATGTAATAATGTCTATGGTCAAAGCAGCAAAAGAAATGAACCCACAAAGAATCCTAAAACTAGCAAGAATCTTAATGATATAATTGAAGATGAAACTAACAAATATCCAAAGTATGGACCAAAATTTGGATTGCATTTAGAAAAACCATGCCTAGTACTCTTCCCAACTCATTGTTCAACTTGAAGCTTATAGGGTTTCCTATTAACCAGACACATTCTGAGTGTAAAAATGTGTTTACAATATCATGAACAAAGTCAAAAACCAACAAGCAAACAGATTCAGCTTGATATAACATTGCCAAAGTAGCTAAGTTTCCAAAGAGAACGTCAACAACTAAAGTTGACCACATGGAGTGTCTATGCATGGTAGCTTTCTCAACATATTCAACACATGATTGAGACCTTGCAAATGATATTAACAAAGAGGAAACAAGCAATCAATATCAACAGATGAAAATAATTAAAAGCATGCTTGATTACAATTTTGGACCCCTAATGTAGGAATTAGTCACATCTAGTTCCTCTTAAATTCATTATTCTATTTTGATCTTTTTTTAATATATAAATCAGACTAAATCAAATCCAAATTAGTAACTTCTATGAAATTGAAGACTAAAAGCCCTACTTGGCACAAAGAACTTAAATGGGTCTCCAAGCTACAGTCATTAGGAGGGAAATTAGTGAAATTCAACTTGCTATGTCAGATAAAGTGTAATTCATGTAACCCACCAATGAGTGAAAGCATCCCTCATTAAAAGATCCATTAATTTCTCTCTCGATGACTATTAAATTGGAGCTCAGTTTGAGCTCTTAATAGGATATTTAGTCTTCAATTTGACAAAAGTTATTACTGAGAACCTAATTTGTCTAATTTGTATATTAGAAGGACCAAAATAGAATATTTTACTTAGGGAAAACTAAAATGTGATCATTTTTCATATTAAGGGGTATAAAATTATGACTAGGCCTTGTATTTATTAGGTATATTCACCTTAGATTTATTCATTATGTAAAATGTCAAAGAGATCAGAAAAGATAATGTAGAGGTGATCACATAATGTTGTCAACTACTTGTTTCTAATTAAATGCAATAATTTACCATAATAATGTCCTTAAGAGTCACATCTTTATATATTTAGATAATTTATTGAATAAGGGGTTTGATTCATTGAATGTAATATTTAACTAGTCATTAGAAGTGCCCTTGGTTTAGATATATAAAAGGTTATAAATAGGAGCATTTCAATGCAACTTTAGCAGTTGAATGAATTATCAACAGTTGCTTTTAGTAGTTGAACATAATATCAAGAGTTTTTACCTTTGTTCCTAGTATTAAACCTGAATATTTAGATTTCTATTCAAGGAGGTGGACTCCTCCCATTTATCTAACCCCTTTTCCTACCCAATTTACCCATCATAACTTATATCAAAATTTTTATGAAATTCTGATTTACACATTACATGTTCTAACATAAAATATTGCATACAAACTTCTGAATCACAAGATTCATTTCAACCATCTATATGCCCTTTAGCCCTAATGTACTCCAAAGTACTCGGATCTAATGACTAATAGTTTTGAACTATGTACATCCTTGCGGTAACCACACTTTATCTTTTCTTTGGTGCAATGCATTATTACCGCTAAACCCTTAAGACAAAATGATCATTAAGAGAAAATAGAAGAAGAATGAATTCCTAAAACCATGCATGTAAAACAACATTCTTCCTTATTGAGGTGTATCTATTGGGTTCCCCAAGCAAGTGCAACTAGAAATAATAACATTTAAATAATTATCACTCAATGGAATCCTACAAAGTGTAAGGGTTGATTCTAATAATGAATGCGCCCTCACTTTCTTAGTAAGGTTTAGTAAATGACAAAAAGATATCCTCTCTCAATGAATGCAAGAAATAATATGAGCCAGATATCCTTAGATATGCTCAAATTTTTCCATTAAGCAATCGATTTCTTAAAATTTAAAAGAATGACAATTCACCTCATGTGCAATTTTAGCGGAATAAGTAAGATACATGCTTTTAGTGACATAATAACAGGAACATAAGAAAATTTCTACTTTAGAATGGAATATATTATTTGATGAAGTAATTCCTTAGCAAGTGAAATAACTAAATTTAGTTATATATCTTCTAATTTTGTGTTTAAGTTGTGTATCTTTGTCTCAACTTCATTGACCTAAGTTTCCAAGGCTTCCTTCTGCCTATTTTTTGTTTCAAGCTCCTTTTTTAGTTTGTCCATTTACATAAAAAGTTTTAAGGTAGATAAAAAGAAATTAGGATCATATACATCCTTTTGTAAGGACATCTCTAACCTATTTCTTTAATTCACCAACACATGCATGTGCCTTTCAAACCTACTCCTGAGCATCTAACATCTCTTTTTTTTTTTTCTGAGAGGGAAAGAAGGCATAGTAGACAGTTACATTTAAAAAGGCCTAGGATAGAAAAGAAGTTTTCCTTATCTCTAATATAGCTATAAAATGTTGCAAGGACAATAGTATGCAAAACATGTAAATCGCCTTTGCTTACATTCTTTGATGCATGGAATGCAATCATAGATAATGTATGTAATAAGAAAATCCATTTTATAGATTCTATGCTAATGTCTCACCTGGAGAGATGCAATCTCATTTTGTAGGGACAGAATGCTATTTAACAACTTTTAAATACTTTTTTCCTTCTCAACTATTATTTCATTCTTCTTTTTCAATTCTTAAAGATTTTCATTGACATGAGATTCTAGCAATAAATGAATAAATAAAAATACTCAACACTCATTAATTGTTAAAAGAACATCAAAACCCAACTCATGCCAATTAGAAATTAGAATTGAGACAAGAAGCCAAATTTCAAAGCCATATGGTTATAATCATATTACTAACAAGGAAAATAAAGATCTTCTAACTTTAACAGTATTAGTATATTTCAATATCAAACTTAGAAAAGGTTGTAACATGTGAATCAAGATAATGTTCACCCAAAAATTTTGTATCAATGGCCATACCATGCATTTAAATACAAAGAAGCTTAACTCTAGAAAATCTTCATAAACTATATTATATTAATTCAGGTAAAAAAAAAAGCCTTATATAGCTGAAAGCTATGGCTTTTCCAATTGAAATCTCAAATATAAATTGATGAAAAAGTGATGTAGAACTCCACGAATTTTGTTCTTCTAATTTTTTTGAGTAATTTGTGTATCATCATAACATAGTCAATTTTACCGAAAGATTCACCACATAACGTGAAAAGGAACAATACAAAATGCATAATCAATCTTAAATGTGCTTTTTCATTTCCTTAAACTTTGTTCAGTTATTTCAACAATCTAACAACAAAACTAAAATCAACAAATATGATTTTTCTAATAAGAAGTTACCAAGGGTTTGGATCTTGGATTTCAATTGATCCAATTCGATCTTTAGTGCATGAGAACTAGATTCACTGTCTCGTTCATCGACACCTCATTCAATGGAAACATCGGCCTTAATGTGCAAGAAAATTAAGGTTAGAAATAATGTCAAAAAGATGACGAGCCTCGGTGGAGGTGCCATGGAAACCCAGATTGTTTTTGCCACCAACAATGGTGTCAGGGGCAATTGTTTCAGGTGGAGTTTGCCATCGGTGTTAAGTACGAAGACACGAGGAAAGATGGAGATGAAGACAGGTTTGAGCAAAGTGTGCTAAACAAAAGAAAATGATGTTATTTATTTTGAGGTAGCAAATGAAAAAAAAATTGTTCAAGGACAATTTAGTAAATTTAGTGAGAAATTTGCACTAAATCTGAAGGCAGTATGAAAAGAGCCATGTGTCACCATCCAATTTCACTGTATGTCTAGGGTGAGTTACCATGAACAAAAGTAGGACATTATAGTCTGGCCCTAATTTTTTATTGTTGTCATAAACCATAAATGTTGCGGTGAGAGTATAACCTTGAACTTTATCTCCTAGGATATTAACTATATTAGTCGGTATGGTATTTGTGCATATCCTAATTTCTCACTTTAACTTTTGTTTTGTGAGAATATCGAGTGCTTTCGGGTGACACCTTAAGTACTGCATTTACTAGAGGGATAGATTACACGTGTTCGTCCAGATGAGCATGAAAATTAGTTAATCACTGGCAAAGATAAAAAAAAAAAAAAAAAAGAGGGTTTTCAATCTTAAAATCATTGCCTCATTTATTATAAATTTTTAGCTATACAGCATGTATTGCATGGTGTCGTTTAAAATAATTCTTAAAATATTAAATTACTTTTGAAATTTGATCTAATAACAAATATAACTACAATTGGTGCATTTAGGCATCTAACTAGTTATTTTAATAAATGGGCCCTTTTCATTTTATAAGTTCTATGCTAACCAAAAATCAGATACAAAGTTCATAACAGATTGCGATCAATGTGAGATTCATGAAAATGTGAGATTCATGAAAATGCAAGAAAGATTCATAAAAATGCAGGAATTCATTTATTTGTACAGCCTAATGTACCATTTGTAACAATATTTCCTACCTAAGATAAAAAATCATAAATAATTTAATATTTTAAAATTATTTAAATAACATCATGTAATACATATCATGTACCTAAGAATTCTTCTCATTTAGGGTAGATTCGACTTAACTTTAGGGTTATAAATTATTAAACATATTAGATTCACCTTAATTTTAGTAACAATTATTAAACATGATTTTTTTTTAGTTTTCTATAAAATATTCTAAACTATTGCATTGCAAGAAAGCATGACACGTTTACGACTTGGTAGTTTTATATATGAAGCGCATGCTAAAAATTCATACGAAAGAGCTAAAAGAACGCTACAAATAGTTTGCTCCATAATACAAATAAGCAAACAAAATATTACAAAGTGACACATTATAAATATATTCATCCAAGACAGGAAATAAAATCCTAATTACAAAGCCTAAAAGAGAAACTAATACATTCCAAATACAAACTTACAATCAGAGAAACGAACAAAATAAAAAGGCAGAGTGCGCGAAACAGGGAAAATGACTTTGCTATGAAACTGCTTCATATGCTGTAAAACTCGATGGAGGAAGCCTATCAATTCAGAGATCAAATAATATTAATGCACAGAATTCCCAATGATGTGCATCTACACGCAATACAAAACTCCACACTCAGTTTATTATGAAGGAAATATACACGTACCTCAGCTATATTTGTATTTCAATAAAGGCTTCTCCATCTTTTTAATTATGAGTTGCCCCACGAATAGTTCGTTGTTCATAGTCGCCATATCTTTGACTGATTCTTCGGGAAATATGTATGACAGGGACATGTTGGATAACCCAGTGTCCTACATTGGGATCAATGCTTTGATTGAACGCATCTGGCATTTCCAAAATATGAAGAACTTGAAGGTGTTCCAAGTGTCGGATGCCAGATGGCACCTCCTTTACTTGGGGAACACCCCCAAACTCAAACCGTTGGAGATGAGGCAGTGATCCTTGCTCTATAAGGATGGATTTCAGTGCATGCAAGTTTCTCAGTACAAGCTTTTTAAGTTTTAGAAAACCACCTTCTTCAAAATGCAAAATTTCACCATCATATGCACCGTCAGTGATCATAAGACACGACAAGTTTGGCAAAACCTTGAGTGATTTTAATGGATCATCAGTCAACCTGTTGTGAAACAAATTTAGCTTAACAAGATACTCAAGCCTCGCAATCCAGTCTGGCAGCTTCTCTAACCGCCCGTGTAAGAGAAGCACCCGAAGTTGAGGTGGAGATGAAACCAAAGGCGAGTAATGCAAGTCCATTATTTCATCTTCTGCGAACGCAGTAAGCTCCAAATGTTGGAGATGCTTCATCTCGTTGATTAAGACACAAAGGTCCTTCCCATATTCTCTTCTCACTTTCAATAATGCTAAGAACCTTAACTGCCTTAATTTTTGTAGCTCTTTGATTAGGCCTACTCCACCATGATCTACCTCCACACTGTAAAGCGTCTGCAAGGATGTAAGGCCTCCAATGTTCTTATCCTTCATTTTTACTCCCGTTTCCCATTCCCAAGACATAGAAAACGCAATGCCGTAGTTCTGATGGAAAACCATAAGATGCCGTAACTTTCTAAGCTTGTTTATCTCTCTTGGCATCTCACGCACAAGTGTTTGCCTTAGATTCAACGTTTCCAAGTTTTGAAGCTTACCAATGGTTCTTGGAAGACTCTGTACCTTGGTGTTCGCTAAGCACAAATACCTCAAGTGAAGTAAATTCCCCAGTTTCTTAGGAACATGAGTCATAAGTGAATTACCTTCAAAATCTAAAACTTTCAAGAGTTCAAATCTTGTGAAGAGCTCACTCCAAAAAGACTTAAGCAACTCCCTTACTTTAAATATGTACATTGATCGAGTGTAGGAATTTTGAACTCTCCATAAGAAATCATTGGAGTTGGTTGATACTGAGATACGTCGAATTATTTCACAAGTATTGCTTGACTCATCGTCATTACCATACAAATGGCAAAAATTTAACTCCTCCATCTTTTTTATGATCATCTCACGAATTAGATCATGAACTCGACAAGACTCAGCATTTCCATAGATGTTAAAACGAAAGACTTGAACCAAACTTCTTTGCATCAATTCTATTAAGTATTGTTCTGCAACTTCTTCTAGTGTCTTTCCCTTTTCCTGTTGAATGAATCCCTCAGCTATCCATTGCTTGAACAATTTGGAGCAATCAATGGAACAATCCTCTGGATATATTCCAAGATGCAAGAAACATGATTTCAAATAAAACGGTAAATCATCAAAACTTATTGCCAAGATTCTTGTTGAATTGCTTAACTGGGGATTACTCTTAAGTTCTGAACTAATATGTTGATGTAATTTTTGCCATTCAAAAATGACTTTTTCTTTGGTTGACAGAAGACCACCAACTGCAACAATTGCTAGTGGTAACCCATGGCACTTTTTAACAATCTCAATGGATAAATCCTTGAGCTCCGCAGGACAATGGCTATCGAAATCAACACCAAAGGCTTTCTTGCAAAAGAGTTCCCAAGCTTTGTCTTCGGGCAATGGTTGTAAGTGGTGTACAAAAACGGGAGAAGAATTCTTACAGAACTCTGCAACGCTCAAAATTCTCGTTGTAATTATTACCCTACTCCCCTTGTCATTATTAGGTAGGGCAGGTCCTACCTCATCCCAAAATCTTTCTTTCCATACATCATCAAATAGGACCACATACCTCTTTTGTTGCAAGTAATTTCTCAATAGGGTGATCAACGACCTCTCATTCATTCCATAGAAGTCTTGTGGTAATGGTTCCTTCGCCGCTTTACAGAATTCTTTCATCATTTCTCTTAGCAACTGTTCAATGGTGTAAGATTGAGATACACTGATCCGAGCTTGGCAATCGAAGTAACCAGTTACCTGTAATATCCCAAAATCTCTTTAATAGGCAAGCGGAAATATGTTTATCAGAAAGATCTGAACAAGTGTGCATAAGGTTTGCAAGGGATATTTTAAAAAAAAGAAAATAATATAACAATTTCAAAAAATTCATATGTTTAGTATTTCAACATATTGATTACTTTGACAATTTTTGTAATTATGCTTGAACAATAAATAAAATATCTGTTGTTTTAAATGATCTTGAAAGAAATTATCTTATAAATATTATTTAATAACAACTTCATAATATTAACGAAAACACTGTATAACATTTAGATATAGATCATATGCCATTTGAATGTAAAGTAAAACTTGGGACTAAATTGTAATAGGATAAAAGATTGATCATGATAGTTCGAGAACAAAGCTAAAGCGTCTCCTGGGCACAACTAAACTCTTGTCCCCGTGTCAGTTACACACTCCCTCTCTCGTATCAAGGTGGGATGCGCCGGAAATTGATATGTAATCATGTACAAATCTAAAGTATGAAGAAATAACCTGCTTTCTTTTATTTTAAACAAGTTTTCATGTTAACCATATATTAGTTGAACAAATAAAAAATAACTTACACCAAAATTAATTGGCAAAAATTAATTAAAATAAATAATATAGTAAAGATAAGTTAAAAAGATTGCTGGTGACCGTGAGTCGAACAGTATTCACACCGATCATGGGTTTCAAAAGCATTTTTGGCGACTGTGAGGTTACCTTTTTGCTGTCAAAAACAATTTTGGCAAGGGTGGTTTTCCCTGCTCCCCCCATTCCAACCGCCGAGATCACTGTTCGTTTTGCAGCTCCCTTTACTAACCATTCCACCAATTCATCTCTTGCAGCATCGAAGCCAACAACTTCAGCTTCCTCAATGAAAAGAGAAGCCATTCGAGGGTCATGCCATTTCATATTCTGCTTTCCATTTGAATTTCTTGATGATCCTTGATCAAGGGAATTGCGGAATCCATATCTTTCACTCCTTTCCTTGATTCGCTGAATTACTGTTTTAATATCCTGAATCTCAGCTGCTATCTCCCAGCGAGGCTTCAAAGTTCTGATCAACTGCACAATTCTATGGATAGATGCAGCTGCACATCCAAGATGATGCGGCTGTTGTGGCATGTAAATCATATATTTATCGGCAACATCTTCGATGCGAAAAGCTACCTTTCTCAGCTGCTTTACCCAAACCTGAACTCCGTCACTGACGATTCCTTCAGCTATAGCTCTTCTATCTGCATCTTTTAGGAAGGCTTGAATGCTCTCCAGTTCGTCTTTAATATCCGCGAATTCTTCACGAATGCCACTGATAAGTTTTGCTTCTTCCGTTAACAGTGGATTCAATTGCTGTAAGGCAGAAAACACTGCAGTTTCCGCCATTGAAGCTGCTTGTCCCTTCTGAGTTGTTTTCTTATGACTCCGGCTGTAATGTTTGTTGCTTTGCTTTAGTTGTCAAAGTTAGTAGTCCTTGCAAATAAATAGCATCGTAGCATATATTATAATATTTCCGTGAAGTATGGGATAAGGTTCACTTTGGCAAAAGATTTTACGTTGGAGCAATCTTTGCATTTTAAAAAAAATATTTTTTAGAATGTAATTTCTGAAAATTTAATTCATGAAAATTTAATATTTCTATATTTGGTTCATTATAAATTTTTTAAAAAATATTTTACTAAATTTTTTGATATGCTATATTATTATGTTTGGTTGATATTTGATATTCTTGAAAATTTTGATATTATTTTAAAATATTCTCATTAAGTATTTTATTATAAAATATAATATAGTAAAACCTATTTTTATTTGAAATTATATAAATAATAATAAAATTTAATACTTAATAAATTAAATTTCAACATTAAACATCTAAAAATTTGTTAATATATATATATTTTACATTTTATTATATTTTAAAATTTGATGTATTATATTTTTATATGTTATATTTTAATATTTTATAATTTATTATTATAATTATTAGTATTATTATTAAATAAATTTTTAAAATGAAGTGAGCATAATTTATTTTAAGTTATTATCATAATATTAAATATACTTAGTATTTTTATTTTTAAAAAAATATAAATTTTTATTGCTAAATTATTTTTATAATTATGTTTCTAGTATTAAATTTTATATTATAATTTTTTTAATATAAAAATATTATTATTTTATATTTTTATATATAAATATACCTTTTTTAAAAGAAACTCCAAGCCAATTGTATATTTTTTTAAATAAAAAAATTGTATGTATATATAATTATATTAAAATAATCTTTTAAATATTAGGAACAATAATAGAAAAGAAATTATAATTAAAAAATTAATACTATTATATTTCTTAATAATAAAAAAATATTTTAAAAATAAAGTGATAATTATTTTTAATTTAAATTAAAAATTATTTGATAAAATGATAAATAAGAAAAAAAATTAAATATTAAGATAATTTTATCCTTTTATTTTAGCATCAATTTTTTCATCCCATGAAAATTTAAGATTCTCACCTCCCCATAAGAATATTTTTAAAGAAAGTTAGGTCAAAATTTTTTTTTAAATGCAACATTTCCAAAATTTTTTTTTCAAATCTTAAATTAATTATGGGAATGTGATATCCTCTTAAAATATTTTCGAAAATATTAAAAATACAACCAAATGCTACCTTAGAAAACCGGAGAACCTGTGACCGTGGTATCCGAGGCTCAAAGAATTGGTTTTCCCTTATGTCCCTTTGTTGTAAAAACCCTTTTTTAATATCTAAACATTCCTTTAGAACTTCATAATTTAACAGTATTTACCCATATTTATCCGCAGTTTATATATCAAATTGATTGTCACATATTTCACTAGGTTTTGTAATGATACCACTTACTAATAATAAAGTTTTGACCATTTAAAACACAAATAGACCACTTTTAATCTTTTAAAATACACTATTCTATTTTAGTCATTTTAATACAAAAATTGAATTTAGTAGCTTATATTAAATCAAAAACGATATTAGCACACAGAAGCTCCAACATAATTTCTTGAAGTACTAAAAAGTCAAGCGATGTAGCTTTCGCACTATAATTTACACAATAAATCTCAAATTGACCATCACATACTCTGCAATTTCATAAGATCTTCCTGGAAATTCACCTAATACTTTACAACCGTGTAACAGAGGTTCCATGCTTTGTAACATTAAGAAGATTTTAGACATGATCTTTAGTATATAACATAATTCGTGATTATATATAATTTTTATACTGTACCTGATTTGTTAAGCTACTGATAACAAAAAAGTTAATTCAATTCTAATTTCATAAGGAGAGGTATACTCTTATTTTAATATTTGTATTTGTGACTATCTCTTTTAAATTATAGTATAGTTCGCAATAAATTAGTAAAGAGAGAAGTTCGCCTATTCTTTCATATTTCCGCTCTGTCTTTCCCATCGAATTAATTAATGTACCACATTTGATTTATTATATCATGATTATGTTGTCATCAATTATGGGTTAAAGGGGATGAATTTGTTAGAAAGTGAAGCACTAAAATTCCACTTTCACAAAGTGGAGAATACTATTGCATAAAATATCCCATCTACATGGGAATTACATCGCAAGCTGGCCTGTAAAGCCACTTGACCACGTCAATTTGTTATTCTTTTCTACATTAATTACTAATTAAACCCTTTTCTTTGTCGCTGTAATCACAGCATTATAACGTAGTAATTTCACAGATGATTCCTAAATTTTATTTTATTTTTTCCAAGCTTTCATTCACAATTCACTGACATTCATGAAAAAGTTAATTTTGCTTTCAACTATTTTATATGATGTTGGAACTTCAACAAGTACTTCGGAGCTATGTGACGGAGGTTTCATACTCCGAATCATGGACAAAACATATTTTAAGTAGGGATAATTTTTATAAACACAAACCATTAATTATAATTTTCATATAATACCTTATTTGTCACATTACTAATGATTGAAAGCTTAATCCAGTTTTAATCTTACAAAGGTCCTATTCTCATCTTAATATTTTTATCTATGATTATTTGTCTCATTAAGATTACAATTTTATTGGCAACAAACTAAGAAATAGAGAAATTCACCTCTTATTTCGTCTTTCTTCGCAGCCAAGCATAGTCTATGAGTAGATTGCTCAAAGGTGTGTATTCAATTTCATGTATCCACACACACACACACACAAAACACATCTAATAAGATATAATTAGAACTATATTATATGACGGATCCTGTTGTTTTTAGTTGATTAGTTATAAATTTTGTAAATTATAAATGCATTAAATATATAATTTTTACATTTAAAATTATTTTTTAAGAAAAATAATGAATCTAATCTGCGAAGTCCTAGTACGTAAATTTTAATTCTTAAATTTCTGTTTGAACAGATCATAATTTTCATGTAATTTTCATAAATTAAACTTGGTTGGATCTGTTTATAATCAATTCTCATAAATTGATTCGCAAACAGATTGAATATCAAATTAATCCATTTAATTATTATTTTTTATTTTTTATTATTTGTCATAGTTAGTTAATTTTATAAATATTAAGAAAATGATTTAATTTATTTATTTTTAATAGATTTTTTAAGATTATATTTTATATATATAATTTATAATGTTTAAAAGTAAAGACAAAAATATTATAGAATAAATATAAATTAATTAAGAAATAAAAAATGTTTATTAATATAAAAAATAAAATAAAAAATTTAATATTTTAATAAAATTTTAAAATAATAAATAAAAAAAATTGGAAGGGAATCAACGGATTATCGTCCACGACGCGGATCTCTGAGTCTGGGGCAGACTGCAAAAGTCTACGTAGTCTCCGCCAAAAATGACAACGACGAGAACCGAATCTGAATATATTGAAAGGAAAAATGAAGAGACACGGATTGTCCGCGTCGTCACTTCCCCGAACCCAGCTTTTAAATAACAGAGATGACCACATGCTTCCTTTTCTGGCTCGTAGGCCCTGACACCAACAATAATTCAACGCCACGTGGGCCGTGGGAGTGAAGTCGGTGGGGTCCTCGCTGACGTGAGGGTTCTCTGCTTCACTTTACTTTGAGCCATCCCTCTGGGGGCTGCTTCCACTGGGAACCCACGGCTTTTTGACTGCAGCCCCTAGAAAATAATTTACCAATGTCCTGTACAGTAAAACTTATTTTTTTAAATACTTAATTTTTTTTTGCTGAAAACTGGTGACTACGGGACGGGAAATTCCATGATCCACTGATCACGTAACCCACTCCTTCTGATCCATCTATTTTATTTAATTTAAATATTATTTTTTATTTCAATTTGACATATTTTTTTAATTTTTTATTCATAATTTATTTTCTTAATTATTATTTATTTATAAATTTGACTTAAATTATATTTAATTTAATTTTTTATATTTTGAATGTTACTTCCATAATAGTTATTCAATATTTTAAATAATAATTAATAATTATATTAATTTTTTATTTAATTTAAATATTATTTTTTACTTCAATTTGAAATATTTTTTTAATTTTTTATTTATAATTTATTTCCCCAATTATTGTTTATTTATAAAATTGACTTAAATTATATTTAATTTAATTTTTTACATTTTGAATGTTACTTTGATAATAATTATTCAAGATTTTAAATAATAATTAATAATTATATTAACCTTCATAATATTGTCATATATATAATTAAAATTTTAATAAATACAAGATTTTTACTTATTCTCTTATAAACTTATTAGATAGAAGATTTAAATTATAAATTTAAATTTTCAAATCATGTTTTATCATAATATGATGTATATATTTGTAAAAATATTTAATTAAACATGAAATTATAATATAATCTACATCATGAAAATAAATATTTTAGTAGTAAACCATGTTAGTCCATAATGTGATATAATTAAATTTATAAAAAATTAATTACATACAGATTATATATTTTTAAGAAATTGCTAAATATGAATCTTAATATTATAATACATTGTTTATTTTTCATTTTATCACATATAATATTTATGTTTTATAAATAATAAAAATAAATTATGCAAAAAAAATTTATTTAGGGCCTTGAAAATAATGTATTGAAGGGAGACCTCGTGATCGACTGAGCACGTGAGCCCCTCAAGATCAGAATAGAAAAATTTTTAATTCATCTAACCTTAAATAATTTATTTATTTATTTAATTTATAATTTTTTATTTATTTAGACCCAATTTTTTAAAAATATAAACTTATTTTTAATTTATTACCCTATTTTTATTTTATATTTAATCTTTACTTAATCTATATTTAATTTAATTTTTGACACTTTCAATTTTTCTTTGATACTAATTATTCAAAATTTGAAGTAATAATGAACTATTTTATTAACTCTCATTATATTGTATAATATATAATATACATAATATAATAAAATTGGTAGGTATAAAAAAATCACTGGACTAATTAAAATCTCAATAAATATAGATTTTTACTTATTCTTTTCTAAACTTATTTGTTGGAAGATTTAAATTATGAAAATAAATTTTTGAACAATATTTTATCCTAATGTCATGTATATATTTGCAAAAATCTTTAACTAAACATGAAATTAAAATATAATTTGCAGTATGACAACAAATATTTTATTAGTAAACTATGTTAATCCATAATATGCTAGAATTTAATTTATAAAAAATTAATTACATACAGATTATATATTCTTAAGAAATTGTTAAATTTGAATCATAAAATTATAATATGTTATTTGCTTTTTATTTTGTCAAATATAATATTAATATTATATAAATAATAAAAATAAATTATGCATAAAAATTTTTAATTAAATACTTAAAAATAATGTGTTGAATTATACGTAAAAGATTTTTTTTAAATTAAGATATTATAATGTTGTAATTCTTATACAAAAATTAAAAAAAAGTCACATTGTTTGATGAAATACTTACTTAATTCTATTTTACTTATTACTTTATAATTATCTCTTATTTTTTGTATTAAGTGAATTAATTACATATTTTATATCTATAAAAAACACTTCAAAATTGATTAAATTTATTAATATCGAACTATATTTTTTATTAGTGTTATCTAAAAATCAAATAAACTTGCTTTCTTTTATTACTATATTTGATAGGATAATTTTTAATAATTACAGATAGAAGTACCATGTTACTCATTTATCAATATATATCTATGATTTTTTTCTATAAAAATGTTATCTAATAAAACTATTAGGGCCTAAATTATTAATATAAAATTATTTTAAATATTCACTTTCGGATGTTAAAGTTAACTATCACCTGTAAATTATTGTAAGATAATTAATTATTTTACAATTAAATTTTAGAAATTTTAACTTTGAAGATTGAATTTTACTAAACTTATACTTAATATTTCACTACCCTAATTAATTAAGTATTTTATTAAATGATATTATTTTTTATTTTTACATAAAGAATACAACATTATAATTTATTAATTTTGTAATAATTTTTTGGCATGTAATTCAATACATTATTTTGAAGTATTTAAATATATTTTTTTGCATTATATATTTTTATTATTTATATAAAATAAATATTATATGTGAAAAATAAAAAATAAATGATGTTTTATAGTATTAGAATTCTTATTTAGCAATTCCTTAAAAGTATATAATTTGTATATAATTAATTTTTTATAAATTAAATTGTATCATATTGTAAATTAGCACAGTTTACTAATAGAACATTTATTTTTATGATGTAGCTTTTTATTAATTACAAATTATAAATAGGTAAAGTTTTAAAGAAAATGATGTAAAATTGAAGTAAAAATAATAAAGTTTAAATTAAATAAAGTAAACAATATAAATTAAATAGATCGTAGGGGGTAGCTCGCTTAACCAATGGATCATAAGGTCCCCTTTCTCATAATCAGTACTTTTCGAAAAAAGAAATCTTTAAGCATTTAGGAAAAATGTTTTTATTGCGCATAATATGAGAAATTTTTTTACCAATGTCAGTGCTATAGTCAAAAGCTACCTTTATGAACTATAATGTTGTAATTCTTATGTAAAAATAAAAAAAAATCACATCATTTAATAAAATACTTAATTAATTAGGGTCGAGAAATATTAAGTATAAGTTTAGTAAAATTCAATCTTCAAAATTCAAGTTCCTAAAATTTAACGGTTTAAAATTTAATAATGTAATCTTGCATAGTTACGTGCAAGTATAACTTTAAATTAACACCATAACAAGTGATATTTTAGAATACTCCAAGGAATTTTAAATAATAATATAATGAGTGAAGTTAATTCAATAATTTAATTTGAATTAATGAATAGGATTGAATTATATGATTTTTAATTTGTACAATTTATCTACAAAATTGGATAATATAATAAATGAAACGTGAGAGAGTACAGAATCAGAAGTAAAAAAGTTATAAATTAATTAAATAAAAAAATTGGATAAACCACTATAATATAATAAATTGGATAAAATGCTATGAATTAAAATAATAGCTTCCAGTCCCACATCGAGCGTGTTACACATCGAGCGTGTTATTTTACTCATTGTGGTTGTTGAGTAAGGGAATGATATTGTTCATCTTTATCATCATCCTCATCATCATCTGCATATGTCGGGCAGTTCTAATATCTAGATGATGGAGAGTTTAAGTCTCACTGGAAGGACTAAAATGATAGTATAGGATTTTTGGAGGTGAAAAATCCTTATTGTTGCTGGTCTAAGGATCCACTAGCATACTCATCAACAAATGCAAATGGGTTAGCAAATAACACCATTAGTGAATCGGGGACTTACTAAGTCAAATGTGATGGCGATAGGGTGAATAACGATGATTGTGGAGCATCATGGGGGTAATGTAGTGGTGGTGTCATACTATAGAAAGAGCCAGTATCTGCTCTTGCAAAGAATTATGCTGAAGGGGTATAAGTTGATGGACCTGCACCTCCTATATCAGCCTACATTAATGGAGGGGTATAGGAGGAGGGGACACCTGCTTGTGTCATTGATGGATAGTCATGTAAAATACTTTCATCATTATTCCCTTTCTCGAGCAAAATAGGATCTCTAAAAGACATGAATCTATGGCTTCTCCTTCCACGCCTAGGCTCGGGAATAAGTGGTCTCAATAATTCAATAGCCGAATAAGTTGGTTAGGAAGTTATCATATCTCGATACTTTCCCAGTACACGTAGCATGAGGCTATATTCTTGATCTACTGTCTCTTTAAATTAGCTGTATGGCTAAAAGGGTGAATCCTCGACACTAAGCCTACATAATCTCTCAATTACATTAGCCTACAAAAAGGTACATTATTACAATTTAATGTTACCATAATCTAAAGATGTAAGCACAAAAGTGTTTACAAGATGAAAAGTTACCACAAATCCTAGATCACCACTAATTGGATGAATCCACCATCTTGTGTGTCTCCAGTACCACCTCATGTAACCTAAGTCATAACCAAGAGCATCTGTTGCCATTTTAGTTAGCGAAAGTATGCTGAGCCATCTGCACCATGCATTCCAAGTAATAATGAAAATAATATATTTTTGCTAGCAGTCTTTTAATATTTTACCTCGAAGCTACAAGGTATGGCAAGAATCGATATTGAATGGCTCCTATGAGATTAGCTGTTGCCTGCCAAACTGTTGAAGCACATGTTCTACATGATGCCATTCCACAATGTGGAAGCAAATGACAAGGACTGATGCCAACTATATGTCAGGTGAGGCCAAGTAATACCCTTGTATAACCTGCTATACATTGAGAATATTATAAAGGCGTCAAATAATCTGCATTACACAAGCGTAATATAAATAAGCATATCACTAGATTTGAGGCTAGTTCCGTTAGATACGATAAAGTAAGGCTTCTACCCTCATTGACCCTTATCTGATCAAATAATACTCTGTATTGGTGTAGGGCTATTGATAGCAGTTGAGGAGGCAGCTTAGTGTTCTTCTACTTGCGAGAAATATAAATTGTGTATTATTCTTTCAAATACTTTGAGATGTTGTAAGAAATGCAATATGAAAATCTATCAATGATTAACACCTGTAGCCCAATGGTGGAAGAAAATAATAGATGTCTAATTGAAGATTAGGATATGGTGATCTCATTGGTGTTAGAGTGAGAAATCAACCTCATACCCATAAATGCAACAGGTGTAAACATTCACTAATATTAATCTTATCATATTTTGTGATGGTACACAACTCTCTGTATAAGCATGCCAAAACTACTAATTCCTAACTATACTGACTATTATCTATAAAAAATTTTAGCAATGGCAAATACATCAATAGCACTTTGTGACCTGAAGTGTCGGGTATAAGGTAACTGCCTATGAGTCTCAAGATGTAGGCATATACAAAGCACTGCGTTTGTTTTTCATCTACATCATCTAGTAAGTGTCCAAAGTTTACTACTAACTAAGTGATGCCCAAGCATTGGCCTTGTAAATATTCATTGAGCAGTTTGACACTAAGCAAATCTTTGCACACCCCTGGCCAATCATGTCTAGTGTATCCAAATACGAGAATGCCCTTACATGACAAACTTAATTGGATGGAGACATCCTATAGGGTAATAGTACACTCCCCTGAGGTGGTATGGAAAGTGTGTGTCTCAGGACACTATCGTTTAATCACGATGAACACTAGAGCTGGATTAAAATCAAAGTATCCAAGTCGGCTGGCGCCGTAGAAGCCTACCTATTGAAGGTAAGGCATAATTGTAAGTGGTGGATCGAAGAGCCAATTTTTATGGGTGATGTGTCGTAGCTTCAGGATTCAATCCTTTTTTCACATTAATTGAAAAAATAGTTAGCCATTTACAATTAAGTAATTATTACTAAAGGAATAAACTTACCTGGCCTTGCTACACAGCTGGTAAAATATGTCTAAACTATAAGTATAATAGAAACTTATCATCGGACCTAAGGGTCATAACATGACGTTAACTAGTCATTGTAGTTGAGAGCTATGGACTATGTCGGACTGGATGAATTTAGTCAATTGCACAACCATCAATTTATGCAAGTATTTTAAAATGAAGTAAGAAAAAAATGATTTTATACAATAAGATAAGTATAATATACTGTTTAGATACAAGTTAACTATCTTCTACCAATACATTAATAAATTATACATAGTCCAAGCATTTTCGTAGTGGAAATCTTGAGGAAAGGTTATCTGTTAACTTATTTGGGGCCAAAGTGTTATGGCAAGTTCTGTTGATTAGATTGATAGGTTGTGTGGTTATGGCCAGTTTGCCGGCATAACCCACACCTCTGAGGTCTTGATGTGCTTTCTCTCCGATCCATTTTGTTTCTTATCCATGTGGAATGTGGTCAACCCCTGGGACGTATTTACACTGGATTCGGTACCAGTATTAGTCCAATCAATGATGCCCAATGCTCCATACTGCCGATTGGATGAAACTCATAACTATAAGCCTTTAGCATCATCTCCAATTGAAATATAGGATCAATATACTGTAATGGATTCAGCGAGACCTTCGCACATGTTGCAAAAACATATTGATAGGGCCCATGCTCTACTTGAAATTTGCTACAATCACATGTTCGATCACACAAGTTAACTGTAACGACCCTAAATTAGTACAACAGTAATATATATATATAATAAAAAAAAAGAGAGAGAAGAATTTTTATTGAGATTGTAAAGAGTGAAAATTTCTTAGAAACCTAAGAATAGATTTTAGAAAATTTCATTTAGAAATTCATTAAATTTCTGTATCCGGTAAAGTGGAAAAGTGAGAAAATGAGTCAAAATTATAGTAAATTAATTCAAAAAAAATTAATGGATGATCAAAAATAATTTTCAAAGCTCAAAAATGGGTATTGGAAGTAAAAATAAAATTTTTAGGAAGTTTAGAAGCCTAAGGGTGAGAATGTAAAGAATTTAAGTAAGTCGGGGCCAAATCATAATAAACCCTTTTATTTTTTCGGCCTTTTTATTTTTTTGTTGTGTAGGTTGGGTTAGCCCATGTTATTTTCAGACCCAAATGTAAAAAAATAAGGCCCAAATTCGTGATCCAATACCAGCCCAAACTTCCAAGGGAAGCCAAGGACCAAAATGAAAGAAAATGATAGAATTTGGGGCAAAAGTGTAATATTTGAAAATATTTAATTTGTGTCTCATTTTTATTGGATAAAGCATGATGTACTGGCCTGAATCTCAGCCACTTGGACGTGCTATGCAGCCCACCAAGTGTCCCCAAAATCCTCCCAAAGTTCAAGGCACATTTAATGTTGGAAATGATTGAAATTGTGAGATTTTTTTCTCTTAGAAATCCTTTAAGCATTTTTATATAAGCAAAAGAGGCTTGGCTGCAGCACATTTGTTGCTCCTCTCTAGCAAAAACGTGACCCCATAGAGAAGTAACAAGGGAAGTTAGACAAAGTGAATTCAAGGGAAATTGACAAGTTAAATAGGTAGATTCTGATACCCCTAATACTCTTGTGAAATTCTTCTTCCTCTTGACTCTAAAATTTGATTTTTATTTTCTTGATTTCATCTCCCTCTCCCTTAGAAGTCAAATTTGAAAGGAGGAAGAAACAAATAAGGATTTAAGGTGAGTGATAGCTTATTATGCACTTTATGAATTCCTAATGTTGGATGGTCATGAGGAATATGATTTTTAGGACATAATTTGTGTTAGTTGTTGAGATAATTAGTTTTGGATGATTTGAACATGTCAAATGGTGTTTTAGATGTTGTTAGGTTGATCTATGGCTTTGGTTTGGTGTAAAAGCAACAAGAAACCATAATGTATACACTAGGACTTTAGAGGCATAATGGTGCATGTGTGGGTTGACATGATGTTGTTTGGAATTTGGCTAAATTGATGAAATTAGGATGATTCTTATGAGTTATGAAGCCTAAGGAAGATGGAATTTTGAGTTATGAAAGTGTGTATGAAACTCCCCTTTTGAGAAGTCAAGGGGAGAAGGAGGTTTAGCCATGTAAATTGTATTTTTGGATGATCAGCAATGTACACGGGGTAGAACATGGCCCATGTTCACCCCCGTGTTCTTTGCTGGAAGTTGATCAGTAATGTACACGGGGTAGAACACGGCCCATGTTGTACCCCGTGTTCTTTGTCGAAGTATTTTTGGAAGATCAGTATTGTACACGGGGGTAGAACACGGCCCATGTTATACCCCGTGTTTTTTGCCGAAAGCCATTCAATAATGTACACGGGGTAGAACACGGCCCATGTTGTACCCCATGTTCTGAACACGGGGTAGAACACGGCCCATGTTCACCCCCGTGTTCTTTGCCAAAGTGAACAATTTGTGTATGAGATATGAATGATTTAATTTGTATACATGAATATCCTTTGGGGTTTGATATGAGAATGAGCATAGAAGGATAAATGAAGCATAAAACACTTATGGCATTGTTGGTATTTTGGTACATTCCTCGAGGAAAATTTATGGTTGATGCATGTGGCGTCTCACAATTGTTCATTTCACTTACAAAAATGTGGGAGAGAGAAAACATCCTTCGCAGAGAATGAGAGGAGGGGTAAGTAGTGGAGGGAAAAGGTTGGTGGCCTCGGGCCTAGGGTGGCGGGGGATAAGGTTGGACCGAAGATATAAGGTGATATTGCATACCAACTAATGCCATTTCTCAAATAATGTAATATCCAATTTGGGCTTTTACTTAGAAAAGCAACCTTAAATGGGAAAAACCAAAAAAGGCAATAATAGGTTATTACTCACTGAGTATGTTTATACTCATTCTGTATTTTCTTTAAATTGCCTTTTCAGATAATAACCATGGATCCGTGGACGTGCGGTGACACTTACAGAGGACATGCCACAACACCCTTTGGAACGTATGGTTTAGAGTTGCAAATAGGGTAGCAAGTCAAATGACTAGGGTTTTTGTATGTAAAGTTATGATAGACTTATCTCTATAAATATTTTTGTACTGTTATATGTATATTATTTGGTATTTTAACTCTTTATTACCTACTTTCTTTCGGCGCGCCCTAATATTATTTTTACAAGTATATGCGAAATTGTGTCGTATTTGGAGGCTAGTAAGGGTATCCTATCAGTGTGGAATGCTGATTGGGTATCTTTACGCCGGTCACGATTACAGTATGTCGGGTCGTGATAGAGTTGGTATCAGAGCATGATCCTGAATGCTTGTGAGTCTTTAGAGTCTGTTGTGACTCAAGTAAGTTCTGGGGTTGTGAAAGGCATGTGAAGATGTAAGTGTTAGTAGTTACGGATCCATGATGATCCCAGGTAACATTTTATACTTTTAATTTTAATATTAATCATTAATTAAATTTATTTTAGATAGCTATGCCTAGGAAAAGGCAAGTTCAACCCCCAATGCCTCGCCGACCTACCCGAGCACATCCGGAAGTGTCAGAAAATGAGGCATCTGTAAATGCACCTATTGAAAATCCAGAAAAGACTGAGCAGGAACAACCTGCAGCCCCGGATTGGGCTATAAAGCTACAGCAGACACTAGATAAATTCCTGGACCAAACCTAGAATCCTATTGCTCCACCACCGGCATCTCCACCTAAAAGACAGGTCCCAATATTGCCTCCAAGGGAGAGATTACAATTAGTACATGAGTTTCAAAAGCTAAACCCTCCTAAGTATGATGGCACAGACCCTACAGCTGATCTGTATCAGTTTATGGATCAGATTGAAAGGGTGTGTAAACTGTTAGGATGTGACGAAAACATGATAGTAGAACTGGTAGGCTACCAGTTGGAGGATGTTGCACACTTTTGGTACGCGCATAATATTGAACCCACTATTACAGCACATGAGCCAATTACTTGGAAGCGGTTCCAGGAGGAATTTATCGATAGATTTTTACCACCAAGTATTAGGGAGGCAAAGGCTCGAGAGTTTGAAAAGCTAACTCAAGGGTCAATGACGGTGGCCCAATACGATGCTCAGTTTACTCGGTTGTCACGATATGCAGAACATTTGGTACCGACAAAGAGAGCTCGCGTCAATCGATTTGTGTACGGACTTCGAGATTATTTTTATGATCGGGTAGATGTTTCTGACAACACTACTTACCAGCAAGCGTTAAATCGAGCTATTAGAGAAGAAATTCGGGCAGCAGAAAGACAGAATCGAGAAGCTAGTTCAGGAGGGAGGCGAACCTTTCCGTTTCAAGCAGAAAGTAATAGGAGTGCAGATAAGGCAGTGATTGCTTCAAATGTTCCAAGAAGTACTGCACCAGCTAGTTGGAGAAAGGGCAACCAACAGCGCCCTCAACGAAAACCAGTCGGAAGCAGGTCTGAAGCTAGTGTCAATGCTCCCCGTCAAGTATATTCAGTACCATTCAATAGGCCTTCACAATGTTCTCATTGCGGCCTTAGTCACATTGGGCCATGTGGCTCATGTTTTCGGTGTGGACAAATGGGGCATCGAGCTCTTGAATGTCCATCAAAGCCACAGGGAAGTAACATGGTAAACCCTAATTTCCGTCCCATTCAGAATACTACTTTTGTGAAGCCACCAACAGTACCAAACAGAAGAAATATGGGAAGAGAACCTGTAACAACTCAAGCCCGAGTGTATGCCATAACACGTCAGGAAGCTCAAGATTCTAACGCAATAATGGCAGGTACGGTCTTAATTGAAACCTTTTCTGCAAAAGTATTATTTGATCCAGGCGCCACCCATTCATTCATATCTGCCAATCTAGCAGCTAAATTTCCTAAATCAATTAATGTTCTAGATGAACCCTTGATGGTGAACACAACAGTAGGAGAAGTTATGCTAGCTGCATCTAGTGTTGATGGCTGCGACATTAGAATAAATAATCATTCGACCACTATAAAACTGATCGTATTAGAAATGGTAGATTATGACATGATATTAGGAATGGACTGGCTCTCAAAATATCATGCCTGTGTTGATTGTTATCGTAAAATAGTCACCTACCAAATAGAGGAAGGGGTAGTCCAAATTTTCCAAGGTGAAAATAAGCCTGGATTGCCAACCTTGGTGTCATGTACGAAAGTCCGAAAGCTGATTAATAAAGGACATGTGGCATGGGTCGCTTCAGTGGTAGAAGTGGAAAGGGAGGAAGGAGTATTGGAGCGAATCCCAGTAGTGAAAGAATTTCCAGATGTTTTCCCAAACGACTTGATAGGATTACCACCAGATCGAGAGATAGAATTTGTAATTGAGACGATTCTCGGAATAGACCCGATATCAATTGCACCGTACAGGATGGCACCAGCAGAATTAAAAGAACTGAAGGAGCAATTGCAAGATTTATTAGACAAAGGCTTCATACGTCCTAGTACGTCACCTTGGGGAGCGCCGGTGTTGTTTGTGAAAAAGAAAGATGGATCGCTACGACTGTGTATTTACTACCGGCAGTTAAACAAAGTTACCATAAAGAATAAATATCCTTTACCCAGAATCGATGATCTGTTCGATCAACTGCAGGGTTCCCAATATTTCTTAAAGATCGATTTACGCTCCGGGTATCATCAGCTGAAGATATGGAAAGAAGATGTTTCGAAGACGGCGTTTCGAACCCGCTACGGACATTACAAATTTCTGGTGATGTCGTTTGGCTTGACGAATGCTCCTGCAGCATTCATGGACTTGATGAATCATGTTTTCAAACCTTTCTTGGATAAGTTCATTGTAGTATTTATTGATGACATTTTGATCTACTCCAAGAATGAAGAAGAACATGCACAGCATCTAGAGATAACTTTGCAAACGTTACGAGAGCATAAGCTTTATGCTAAGTTCTCGAAATGTGAATTTTGGATGAAGGAGGTGCACTTTCTAGGCCACGTAGTATCGCAAGAAGGAATACGAGTAGATCCTCAGAAGATTGAAGTGGTACTTAAATGGCCACAACCATCATCAATAACAGAGATTCGTAGTTTTCTTGGTTTAGCTGGATATTATAGGAGATATGTCAAGGATTTCTCAAAAATCGTAACTCCCTTAACTAGATTGACACGTAAAGGAGTCAGATTCAATTGGGATGATGACTGCGAAAGGAGTTTTCGAGTACTGAAAGAGCGACTTACCTCAACTCCAGTATTAGCTTTGCCTGATGGTGCAAAAAAATATATAGTATACTGTGATGCTTCTAGAGTGGGTTTGGGATGCGTGTTGATGCAACAAGGAAAGGTAATAGCGTACGCATCTCGTCAATTAAAGAAACATGAAGTTAACTATCCTACTCATGATCTAAAAATGGCTGCTGTGGTGTTTGCTTTGAAAATATGGAGACATTATTTGTATGGAGCCACTTGCGAGATTTATACAAATCATAAAAGCTTGAAATATATTTTTGATCAAAAGGAGTTGAATATGAGACAAAGAAGATGGATGGAATTCATAAGTGATTATGACTGCTCTATCCACTATCATCCGGGTAAAGCCAACGTAGTGGCTGATGCTTTAAGTCGAAAAATTCTGAAAAGCAAGGATGAACAAAGGGGTGGTGATGTGAACAAAACTCTAGCCTGCATAATGGTGCATTCTACCATAGTGGACCAAATTAAGGCAAGTCAAAAGGTGGACCCACAATATGAGCAGTTGAAAGATAAAGTCAAAATCGAAAAAAATGACAAACTAAGAATTGATGATGAAGGAGTAATAAGATATGAAAATCGTCTGTGGGTACCTACCGCTTTAAGAAGGGAAGTGCTGAGGCGAGCTCATGAATCATCCTACACAATGCATCCTGGTGCAATGAAAATGTATCAGGATCTGAAAGTTGTATATCAATGGGATGGAATGAAACGAGATGTGCGGGAATATGTAATGCGATGCTTAACCTGTCAGCAAGTGAAAGTAGAGCACCAACGCCCGGCAGGTCTCTACCAACACATTTATATCCCTGAATGGAAATGGGAAAGTGTTACTATGGACTTCATGACCGGATTACCACGAACCAACAAAGGATATGATTCCATCTGGGTAATCATTGATCGTTTAACTAAGTCTGCCCACTTCGTACCAGTGAAGACAACTTATAGTGCATCACAATATGCTCAACTCTATATGGATAAAATTATTCCGTTGCATGGAGTACCGCTTGTGATTATCTCGGATCGTGGGTCACAATTCACATCGCGATTCTGGTGATCATTTCAAGAAACGCTAGGCACTCAACTACGATTTAGTACAACATTCCATCCACAAATTGATGGGCAATCTGAGAGAACAATTCAGACATTAGAAGATATGCTCAGGGCTTGCACAATAGAATTTGAGGGAAGTTGGGATAAGTATCTGCCATTAATGGAGTTTGCTTATAACAATAGCTATCATGCGAGTATTCAGATGGCTCCATTTGAGGCATTGTATGGCAGAAAATGTCGATCACCCATTGGATGGTTTGAGCCAGGAGAAGCAAAAATGATTGGTCCAGACCTTGTTGAAGATGCTATTTGTAAAGTTTAGTTTATTCGAGAAAAACTACGAGCGGCTCAGGATAGATGTAAATCTTATGCAGACAACAGAAGAAGAGAGTTGGAATTTCAAGAGGGGGAACAAGTGTTTTTAAAGGTTACCCCTATGAAAGGAGTCATGCGATTCGGTAAAAAGGGAAAATTGGCACCCAGGTTTGTAGGGCCTTATCGGATCAAACGTCGAATCGGAAAGGTGGCTTATCAATTGGAATTGCCAGATCATATGAAGGGAATACATCCAGTTTTTCATATATCTATGTTGCGAAAATATCTCCCAGATGAATCCCATGTATTGAAAGAAATACCGGTGAAACTAGATCAAAAGCTAACATATGAAGAACAACCGGTACAGATCGTTGATTGGCAAATATGAAAATTAAGATCTAAAGAAGTCCCCATGGTGAAAGTAGTATGGGATAGACATGGAGTCCAAAGGGCAACCTGGGAATTAGAAAAGGAAATGAGTGAAAAATATCCCCATATATTTGGTAAGTTTTCTTCTTATAACTATTCTTTAGTTAGTCATAAGTTTATACCTCATCCAAAGAAAATTCGAGGACGAATTTTTTTTGAAGGGGGGGAGAACTTGTAACGACCCTAAATTAGTACAACAGTAATATATATATATATATATATATATATATATATAATAAAAAAAAGAGATAGAAGAATTTTTATTGAGATTGTAAAGAGTGAAAATTTCTTAGAAACCTAAGAATAGATTTTAGAAAATTTCATTTAGAAATTCATTGAATTTCTGTATCCGGTAAAGTGGAAAAGTGAGAAAATGAGTCAAAATTATAGTAAATTAATTCAAAAAAAATTAATGGATGATCAAAAATAATTTTCAAAGCTAAAAAATGGGTATAGGAAGTAAAAATAAAATTTTTAGGAAGTTTAGAAGCCTAAGGGTGAGAATGTAAAGAATTTAAGTAAGTCGGGGCCAAATCGTAATAAACCCTTTTATTTTTTCGGCCTTTTTATTTTTTTGTTGTGTAGGTTGGGTTAGCCCATGTTATTTTCAGACCCAAATGTAAAAAAATAAGGCCCAAATTCGTGATCCAATACCAGCCCAAACTTCCAAGGGAAGCCAAGGACCAAAATGAAAGAAAATGACAGAATTTAGGGCAAAAGTGTAATATTTGAAAATATTTAATTTGTGTCTCATTTTTATTGGATAAAGCATGATGTGCTGGCCTGAATCTCAGCCACTTGGACGTGCTATGCAGCCCACCAAGTGTCCCCAAAATCCTCCCAAAGTTCAAGGCACATTTAATGTTGGAAATGATTGAAATTGTGAGATTTTTTTCTCTTAGAAATCCTTTAAGCATTTTTATATAAGCAAAAGAGGGTTGGCTGCAGCACATTTGCTGCTCCTCTCTAGCAAAAACGTGACCCCATAGAGAAGTAACAAGGGAAGTTAGACAAAGTGAATTCAAGGGAAATTGACAAGTTAAATAGGTAGATTCTGATACCCCTAATACTCTTGTGAAATTCTTCTTCCTCTTGACTCTAAAATCTGATTTTTATTTTCTTGATTTCATCTCCCTCTCCCTTAGAAGTCAAATTTGAAAGGAGGAAGAAACAAATAAGGATTTAAGGTGAGTGATAGCTTATTATGCACTTTATGAATTCCTAATGCTGGATGGTCATGAGGAATATGATTTTTAGGACATGATTTGTGTTAGTTGCTGAGATAATTAGTTTTGGATGATTTGAACATGTCAAATGGTGTTTTAGATGTTGTTAGGTTGATCTATGGCTTTGGTTTGGTGTAAAAGTAACAAGAAACCATAATGTATACACTAGGACTTTAGAGGCATAATGGTGCATGTGTGGGTTGACATGATGTTGTTTGGAATTTGGCTAAATTGATGAAATTTGGATGATTCTTATGAGTTATGAAGCCTAAGGAAGATGGAATTTTGAGTTATGAAAGTGTGTATGAAACTCCCCTTTTGAGAAGTCAAGGGGAGAAGGAGGTTTAGCCATGTAAATTGTATTTTTGGATGATCAGCAATGTACACGGGGTAGAACATGGCCCATGTTCACCCCCGTGTTCTTTGCTGGAAGTTGATCAGTAATGTACACGGGGTAGAACACGGCCCATGTTGTACCCCGTGTTCTTTGTTGAAGTATTTTTGGAAGATCAGTATTGTACACGGGGGTAGAACACGGCCCATGTTGTACCCCGTGTTCTTTGTCGAAAGCCATTCAATAATGTACACGGGGTAGAACACGGCCCATGTTGTACCCCATGTTCTGAACACGGGGTAGAACACGGCCCATGTTCACCCCCGTGTTCTTTGCCAAAGTGAATAATTTGTGTATGAGATATGAATGATTTAATTTGTATACATGAATATCCTTTGGGGTTTGATATGAGAATGAGCATAGAAGGATAAATGAAGCATAAAACACTTATGGCATTGTTGGTATTTTGGTACATTCCTCGAGAAAAAATTGTGGTTGATGCATGTGGCGTCTCACAATTGTTCATTTCACTTACAAAAATGTGGGAGGGAGAAAACATCCTTCGCAGAGAAGGAGAGGAGGGGTAAGTAGTGGAGGGAAAAGGTTGGTGGCCTCGGGCCTAGGGTGGCGGGGGATAAGGTTGGACCGAAGATATAAGGTGATATTGCATACCAACTAATGCCATTTCTCAAATAATGTAATATCCAATTTGGGCTTTTACTTAGAAAAGCAACCTTAAATGGGAAAAACCAAAAAGGGCAATAATAGGTTATTACTCACTGAGTATGTTTATACTCATTCTGTATTTTCTTTAAATTGCCTTTTCAGATAATAACCATGGATCTGTGGACGTGCGGTGACACTTACAGAGGACATGCCACAACACCCTTTGGAACGTATGGTTTAGAGTTGCAAATAGGGTAGCAAGTCAAATGACTAGGGTTTTTGTATGTAAAGTTATGATAGACTTATCTCTATAAATATTTTGTACTGTTATATGTATATTATTTGGTATTTTAACTCTTTATTACCTACTTTCTTTCGGCGCGCCCTAATATTATTTTTACAAGTATATGCGAAATTGTGTCGTATTTGGAGGCTAGTAAGGGTATCCTATCAGTGTGGAATGCTGATTGGGTATCTTTACGCCGGTCACGATTACGGTATGTCAAGTCGTGACATTAACCTTGCATGTTTGACTAAAATGTTTCAAAATTAGGTTATGCAGCTTATCTACCTCAAAAGCCGACCCTAGGCAGTCAAAGCAACGAACATGACAAGCAGATGCTCTTCAAATGCACTCTTGAATCTTTTTTCAAATGTTTTCGTTGAACACCTCTCCTACTTATAACTGTGCTACAGTGGTATCCACTCGATTAATAAAGTACACATTTATTCAATGCAGTGTAGCTTTTATTAACCTAATAATTAGTAAAAATCTAGCCCCTTTGAATACACTATTGATATATTCTGCCAGGTTAGTTGTCATATGCCCCTATCATCAGTGTTCCTCATTATAAGCACGACTCCATTAATTTTTTGGGATATTATCGATCCAATCAACGGCTCTTAGGTGCAATTGGCACAGTTCACCTAACTTGTAATCCACAGCATGTCACTCATATTGGTATCTGGTACCACACATCGTTGTGATTGAATAAATAATAATCATGATAGGCAATGATAATTAATGATGTTAGGGTAAGTGATGCACACCAATACTAGTAAACAGTTTCTTCAATCACGCCATCCTAAAAGTTGAGTTTAAATTATTGACGATGTGTTGAAGGCAAAATACATGATAAGCATAAGGGGATTATCACTCTACATATGGATTTGCAATAGTAGTTAGTATTCTAGAATGTCTATCTGATATCAAGCAAATATCCCGTCTGCCCTGCCCTGGATGACATGCTATCGAATGTTAGATAAGAACCATGCCCATGTCTCATATATTTTCCCCTCTACCATGGTAAATGCAAGAGGCACAACTTTTCTATTACTATCCAGTGACTTCGCAATAAGCAAGACCCCCTTATACTTTTTATACAAAAAGGTGCCGTCTACTTAGACGATCAATTTTAAATGGGTAAACGCCTCGATACATAGCTTGAGAGTCCAAAACACTCTTGGAATAATGCACACGACTCATCTTCAGAATTGCTTAGCAGGCATTCTTTGCTAACAATCTCGAAGTAAAAACCAGAATTAAAGTGTCGTACTATCGCTAATCATCTCGGTAGTATAGAATATGACTACTACCAATTCCCAAATGCAAGAGCGATGGCTTAGTATTTGTCCTTTCATGCCTTCTTATAGGATACTGAGTACTAAAAAATATCATAAGTTTACTCAATGATTTCTCGGATGGACACATTTAGGTTTTCGATCACCATACCTACAATATACGATGAAATAACATCTATGTCCAATTTGGGATGATCTCGAAAAAGAGAAATAGATACACACGAATGAGGCCCATTATATTTTGATATCTGCGAGTGATTCTTTCTCGAGTTATGATATGCTCTAACCCTCTAATTGTATTGCATACCATAGTGAGGGCACCGATATTCCTCATAATGCATCGAAGAGTAATGTACATAGAATGTGTGGTGAGTCCAAATTGAGTCTATTTTCATTGCACGGTGAAATGACTTTTGGTCTGCACATAAGGGTGTAAATGGGTCGGGCGGCCTATCGAGGGCCTATGGCCCAACCTAATTAAAGCCTAACTCGGCTCGACCTATTTAACTAAATAAGTCAGGTTAAGGCCAGTATAAAAGCCTTTTTAATTAAACAAGCTAGGCTTTTTTATTTTAAGCCTAGCCTACAAGCCTATTTAATATTTTTTATTTAAATTTATTTACTATAAAGGTAATGACATATAAGCTTTTTTTTTCAAGTCCATTATATAGATTAAATATTTTGAATATTTATTGTATAATTTATGGTGAACTAATTTGTCTTTATTGTTAACTTTTGATGTTATGATAACTTAATATTATTTTACTTTTAATTAAATATTGAATATTTAAATTAGTAATTTTATATTATGAGTATATGGATTTATTTCTTTGTTAATTAGTTCTTATATAAAATTTTGTATTAATTTTAGTATTATTAGGAGTATTTTAAGAATATATTGATATAAGTTTATATAAGTTATTAGCTTATTTAAAATTTTTTTATAATAGGCTTTTTAAATCTTAAGTTGTTAACCTATTTAAAAACTTGTATTTAAAACAGGTTTTTAAATAAGCTAACAAGTCAGGTTAAGCCAAGTTTTTAAAACAGGCTAGGCTCAAGCTTGAAATAAAGCTTTATATAGGCTAATAAGTCAGGCTCGGGCTAATATTTTGCAATACAGGCCTAACCTATTTAAGGCAAAGCCTAACTCGGCTCAGCCCATTTGCACCCCTATCTGCACATCTCAAACCCACATATGGTTCCTGATTGTCATTTATATTTATGTCATATCTTACTTCAAGATAATTATTTCTCACGATAGCTTCTATATTTATCTGGGGAAAAAAGGTAGCAGCCAATTTCATATATTAGCTCATAACTGGTGTTGGGAGTGTATCTATAACATCTTCTCCACCATCATCCTTATCATAACTATTATCATCACTATCAAACCATCTAAGAACATCAGTATATGCATCCTCCTTTTCAAATTCATCAATTATGTCTTCTGTAGCCCCCGAGGAAGAGGGAGATTGAAATAAGCCATAGTTAGGCTGAGAAAAATGTGGCTGTGGAGCATAATCGACAATAGGGGTGTAAAACTATTAGCCATATTGAATTCCCCTGTTTATTAGTTCTATACTAGCATGGTATAAGTTGTAATATGATGGCCCTTCATTAGTGTCATAAAGTTTCTTGGTGGATGGCAGTGTGTATGGATCACTAGCATCAACTAGTTGACTTGCTATGTTGAAATCCAATTCCACAATTGATATATATGTGTAAACTTCTGGGCAGGATAGTTGAGTAAGGAATCTCACGTGTGCTTCCCACTTTCGTTATATGTCATCATTATTTTCCAACTCACATGTCTTATACCACATTGGATTTAGCAAAAGCAAATGCTTATATATCAACTCAATTATGACTTGATTTTCATTAAGTCGTAGCTTTCGTCGAACCAAATCATTCATCCAGGGTTATGTCTGACTTAATTCTTGTTACTTTAACCTTATGACACTTAAATATATCACCCTCATTCATCTCACAAATTTCTTCGTTAGCATAAATACAAATATTTTCTTTCCTAACACTCATTTTTTATTTCTATCATAATCATGCTTCCAAGTCATTTCGGGATTAAATCTATATAAAGTAATGGAAAGAAGTAGCATACTTGTAAAAATAACTACAATTAACTATTACTACGCAATAACTTGTATTTATTTCAATCTTATTACTTAATTAATTAATTATGATAACTGCAATCTTGGATATTTGCCTAATTTATCTATTAATGTCTAATTACAAATTTAATCTAAGTTAAATTGTGACATTTACATTTTATGAAACTAAATATACAAAAACAAGTTTGGAAAGAAGTACCATAAATATAAATATCAATATTACTTAGTGATATTAACTTTTGAATCATAAATAAAAGACATAGACATGAAAAATAGGAAAACCTAAAACCAAGCATGTAAAAGGTAAAAAGATAAAATAACACACAAGGTATGAAATCTTGATAGAGATATTAATTAATACATGCTTAATTTGACACGTAGTATAAAAAATTTGATATCAAGTAATATTGGTAAAAATTAGATAAATAAGTTTAATTTTACATTAAAATGTTATTTTAAAAAAATAAATTATACTATTAATTAATTCAATTAATAATTTCAAATTAAAGATCTTAATTCGCTTAAAATATTCATGGAAAATTAAATGTAGACTATATAATATTATATGTACTGTTTGATGATATTATTATCTAAGTTATAAATAAGAGAAATGGATGTGAAAATTAGGACAACATTATATTGTGCAAATTAAAAATAAGAGAATTAATATTTGAATCATAAAACAATCAAATCTATAAGTAAAGTATATATTAAAATGAATTAATTTCATTAACAAAAATATTTTTTTCAAATATTTCTATCATTTTAATTATATTAAATTCATAACATTCAATAATATTTAAGTTATGGATAATAGAAGTTCAAAGAATAAAAAAAAATATGATGATTTAAATTAAAGGAGGACAAATATTTTATGATTTATAAAGTTCTGACAAAACTTCAATTTATTTTGGTTTAATTTAATATACAAAATTTTAAATTTAATACGAAGAAAATACTAGAAAGAATGCTTCATTGATCATGATTTCAACTTTTAAATTCTTTCATTAAAAATTAATTTTGTCAAATTAATTCATTTAATTTATATTTTCTTTTAAAGTTGTAACTTGTTTAATAAAACCTATAAAGAAAATAAAATATATCATGTAATATTTATGTTACTTAGTGATATTGGTATTTGAATTATTAGTAAATAAAATAGAAATATAAAATTTAAAAATGTACAATAGAGAAAAGAAAAATAGAAAAATCATGGGTCAATTATAAAATAATAAGCATAAAAAACATAACATATTAACTATTAAAGTATTTAAGTTAAATTTTTAAAAATATAAAATATTGCTATAATAAATAAAAAATATATTGTGTTATATCTATAAAAGAATTTAAGTTGAAGGTTAAAAGAGTACTTTGAACATAAAATTGAAAAAAAAAAGAAGATTTATTATATGGAGAAAATTGGGTAAAAAGTTGATATGCATTAAAAAAGGGACAAATGATAGCCCAAAATACCATTCACTTAGTAAAACTAGATAAATTAAGATTCAAGAGAATAAAATATAAAGATAAAGATTTCTCTACTTTCTCCATTTTTAAAATTTTGAATTTTAAATTATATTATATTTGCTTTTATTAATTAAAATGTAACCATTTATATTGTTAATAGGAAAGTGATTATTATTAATAATGATTTTTTTAACAATTAAGAATAAAGTTAACAAGAGGATAACAAAACAACAATACAAGTAAAATTTTCAATAAAAAATAATTGGAAGAAGAAAGTGTGGAGGTATTTTGGTAGAAAGATTTTTTATTTGATATGAATACTTAACAAAAATAGAAAACAAAAAGTGGGGTCTTCCAAAATTCTTCTTTTAGTAGTAAGGTACAGATTATATGTATTTAGATAAAAAAATCCTTGATGGTTAAAAAAAATATCCTAGAAATCTCAAAATTTTGCATTCTACCTTTAACTAATGTTTCTTAATAATAATAATAATAATAATAATAATAATAATAATAATTAATTATTAACAAATATTACTACTTTTTTCAAATTTTACAAGTTTTCCAAATTTTTATTTTCTTTTATGATAATATTCAACCCACAAACATAATAATTTTAATCATAGTAATATTGACAAAATGTATAACCTAGATAGACTGCGTACAAAATAATATACATAAATACCATAATAATACAAATAAATTAAAACAATACAAGAAAATTATTACATGCACAAAATAATAGAGGAAAACTAAAAAAAATAAAGATTCCACAATAAATAGATAAAATAATAAATACAAATATACTACTAAAATATCTAAACAATTAGAATAACAATAATTTAATCACAATACCTAGTAATAATATAAAATAAAATTAATGCATACTTGTAACAAATATTACACTGAGCACATATTACATTTTCTTATCATCTAAAAATGCTTTTTTATAATTAAAAATCTTACTTGGAAATGCTAATAAGATGCACGAAGAAAATGGAAGAGATACAAAAAATTTCAGACTTCTTAAGGCGGGCGTAGTGCAACAAGAATACATAGGAAAACTTTACTAGCTGCATGTCTATATAGAGGGTTAATGGGAGGGGGTTTACGGGCGGAATAGTGCCCTGCCAGTCACAAGTTAGTCCAACCCATGATTGGTTAGGGCTACAATAACCTTACTAATCACGGGTTGGCCCAACGCATGACTGTGGGGCGCAACAGCTTTCCTGGTCACGGCTTGGTGCTACCTGTGACTAGTCAGGGTCAAATCTGACTAATCACGAGCCTGCCATTCTTGTGATCAGCAATACTTTTAAAAAAATTCAAATTAAGCATCGAGGGAAATAGTTTTGCATGCGCAGGTTTGGAAAAAAAGTTATTGGAAATTGCCTAAATGAGTCAAAAAGCCAGGAACCCACACACTGTACTCTTTGTCCCTTCCTTGCCCCTTCTCTTTCCCATGTGTCCATATTTTTTATAAGGCAATTTTATCTTTTAAAAAATTAAATATTTTTATTAGTAAATTATTTTTTTAATTTTAAAATAGATAAAATAAAATTATAAATATATATATTAATATATTAAAAATAATTTAATAATAAAATACTTAACTTTTTAAAAAATAAAAATTTTTCATATCACTACCCTTTCTTCAATTATTGATTTTTTTTAAATTGAATCAATCAAGTCAATAACATTCAAGTCAATAACATTTTGTTCAACTAGCATATGATGCTATTTAAAGGTATTGTCTCTCTCTATATTTTAGATTTGATAGCAAAATTTTATATATGTATATTAGTGATTTAATCATTCTTATTATTATTAAAAAATTGAATAAATCAAATAAAAATTACTAAGTTTAAAAATATCAAATCAAATGAATTAAACCGATTCAATTAAACTAAAACTGTAATTAAATACAATTTTGGTCATCTAAAATTATCATCCGTTGAATTTAATAAACTTACTTTACTCCTTGCAATATTGTCAATGGTAAAATTTTCACTTGGATATTTGATCAAATTTCCGATAGAACTTGTCATTTCCTTGTGACGTCCTCTGGGGGATCAGACTGCAAATTATTCTCCTTGCAATATTGTCAATGGTTAAATTTTCACTTGGATATTTGATCAAATTTCCAATAGAACTTGTCATTTCCTTGTGACGCCCTCTGGGGGGTCAGATTGCAAATTATTCTTTCATGTAATGTTTTAAGGGAATTCTAAGTTATTCCTAAGAATTTGATATTCGGACTCCAAATACCAACCAAACCTTGGGGTAACTTAGCAAACACCAATGCTTTAACATTTTGGTCATGAACTACATGATTGGAAAAATTCTTGCAAAATTTACAATCATTTTTGTTTTTTCATTAACACAGAAAAAGCCAAAGTCACCACATTAAAGATGGAGGCTAACACGTGGAAGAATGGAAAAACACTCACATAATTTCATCAGTCATTTAATAAAACATCCACAGTCAAATCAAGTTGATTAGTTATAAATTTTAGGTTTCTAAAATATAAATTTATAGATAATTTCATCAGTCATTTAATAAAATATCTACAGTCAAATCAAGTTGATTAGTTATAAATTTTGTCTCCAAAATATAAATTTATCCCATTTGATAATATTCTATTTACTTTCTATAATATATAAATTGGACTAGATTATTTAGTTAGTATGCATGACTTTGATAAGATTTTAAGTTGACAATTACCATAAGAGAAACAACTGAATTGCATGATGCCAACCACCAACGGCAAAGTAATTCTAGTGGTCAAATTAGAAATGCTTTGTTCATGAGGCGGGCCACGTGATATGCACAATTTCTACTATAGTGAGGTGGGTCATATTAATATTTCTTTGCTCCATTTATCAATAATATATATAAATATTTTTAGCGGTGCCATGAAAGTTAGATTTAATTCATTTTGTGGGAATGTATATTTTGTAAACACAAACACACGCACTAGTTTTTGAACGCGTGCTATGCACAGGTTTGTAATAAAATCAATAACCAAATTAAATTTCTTTGTATCATTTGTAGGAAAAGCACATATAGTTAAAAGAAAATTATTTATGTAGGGATAGCTACAGACACAAAATTTTAAGTTGTTTTCCTATTTTTAAGTAATAAAGTTGAAGCATTTTCAATGTATGCATTTGAACAAAATAAAAATAACTAGTTTATTATTATAAGTGAATGCATCAACATATTCCTATACTTTCAATCTTTATCTTTATTTAATTAAAAAAATTTCTTATAATAAACAATTATTGTAGTTATCACTATTCCAACTTCGTTACAAAAGAGAAAGGCTAATAGAAGAGATTCTAAAAAAAAAAAGATAAATAGAATAATTATAAGCATCTTGAAAGCCAACTTGTTTCATATATTACAAATCAAAATAATACATAATACACGTGCATACAAATCCATAGCTTACTATTATGTTGCTTTACTTACACACAAATAAACACTATATAAATATTCAAGATCTTTTTCATTCTAAAGTATTCTAGACTTAAAAATGCATCGATCTTCAATAAATTTCTCTCCTCATAAATTTTTTTATCTTGGTGTATGATTGTTAATGAATTGATAATTTATTTTGCCTTAGTCTTTCCATCAAGACTCAATTGTCAAGAATATGTAAAGATAACTTTTTAATATGTGAGTAATCAAAACTAGTAACACGTGCTAACGCTTTAACATATCCCCAGAAGCTTTAACTAATGAACCATTTCATTTCATAACATATGAAAATAAAATCAAACTTAGATTAAAAAGAAATCATTTAATCTTTCCCTATGCTTACATTTAACTAAAGAACCAAAATATCTCAATAATTTTGCTAATGCATAGCCTAAATCATCTAAATAGTCGTAATACAACATTTAGATGCATTAAAAGCATCAACAGGGGGTTTGCAAACTAAAGGCACATAGAATTTTCAATCTCATGAAAGGAAGATAGGCAGCATATAGTAATCATAAATCATAGAAGATTAGTGACCATTTAATTTTTTTTTATCCATAACAGAGCAGAGTTACTCACTTCAATCACTAAGCATCCATAACATGCAACACAAAGTGTAAGTGAAGGTTTCCCATATAGTTTTTTTATTTTTTTCTCCCCTTCTTCTTCATTAGCTTTATAAACTTCCTAAAATCTACATAATAGGAAGGTTGCATTAACAATATTGATAAAAAAGAATTAAAACAAATTAGTAATAACCAAGGACATCCTAGAAGTCCATTGCTAAATGCTACATTATGAACAAAGATAGATCTTAGTAATAAGCATAAAAATTGAAAAAAGATAGTAGCAAACAAAGACATCTTAGGAATTCATAATAATTTATGTTAAGCAAAATATAAAACTTGGAACTCCCATAATATAATGTAAATCATGAGATCTAGGGAGTATTGGGTAGACATCATTTATTGAACAAGAAAAGCATGACTCACACAACTTCTATCATTAAGATTTATGTGAGTAACCTCCACTCCTTTTAAAAATATGTATTATAGTCCGCGGGAGCAAAATATATATCTTTAGCTACTATTTTATTTCTTCATCTATTTTACATCATCCTAAATGGTAACAACGTATATTACGTTTAAATTGCAATAAAGATAATTAGCAATAATAAAAAAATGCATTTATACACATATCTGACTTGACACCAAATTTTCTCACTTAACTTCATCAACCATTAAAAAAAATAATATAGAGAAATTCTTATAACCTTTCATTCATTTGTCCTCATGAGAGAGTTTCACTCCTACAAGCATTATTCATCAAATCAATGAAATAGGCTTAAGATACTTCAATGTAATTCCACTACCATTATTCCTAATACAAAGAACCATTACAAACCAATAAAAAAAAATGGAAACAATAGTCCAATTAACTCTAAACTCCACTTTTATCTAAAAAAAAACATATGAATACAAATGGTAGAGGAGAATGAGGGAATTTTCTTTTATACTAATTTCTGAAACCTTAGTTGTAATGAGATTAAAGATGACTACTAGTTCTCTTAAACTAATCAAATATCTAAGATATTTATATATTCAGTGAGCTAGAGAGCATGCTTCTATGCTTGTTTGGTTTCAAAATTGAGAGTTATAACACAATTTTCATTGTAATGATTTATAGATATATAATTGAGGTACACCATTTTACAAAGAAATGAAATATGAGCGAGTATAGCAACAAAATCTCAATTTGAGACATAAACCAAGTGGACACAAACTTGAAAGTCTTGCAAGCTTAATGGAATGCATTAAGTTTACTCTTCTCTTATTACAACCCATAAAAAATTACACATCCCTTTTTTATTTGTAAGAAAATAAATGTTTCTATATGAAATGATACATTATTAGTTTGTCAATCTATCTTCTTAACTTTGCTTAAATTCTCTTCTTGGAGCTATCAGAAATAGCATAGGATAAGTGTCAAGGACGAAAGCACAAACAACATAATGGGGTCAATTAACCCCATTAAGCTGTAAAACTTCTCCACCATTTTTTTAATATTATACATATCATGACATCCTAAGTAAAAATATTTTGACACCAATAACTTTTCTCTATTTGTAGAAGTTACTTGAGATGTATACTTTCTTCATTTAACATAACTTTATCTATTTAAATTTTAAATATGGATGTTCTAATTTTTTGAAAATTAAATAAATATTATGCTTTCAAAGGAGTAGTTATATTTATTGAAAGAAATGAGTGATCTTGTAAAAAAGTAAGAGAAATTAATTAGAAGTATATTAATATTTTGTATTTGTTAATGCATTCGTAATTTTCTCACAAAAGTTATAATTTTAATCAAATTTATTTATAATAAACAAGGGAAAAGTTACAATTCTATTAAATGTTACATTACAAAAAGTTTTAGAAATTTGTTGCATTACAAAAAGTTTTACAAACTTAAAATCTTTTAAGAAAAAATTACAACTTATAATCAAGCAAAAGTTACAAAATGTCAATACTTATTTTTACAAATATATATTTAAGTACAATAAATGAAAGTAATACTTTATAAATATATGTAGCCCTCCAAATTTTTTTCCTTAACTTCACCTCAAAAATATGAAAACTCATTAAAGACAATTATAATATAGTATTACTTATTTTTACTTTTCTTATCTTTCTTATAAATGTCATATTTTCTAGCAAAACAACAGTATATAATATGAACTAAATAACCTCTTTATATAGTGGAGTTCTGAACACCTCTATACCTTACATTATATCTCGCCCTTCCCATAGGTGAAAAATGATAGCATGTGAGAGTTTTTTTATAAGTAGGCTTGATGCAAGAAGAGTAAATTGTAATTATTTCCCTAAACTATATGCAATGGACAATTTATCTCTTATTTAAAAATATGTAAGTCCACCTTTTGTCAAAAGATTTCATAAGATTTGCCATAGAGGGCTTTGAACTTTTAAGTTGATTAAAAATCCCCTAACTATATTGTTAGACCAAAGACTTAAATTTATCTCATTAATTTAGTTACAATAGTGTAGAGGTATTCTTAAAGGTATAGAGTGTTATACTAATTGTTAATATGAAAAGTTAAGAATTTGTTAGTAACTTGGAAAAAAATGAAAAGAATTAAAATAGAATAATAGTATCTAAATATCACCTAAAAAACTAAAAATAGGAAAATTATGACAACTATAGGTTGTGATTTGTTAATTTTTTTGTTCTGGTATAATACTTTTAAATCGTAGTATAAACATACAATTAAATCCAATCCTTTGTTTCTTAAATTAGTAAATAGTATATTTATTGCTCTTTTCATCTTTTCCAACAAAAAGAGGAAAGAAAGCTATAGGTTGAAGATATAATGGCTAAAAGCCTAGAAAAAAAGATACAATATACCTAACACTTTCCTCTGCCAACACATAAGACTCTTAAACCCATCCTTTTCAACTATAAACCTAAAACTTAAATTTGAATATGTATAGATATAAATGAAGGTAATTGAAGAAACATTGGAAGTCACTATTGGCAATAGAATACAATTTGAGTGTGTGAGGCTTACCATTCTTGTTAACACTATTTACAATCACTCCAATCAATTATCCTATAAATTTTGTAACATTCTCCTCAGAGACATAATGAGTTTAAGCTTATTACCCTAAAAGACCAAAATTGTAAAAAATGATAAAGGCATAAGAAAAATTAAATAGGAAAAAAGGTAAGGGGCTTTAAGTTAAATGCCCTTAATGCTAAAACTATGTACCAAGTTTCACGAGGAGCATCATTGTTTTTGTTAACATATATCAATAGCTACATCATAAGATAATAAGAGAATGTGCTAACTTGTATCAATAGCTTCAAAATCTAGTAACAAAAATAGTAAAATAATACCAATCGATGAAGTGAAAATCATGATACCAAAGATGTTAATAGCAAAAGGTAATAAAAGTAAGAAAGTTTGATTATTGCATAAGTATCTATAGCATGAAGCTATAGATACTTTATTTTTTCAATGGCTTGCAAATTTTACTTGTTATATTAATAATTTCAAATTTAAAAAGGTAAGCATTATATCCAAAATTGATTATATGAAATCCTTCAAAAAGCTATTTCATTTGATTTTCTTATTATTCCTACTTCTAATTATCATAATCAATTTAATAAATGGTTATGCAAATTATACTTTAATAGTCAAGCAACACAAGATTAGACAAAAAGGTAAATGATGATATGATAAATATGCTTAAATTGCAAATAACAACAACTTAGAAGCAACAAAAATGAATTGTATGAGTGACCAAGAAGTTAATTCAATAAAAAGTACACCTTTTCCTTTAATTATCACAATGTATTGCTTCTAACTTAGAGTAAGACAAGGCAATCCCATAAGCTATTTTCAGCTCATTTTCATATCGTAAAGTTTAATAGTAAGCTAAAATTACTATAACTAAATTTTTTTGGTAAAGACTATGATTGAATTTAATAAGCTATTTTTATAGGTATATTAAAGAAAATGCAGAGCCAAAAAAGCTATATCTATTGAATATTTCAAACATTTATTGCACTAACCATTTTTTGTTAGCTTGGTGAATATGTAGAGCATCAAATTAATAACTTAATAAGACAAGAAAAATAACTTAGTATATTGCTAGATAAACATTCAAATGGTCATAAAAAACCATAAAAAATTATGCATATATAAAATAAGAATGCAATTTGTCAACCTCAACCCATTTTCGAACCTTTTTATGAAGGAAACGAGAAGCATATCCATATAAATGAATTTTGAAAGTGAAAGAATACACATAACACCAACATAACCTTTTGAGATGTGGCAGAATAAAATTTAGAAAGAAGACAAGCATAAGTTTTTCAAACCTTTAGGGTACAAAGTGAATATGTAAATAGTATTTATTATTCATTGCCTATTTCCTATCTAAAGCTAATATATAAAATGTGGTGTAGCAAATCTACCATAGCATCCAGAGCAATTCCCAATGAATTCATGAAAAAAAGAAATAATATATTGTAAAAACACAATCACAGTAAATAGAAGTTTTAATAAGCAAGATAGAAAATTAACAAACATAACATTAATTTGAAACATACAAATAATAATGCAAAAATTAAAATACTAAAAAATTTTTAAATATAAATCAATAAATTAGCTTTGAATGCTCCCATTGTTTAAGTAAACATATCAAGACAAAAATCATGCAATAAACTTTACACATATTAGTAGTTGCAATTTTCTTTGATAACATTAATGTTTAACAACTTGATAATTTAAGAGAAAGTGCTAAGCATCAAGGTCAGTAGGTGAACTAACTTGATAACTATTAGTAGGAATTTGTGATTTTGGAAATGTTAATTAACTTAGCATCATTTTTTCTATAAACCACTTTAAATTTGTTTAAACTACTAAGTTTTTCCATTAATCATAAGCCTATTGTCATCTTAAGTGGTGAAGTAAAAGAGATAACAATCACACCTTAAAGTAGAATAGGAGGAGTTTTTAGTGGAAAAGCATAGAAAGATCCAATAGAAATCACAATTGCAAGTAATAATAACAATTGATTGTAAAATTAAAGGACTAAAGATTGGAAACCAAAATTGCTATCAAGAAATTGTAATCAAAATTCAAATTATTGCCCCCATTTAATATGTTTGGAAACTACAACAAAAAACAATAGAAATGTAGAAAAATCCTATCTCAATTATCCATTTCTCATGAAACCTAGTAGATGATTTGATAAATTTCATCCAACTCTAGTATTTTGCCCCTAAATTGATTCAAAGGAATGTAAAGAATGTAATTTTCAAGATAGATAGAATTGCCTAATTTTAAAAAGATGATGCTTTCAAAAGGAAAACTAAGTTTTCAAACATATCAAATAGAGAAAAAATTGGATCAAAAAGATAAAAAAAATCGAGCTTCAAAACACTTATAGAAGTTGTAGCACTTAAGGTTTTGTGGCCTTTAATTTTTTTCTCCCCATGCTTTCTCCCTCGCATAACCCATCAATGCTACAACGCTTCAAAAGAGGAAAACTAATAAATCACAAAAAAAGAGACAAAAGTGAAAAACCTATATCAGCAAGAATTGGAGCAACAAAAAGGATTCAGAGCAATAGCAACATAGAAAAGAGAGAAAGCACAAAGTTAAATAAAATAAAATAAAAAATAAATAAACTTACCAAAAATTTTCCTCAATTAGTGCTTCTCTTAAAATGAAGAATGGGAAATAATAAATAAAATGAGAAAATGAAGGAGAAAGAACAAATCAAACTCCTAACATCCTTTTCAATGATCAAATGCAAACAACGCCAAAGAGTTAGGTTAAAGTCAACAGGAAAATCCCCCTTTTTTTCACGAAAGAAAGGCTATAAAAAGTTGCATGAAGTGTTTGAAGGATAGAATGGGTAACAAACATAAAAGAAATTAGGTGGGAAATTTTTTGTTAAGAAGTTTATGTGTGTAAAAAGAAAAAAAAGGAATTGCCTAAAAAACTCTCAATTAGTAATAGGATAGTGAAGTGATTAGGGATGGCAATAGGACGAGGTAATGACAAATCGATAGTATATTGCCCTGCCCCATAGTTGTGATGATCTACCCCACCCTTGCCCCATCCTCGATTGTGGGGGCAAGTTGGTGCCTTGTTCCCATTATTCACAATGCAATGGTGATCTGCAGATAAATCTAAATATGAAAAAATTAAAAAAAAATTAAAATTTATAAATTTTAAATGTATATATAATTAACATTTAATATTTAATATAATGTAATAATATTGATTTAAAATCACACATGATTTATCCAATTAATTTTAAATTTAAAAGAAAATGATTAAAATAAATATTAATTTAAAGAAAATAATTAATATAAATATAGTTAATTATAATATTAGTAAAATAAATTTATAATAATATAAAATTTTAAATATAATATAAAAAATAAAAAATAATTTATTATTTTGGAACAAGTTGGAGTACGGTGGGATAATATTGTCTTATTTCGCATAATTGCTTTGGATTAAAAACTTGTTTTATGGAATTAAAATTTATACCAAATCCGTATCCTATGGGGCAAAATCCATGGGGCAATATTTAAAATTGATTTTTTTGTCATCCTTAAATAAGATGGTGATAGTGATATATTAATGGAAGAATGATATATTTTTTATATTAATAATTAAAAAATAATATATAGAAATATGAGAATAAAAATAATTTTTAAACTAAAAAATTATTAATAATAAATTTTTATATTTAATATTAAATATATAATATATTTTTATTTTAATATTTTATTAAAGTAAATGCAATTTTAATATTCAACATTTTTTAACCTTTTCCTCCGCAATGATACTCCGTGCCAGTGGTGGTTGATTTCTCACTTTTGCTAGAAAGGAAATTTACAGACATTGATCGATTTAATATAAATATTTAAAAGGTGTTCCCCACAAATAAGAGATATTATACCGGACGTGCAGGGTAGCGTTATTTCCACGAAGCTTCAGAATGACCAAGAAAGCATCGAGCATCCACAAGACCGAACGAGCCAACCCGAACGAACTGAGACTAAAACAAAGGTTGTTAAAACGTGGGACCCCAATTACTTTAATTGATTGATTAATTAGTTTTAATGATGAAGTTAATTGGATTAATTTTATGATTGGAAAGATATGGTATTAATGCTAGCCGGTTCCTCACGCTACTTTTGCCGGTTTAAGTTTGTTTACAGCGCAGTTGTTCTTTGTTAAACTGAAATAATTGTCAAATATGTTTTATTTACCTCATGGATAAGATAAATTATAAGTTAATTTTTAGAAATATTTTGTATACTAATTTATTAAAAAATAAATGCTGATTTAATAAATTATAATGAATAACTTATAAATTTATAGTTTTTAATTTTTTTCAAATTTATCATTTTTTATTTATTTACAATCCATGCTCTTAATAAATAATTATATTTCTATTTTAAATAATAAATAATAATTTATTAAATAAGTTGATAAATAAATATATAATATTATAAATTATAATTAATTACATTCTTATTTTAGATTGTAAATATATAAAAATTAGTATGTGAATAAATATATAATATTATACAATATAATTAATTATATTTTAAGTAATTATATTTTTATTATAAATAAAAATTATGTAAATAAATAAGGTTAATTAAATTTTAAATATTTCTGTTTTTATTTTAAATATTTTAATTATATTAATATAATTTAACCTTTAAGTAAATATATATTAATTTAATTTATATATCCATTTATACTAAAATGTTATTTTATATCATTTTACACTTTCAACTAATTTAATAACTAATTTTATAAAATATTTTTATATAATTAATTAATTTATTAATTATCAATTAATTTATCAACTATCTATTAATTTACCCAACTATCCATTATGATCCATTAATTATCAATTGCTCCATTCATTTTTATTTATATATCATTATTAACTGATTTCATATATATTAATAAAATAATTTTATTTATTTATTTTTAATGTGCTTTACAAGATTACTCTTTATACACAAAATTTAATATAGTTAAAAATAGAGAAAGAAATATAAAGAAATAAATACAAACTCACTATTTATTTTTAGTGAGCTTTACATGATTACTCTTTACACACAAAATTCAATATAGTTAAAAATAGAAAAAGAAATATAAGAGAATAAATACAAGTTGATTAATAGTATAAAATAATAAAGTATTTATTAATAAAACAGAATAGATTTTGGAAAAAGAATATTTAATATTTCATTAAAATTTTAAAGTAATGAATAAAAAGAAATAAAAAAATATGTTCAAAATGTGACAAATAAAAAAAAATGGAGGGAGTACCTCTTACTTGTATGAACTATTAAAATGCAGAAAACTTAGTTTATGTGTTGCTCTTCGCTTTTGCATTTACGCGGTTTTGCGTACGTTGAATTCTGAAATTTCCATAGCTTGCCTTTTGCACCTGTGACATTAGGGGGACTCAACCTCTGCGTACTAAATTTGTTAGCCTCAATCCATTTAAATATTAATTTTTTATGATAATAAAATACTTTAATTTATTTAAAAATATTTCTAAAGCATTTATCATATTAGATCTAAAATAAAGTTTGGAAATTGTTGAAAATCCTTAGTTAAGATCTTTTGTTAGGTTCAATTGTAGAAAATAAATTGTGTTCAAGGGTTTAATTTAAAATTAAAAAAAATGTTTCAAATATTAAATTTTGCATTAAAATATATTTTTATGAGTTGGTATCAAAATTGGGGCAAAAATATTTAACTTTACATTTTAAAATTATCTTCACAAAACATTATACTTGAAAATATTTAAAGATATTAAAATGATCAAATATATGTCTTAAAAAGGTTGTGAAAATATGTTATAATCAAAAGTGCAAATTTGAGGCGTGGGGAGGAATGGCGCTTCCCCTCTACAAAATTGCCTCGAAAAGCATTTTATAAAGTACTTCACTTGTCACAAAGTTTTCTCATGCATGAAGAAGCACTTCACTCTCCAGAATTGCCCCAAAAGGCATTTCTCATGCAACAAGAAGTGCTCCGTCTTGTGATATTTAAAAATTTCTTAGCTTGAGAATCATTTTACGAAGTAATTCCTTGTTTACTAACACATTTATAACAACAGTTTTAAGTGTTTAACAAACATAGAAATGTTACAAATCCTATTTAAAAGCTTGAACTCATTTTCAAAATATAAAAAAGGACATTCACTGTTATATTGACACAACTTCCTCATTTCCTTACCTTCTAACGATCAAAATTCTTTGAAACCACTAAATTCAAATTTCCTTTTCTAATTCTTCATTGCATAATCAGCTCTTGAGAGATTATAAGCAAAAATTTCTTATTGCAAACACTCTTCACTAGTATTTTACAGTGATAAATTCCTAGGATTTTTAAAAGTATAGCATCTCTTGGTAGAACATTTTTTGAAATGTGGAAACTCAAAGGGATTTGCTTATATTTAAGTTCAACATTTTAAAAAACTTCTTCAAGTGCTCAGATCAAATTTGAAGAAATAGTGAATTAGCAAAATTCAAGTTAAGTAGACTTGATAATGGGTGAAATTTTTGGAATGTTAGATTTTCAAGACTAAACCATTATAAATTCTTGTATTTAATCTTCTCAATCCTATCTTTTTATATTTTTTGCATAATTTTTTGTCCATCGATTTATGATATGCTGATTGTTTTGCTTTGTTTGTCCATATATTGATTGCTTTTAAGTCTAAACACTTATCTAATATTTCTAAGTATTAAAAGTTGGTAAAATTCCTTTGAAAAATTGAATTGGATTTTGAAAGTTGCAAAATTTTAAAACTCATTTCACTCTTTTCTTGGGTGAAATCCTTAGTTACAAAGTAATGAAATATTTGGGAAAGAATAAGCAAAGTACTTCCCTAGAAAAGAGCAATATAGATAGAAATTTTGATTCTAATTTTCTTGAAAAATAGTAAACTAACTATACTTTTATAGTACACCATGAAAATAATATCTCAAGTTAGTAAAGGAAACAGTAAGCATCATTAAACTTTGAATGCTAATGAACAAAGACAAATTAGGAAAAAGCATGCTATTTAGAAGTTTTGAAGAAAGAGAACTTAATGGATGAGATTGCTCTTTTGGATTGATGCAAATCTAAAAACTAGCTTATCTTCCATCATTATAAGAGGAGGACAACACTTTGTTAGTAAGACATATAAGCATCTTTTTACTTCTATAAAAAGGCCCTTCTCTCTCTTTCTCTCTCTCTCTCTCTCTCTAAATTATTTACATCTTTCTAAGTCTTTTTTTGGAGCATAGATATGCAAATTTACACTTGTAGAGTGTGAAAAGAAAATATAGTCTTTTTGAGACAAATACTTACCACACCTAAAAGACTTATTAGTTAGGATAGAGTGTGAGAAACATACTTATAAATATCTTGTAATGAGATTTGTGAGATAAAATTTTTTGAGTGTGTAAAGTGAAATTGCTTGAATCATTAAAAGATCAAATAGAAATGTATAAAAAAATTTAAGAAAAAAGTGTTATTACCCTCAAAATTAGATTTAGCCTTGAGAGAGAAGAATAGACCAGAAGAAACTATTTTTCTTTTAAATTATCAAACTTTTATACATTAATACTATTTTGACCATTTTAATATATAATTAAATCCAATAGCTTTCATTAAATTAAAAATAAAAAATTTTAATTAATGCATGAATAGTGATGGCAATGGATTGGGTTTGGGTAGACCAAACCTTAACTCGACAAAACTTGGACCCGTTAAAGATCCAAAACATTAAATTCACCAGAAAACATCCAAACAAGTAAGACCCAATAGGACCTGTTTGGATCCCAAAAAATTACTATTATATTTTTAAATTAATTTTGAAATATGTAAGTTTGAAAGATTGGACATTTGATTTCTCAAGTTTTAAGTTCTTTTTTATTTGATTATTAATTTTGATATCTTACATTAAATTTTTATAAAATATAAGATTTTTATAGAAAATTTAGAGAAGGAGAGTAATATGTATATTAACATATGTGTATATCTTTATATTTCTCATTGTGATTTTTTAACTGTATAAATGACAATAATTACAATAACTAACAATTATACAAATTAATAAAAATTTATTGTTTGTTATTGATAATAGTTATATTTGACAATTATGAATGATTATATGCATTTTTCATTTATATTTATTTTTATTTTAACTCATTTATGTTATCCATATTAATTTTAAGATAAATATAGATTATATCATTATTAACTTTATCGAATAAAGATTATATGGGATCAATTCATGAATAATTGTTTATTAATTTGTATTTTTTAAGATACTCTTATATTGTATAAATTAATATTATAAAATAATAAATATCATTTTGAAGTATCTTTATAATTTAATATAAATTCAAGAATTTTAATATTATTTTATGATAAATAAAATATTTTAATATTATTTATTTTAAATAAACTATCACAATAAATTTATATATATGAAATAATATTAATTTTTACATAAAAATAGGTTAATTATAAAATATATTATTCAAATAGATTTAATGTAATGTGCAACAAGGATATAAGGCCCATTGAATATTTACAAAAAATAAATTTATGTGTTACATAAATTAATATTATAATAGGTATAATATGATATCTAAAAAGGATTCAAAATTCATTGAATATTTAATAAATGGACCCAAATTTAAGCTATTAAAAAGTGAATCTAATTTGGATAAGACCCATTAATTAAGTAGCCATCGAATTGAGTGAAATCCATTAAGTATGAGTATTTTTGCCATTCCTACACATGAAAACTCCAACATAATTTCATAAAGTACTAGAAAGTTATGTGACGTAACTTCTGCAGTTTATAATTTGCACAAAACATAGATCAAATTGGCCATTACATATTTTATTGTGTCGTATAATTATAGAACCTAGGATTTTTTTTTATATAATTTAGATTAGATTAGATTCTCAAAAATACAAATTCTCGTAGCTGATTTATTTAGTTATCATATTCTATTTGATTATTCTATGATATAATTAAATAAAATCAAATGTTAAATTAATAATTACAAATTTTAATTTGCACAAAAATTTGAACAGAACTTCACAAAGTACTAAAAAATATTCATGTGATATAAGTTCCATGCTTTATGGATAAAACATCTCTCAAATTGAGTATCAAATATTTTGTTGTTGTGTCCTGAAATAATACAACTTGGAATTGATTATAATTTCGATTCTCTAAGCTACAAACTAATCACATTTATTCTCGCTTTATACATGGGAACATATCTAAATATAAAATGTTATAGATAATGAAAATAAAATTTGAAATTGAGTTTCAAATTTTTTATATATATTGGATTAAGTTTTTTAAATCACTTCATTATCTTATATTATTGATAATATTTAATTTATATTTAAAATCTAATTTTTTTAATTTCATTTTCATTATATATAACATTATTATATCCATGTACATATAATATGTACCAAATTTGATTTATTACATATTATTAATAATCATGATAATTTTGTTAAAAGTGTCAAAATAGGTCGAGTTTAACAAGTTGGATTAAGTTTAACAAATTGACCTGTGATTAATATAATTATGTCTGACTTAGAATAGGAACTAATACAGAAAATAATAATAGTGACTTGATCTGATAAAGAATTAAGACTTATTAATTAACCTAAACTAATAAACAATTGACATTAATAAGTGTTAGCTTAGCCTATTAGGTTATTAGATTAGTCTATTAGCATGATAATAAATAATAAATAATTAGTTTATTATTATGTATATGTTTATATATATTAAAATTATAATTTTGGTATACTAAAATTATACTTTAATATATATATATAACATAATGGAGAGATGTTAAAAGAGTTTATATGAAAAGACAGTTAAAATAAAAATTTATATGAAAATAGACATTGATTATTCTATGATACCCAAACTAAAAGTCTGGGTATTAATACCCCAACTGACAATAATCATAAATATTTATCACTTGTATTATTTTATAGGGCCTACACTATTTATTACCTAAATAAGACAGTAAAATAAAATTTTCTTTTTACCTTACTTTTTATATTTACTAATTATACACATTGACAAATTAGATATAATATTTTTTTATTTTCACCAAACAATTTACCCAATTTTTTTTCTTAATTTACATTCTATAAAACATTTATTAGCTTGTGATATAAAATATCATAAAAATATGATTATTTAGTAATATTAATATTAGAATTTTATATATTATATTATTAATGAAAAAATTTTATATAAAAAGTCTCATATTATTAAAAAAATAAATGTGATCATAAATTGTTATTTTTAATAAAAATAATTTACAAATTTTTAATAATGTAAAATGCATGATAAATAATAGTATAAAATTATTTTATTTATAACATCAATAAATCAATTTAAATTCTGAAAATTAAAAGTCAATTTACTCAACAAAATTTTTCATTTTAACATTTTAAAATAATATAATAAAATTTTGTAATATCACTTAGTGTATTATTAAAAATTGCTACAACTCTTCTATATTTAATAAAATTTTTGGTTATTTTTTTAATGATTTAACTTCTTGTTCATTAATAATATTAAAAATATATTATATGATTAGGGTAAAATTTTATAAAAATAAACTTGAAAAATAATTAAAATATAAGGCAATAAGTAAAAATAAGAGTATGAATTCATTATATTCAATATAATATCTAAAACTTAATTGAAAAATATTGATAATATAAAATTTTATAAAATAAATTAAGATTAAATTTTACTTAAAATAATTATTAAAAAGTATTCTTATCTTAATATATGACTTTATATAAAATTTATTTAATTAAATTTATTTTTTTAAAATTTATATTTGATTAAAATTTTTATATTTACATTTTTAAATGATTGTGATATTTATTAAATATTTGATTATAGAAAAGCTTATTTAGTGAATAAAAATTTGAAAATAAATAAAATTAAAAGAAGGTTTAATGATGTCTCATTCATCATTCCATTTTGATTAATAAATTATGAAGATATATTATATTTTTATCTAATTAATACTTTTCATATATTTTCAATTACTTTTATATATCAAATATCTATTTGATAAAATAAATCATTCATATTAATATAATATGATAATTATACAATTATTCATGATTATATAATAAAATATAAAATAGGCATGAATTTTGATGTTTATAGAAATTGATTAAATTCAATTTTTTTATTAGTATGTTGGATAATTTTTATGTATTGAATAAAATTCAAATTATATACTAAATAATTAAGATAAATACTTTTTAGTGAGATAAAAATAATTACTTCTAATTTCTATTAAAAATATTATAAAAATAAAAAAAATTATTCCATTTATAAAGTTTAAAAATATAATAATTATCACTTTTAAAAATAATAATTAATTATTCTGTTAATCATAAATATAATTTAATCTTCATTATTTTTTTAAGAATAAATGGAATTTGGGGGAGAGTTCATGTATGAAAAATAAAATGTAAGATTCCTTTACCAACTTCACTAATCTCAAAATTATTGTAAGAATTAACTATATTTATAAAAGTAATAAATATTTCATTTAATATTTAATATAATTTTAAGCAATTATATTTATATTTTAAATTATATTAATATTTGATTCAAATATAACAAAAAAAGTAAAATTTTCCTCTAATGTTAATAAAAGAAGCAAAAATTTGAATAAATAGATAATGTATGGTAAAAGATGGAAAAATTTGTTAATAATAAGATATTATGGGTATTTTTGTAATAAATTTAGTTGACTAGTTAAATAAGTTACTAATTAAATTGCCACAATCCTTGAATTTAATAACCAAAAAATTGAATGGTTGAAAAGTTATTATTTACTCAAGGTATCTATTCTCCAACTTTTACTTTGGGTATGGAAGAATTATCCATATTTTTTAATTTTTAACGAGACTCCTTAAATGATTCTTAGACAAGAACTATTAATAAAGATTGATATCTTGTGCTTTTGCACTTTCCAATGAAACTTATAAAATGCTTTTTATATGATTGTTATTAACTAGAATTGATATCTTATGATTACAAGCTTCTAATAAGACTTTTAAAATTTATTTTAGACAATGGCTATATGTAAAATCAATATTTTAAAATTTTAAACAATGTTTAGACATTGGTTATATTTGTGAATGAAGAGTAAATGAGACTTAATGAATAGGAATATAATTTCATTTAGTTTTTGCTATGTTAACTTCGATGAGAGATTGATACAATACGATGCGATGTGTTTGTTCTATCCCGTTTACATTTACGCCCAAATAGATTAGAGGATGCAAATCTAATGCAATTATACGCAAAAATTACCGATTTGCCTTTTGTTTCATTTGCTCCTTCCCAAAAGGAAAATTTATGAGTACACAGTTTACTTTATTTTAAAATTAGAAAATATCTTGCGCAAAATACACATAATCTTCTTGAAGTATAATTTTTTATCAAATAATTCTCATAAACTTTCAAACCTTACAAATAATCCTTTGAAAATTTCAAAAATATGAAAAGGTTAGAAAAATAGATAAAATAATTTAGTTACAATTTTGTATTTTTTAGTGGCGGTTATAAATTGTCACTATTCTCTTAGTGGCAGTTTAAATGGCAGAGGTCTAAAATCACTAATAAGTAAAAAAAGTTTGAAAATTTAACAAATATAGTAGCGATTTTTAACTGTTAGTAAGTAAAACATAATAATGATGATTCTAAACTTTTTCATATTTTTGAAAAGTTCAATGAGGTCATTTGTAAGATTCGAAAGTTTAGGAGATTATTTGATAAAACATCATACTTCAAGGGGGTTACATGTATTTTGCCCATATCCTTATAATAAAATTTGAATAATTTTTTCTATATAATGATAAGAGTAATAATTCATTTGATGCATATATATATAAAGTTATCAATTTAAATTTTATATGATGGAGAGTAAAATTTTTAAAGTAATATCAAGTGCACTACATCATTAAAATATTGATAGAATAATTTTTTTAAAATAGTAGAAGCGACAAGTGATTTAATGTACCATTAAGTTCAAACCCAATGTATGATAACAAAATATTTTTAAAATAATATTAAATGTCATTTTCGTATTAAAAATACTTCCGATATAATTTGAATAATTAATTATGCATAGGACAAAACTTAGGCAATATTATTATGCATAGGACAAAATTGGTCCTCTTACCTTTTAGGAATTTTTAATAAAGTTTTCATCTAAATTATAACACATGTATTTATTACTTAATAATTATAATAATTATTAACATCATAATTATCGTTTTAAAATGAAATAATTAGTATGCATCTCTTTTCATGATATAAATAGAAAACCTAACAATAAACGACGAGGAATTTTTCCTAAGCTTCGGGAAATTGTACTTACCTACTAATGCAGATCTCCTCATTTGCATTTTCTTTTAGCAGTGCATTGAGATTTAAACGGACAGTTTCTCACAAAATTCTGATATTTCTCATGGGTAATTCTCATTTAATATTGTGTTTGGTACGAAAATATAGAATGAAAATAAATAGAATCATTATTTGATAATTGTGTTTAGTATAGTAAGGAATATAATAAGTATTCTATTTCATTTTTATATTTGGAACATAAAAATAATATAAAAATAAAATGTAAAAAGAGTAATTAATAATAATCTTAATAAAAAATAATAAATTTCTTATCAAATAATTTAATATTATCAAAATATATAGTATAATTAATAATAAAAAAATTCTATATTTTAAATTTTATTATGAAAATTATAACTAACAACTTATTTTTTCTATAGCAAAAATATAAAAAAATTAATTTACTAAAATTTTTAGGTGAATACTATGGTACTCATGTGGTATCAAACTCATGCTGATGTGACAGCATTGGAAACTATTGAATGAGATTATGGTCATCTCATCTAATGACTTTTAATGCTGCCACATCAGCATGGATTTAGTACCATATGGATACTATAGAATTTTTCAAATTTTTATAAAGAATATATAAAAAATTTTATTTGAAATTTTATTATTAATATATTTTAATAAAAATATTAAATATTGATATCATTTTAATTATTCTTAGTAAAAGATAATATTATAATATATAAAAAAAATGAGAAGCAGAAGTTTAAAATGTTTACTTCCATAAATAGTGGAATGATTCATTTGATTACCTTTATTATGCATTGAATATTCTATCAATAGTCATATCATTTTCTAGGAATGATTCATTTACTTACTTAAATTATGAATTGAATATTCCACCAATAGTTATATCGAAAATGGATATTTTCATACCTATTAGACAAATATTTTTATCTATTGTCATTATTATTCTCATTACATAACCGTTTCTACCGTAATAAACGGACGCTAATGTTTCTTATTTGTGATCAATGGCAAAATGATTTGCATAAATGTTAATATTATAGAGAGCTCAATTTCTTAAGGAATTAAGCATATTATTATTTGATTGTCTTTTATTATGAACAGAATATTCTATCAATAATCATATCATTTTTTAGAAATTAAACATCTTTATTTTGTAATACCTACTATACAAATATTTTATCTATTTTCATTTTTATTCTGGTTACATATTCGTTTATACCGTAACAGACACATGCTAATGTTCTCCATTTGCAGCCGGTGGCAAAATGACTGGGCAAATGCTAATGTTATAAAAAGTTCGATTTCTTAATAAATTAAATATTTTATTATTAACTTATCTTTTTTTTAATATTAAAATAAATACATTAAAATTAAAAATAAAAAATTTAACATATTGAAAATAATTCAACAATAAACCCCGATCCAACTCCCTATAATATCATTTTTTTGGGTTCAATCTGGTTGATTTTGGGCCCTTTAAAGATGCTGAAGCTGCTGACGCTATCGTAATGGGCTGCTTCAATTAGTGGTATTAATACTGGAGACTTGGGCCAACCATACTTACCGGCACCTTGCATCAGGAAGCGTTTGGTTTAGTCTCTAATGACTTCGGAGGCCATGTTCCTCTGTACCCATGCAATGATATAATAATAAATTATTCATTGTATTTATATTTTTCCCTCAATAATATCACCAAATTTATGTTAAAGTATAGGAAAAGTTGTAAAGTGGATAACATTTAAATATAATGATATTTAATAGGAGTAGACACAAAATGAAACTACCACACTGAACCATGTATAATGTAGTAAACTAATATTGGATAGCAGGTGGCATTGCATGCAAAAGATTATCAGTACGTCAAACTTCTCATCATATCAAGTGCTATGTTTCATCCAAACCATTTGTTGTGACAGCAAATATCATTTTCTAAGAATATAATTGTAAATTATTAAAATGGCAAAAAATAATTGATATGTTCAATATTAAATAAAATAAGTCTGGTAAATAACTTACTTTTTTTTTTATAGAAGAAGTTATTTTTGAAATTATTTTCTTCTACTACCATAATTATAAGGATTTTTTTAATCACAAGGTATATAAACATAAAATATTCCTTAACTTATATACAAAGAAATGAGACTTTTCTATAGAAATTTTATTTCAAAAAACAAACAAAGGTGTATTTAGATATATTTTTATTTTCATATTTTCAAAAATTATTTTTAAAAATTATTTTAATTTTTTTAAAAACTATTTTTAAATTGAAGAAAAATAAAGAATAAAGAGTGATTGTTATTACAAATAAAAATATTTTATTTAATTAAAAATTGATATTAAAAATAAGAAAATAATTTTAGAAAATATTAAAAAAAATATTTTTTTATTTTTAAATTATGTATTTATAATTATAATTTTTAAAATAGATTCTAAAAATAGGTTATCAAATAGTTTTTTATTTTTAAAAATAAAAAATTATTTTTTAAAACAAGAAACAAATGAATCCTAAATCTCTACTTGTTTCATTAAAAATATTTTCGATAGAAAAATATCATTTTTATGCATATTAATAATGAAGTAACAAACTGTGGGTAAAAAAAATGATACTTAAAGTTTTAATAATGAGAGAAAACAAATTCCTCTTTAACATTAAATAAATAAATTATTTTCTGTCATCTTAATATTTCATACCTATAACTCTACCTTGGCCCTCAATTTTAGAATTTGTTTTCTTTCGTTTTCACTAAAAGATTTCAATACTTTGTGCTTTAAAATTTAATGAAGTAACTTTACCTTGGCCCTCAATTTTAAAATTTATAACTCTACCTTGACACTCAATTTTTACTTACTACCATGTCAAAGGTACTGGGCATTAAATTCTTTTTAGGTTAAATTGTAAGCAACAGAGTTGTGCATCTTTATGTTTTAGTTTCATGGCTCCAATATCTACGAAAACCTAATATAGATAATTCTTACATTATTTTTTTAACTAATTGGTGTTACTTACACTATCAAACTAATATAATTCAATTTTAGGTTTATTTAATTTTTAATTATTGCAAGATGTAACTATGATATTTCATTAGGTATGTAATTGCACTATAGGAAATATAGCTTAAAGCGATGACATCTAAAGTAATGACATGTTTGTTGTTACTTTATGGGCCAAAAATACTAGAAAAAAAAATTATGGATCCTTTTGTAAGCAGTTCTTTAAAGTGGCAACGTAGTAATTTCCTGCTTTAGAGGCCTTAAAAAGCTTGGCCTTTAAAACAATGACAATGTCATCGCTTTGTTGGAAAAAGTTACATAACAGCAAAAGTGGTGCATCTTTTTGGTGCGTAACTATATGAAATGATAACATATGTTGTTGCTTTAAAGTTCAAAAAATTCCAAGTTCTAATGTGATGACATGTGTCATCACTTTATTTTAATTAATTATTACGTGGGAAATTGAGGGTGCTTTCCTTTGTATTAGTGATGACATTGACATCGCTTTAAAGTTTTCAATTTATGAGAAAATGCATATTAATCACCTTCCCTTATAGTGACGACAATGTTGTTAGTTTAGGTGAAAATGTCATTGCTTTAGAGTGGCTGAAAAATATAATTCCATAATTAGTTCATGCAAATTTATTGTAATAATTTCATTAAACGCTAAAGCATTGACATTTCAAATATTGTTGTTTTAGAGTTTGTTTATATTGATCATTTTCTCTATGCAATTTTCTTTTTCTTTGGCCTCTTTCCACTTTTGTAGTGATTTAAAGTAATTTCTCTCACTTTTTAATCAGATCTCTCAATATTTTCACCCTCTATTTTACCCTCTTTTGTATAATTTTTTTCACTTTCTTTCTCTAAATTTCAAAGATTTCATTACTTTAGTAGCAATTTGAGGTAAGTCTATCTTCATTACAATATGTTATTTTTGTATGAATGCAATATTGATTATGATAATAAATTTGTTATTGTCAATTTGTGAGGTAGCATTTTAGGCTTTGAATATATAATTGATATAATTTGACATATGAAAAATAAGTTGTAATTTTGAAGGTTGTTTTGCTTTACCTAATGATGGGACAATTTTAGGATATAAATGTATAATTTTGTTTTGATTAGTGATATCTAGTTAATATGATTTGAGATATAAATTTTTTTATTATTTAATATTGTTTTATTTGTCTTTGCTAATGTCAATTTATGAAAATGAGTGGCATATTGATATTGTAAGTCTTCTCATATATTTATTTTTTATTTTAATACAGTGTAGGATTTATAAAGTTAATATATTGATATTTGGATTGAGAATAGGACTATTGACTTAAAAGTAGTTTAGGAATTATTAAAGGAGAATACAAAAATAATAAAAAAAATTAATAATTTAAATAAAGGACAAAATTATATAATTACATGTTAATAAGGTAAATTTATAATAGTTAAAGATATGTGTGAGAATTATCATAATTATTAAGTACAAAAAAGAAAGGATATAAATATTGAAAAACTATTAACCTCTAAATTATTAAATTTATTACAATTTATCAATTATAAAAAATTATTAACTTCTTAATAATTTATTACACTTAGTTCATTGTGAGTAAATAAATAGCTAAAAAATATTAATTAATGTAGAAAAAACTAATAAAAATTAAAAATAATTGTAGTTAAAATTTTTATAGTTAAATAAGTGTATAAGAGTTGTCAAGATTAATAAGTTGCAACTTTATGAAAATAATAAATTTTTAAAAACTATATATATAAAATTTATTTAAAATATTGATGTGATAAGTTAAAATGTTAAATTTATAATAATTTAAAACACATGTAAGAATTGTCATGGTTAATAAGAAAAAAGGTAAAATATCTATTATTGAAAAAATATTTTTCATTAATTAAATATAGTATAATTATTTAGTTATTGAAAAATTAAATAACTCCTTAACAATTAAATGCAATTAATATAAAAGAAAACAATAAAAACAATTATAGACAAAGACACTAAAAATATAAGTGAAAATAATTAAATTTATTATAGTTAAATATGTGTATAAGGATTGTCAATATTAATAAGCCAAATTAAGCTAAAATAATAAATATTTACAAATTTTGTATATAAAATTTATTAAAATATTGGAACATGATAAGTTGAAATGTTAAATTATTACTCATTAAATAATTATTGAAATATTAAAATATTAAGTTATAATAATTTTAACTTGATTATAGTATTATTGTAAGCTTAGATCCATTTAGCAATTGGTTAATCTTTGAATTGTCTCATTTTTGGATAGTTTGGGATTAGTATTGAAGTTATTGTTATCAATTTATTCATTTATCATTTCATGCTATAAGAATTTCATGTGTTTTCCTTGTTCTTTGAGTGTGGACTATACTCAAATATAGATTGCACACTTAAAAGAATTATGAAGAGATGTTACCAAAATTTCTATATTTAGAAATAAAGATGTGGATAATGTTAGGAAAAATAATTGTAGGAAAACCTCAAATGAGATAAGGCATACCCTTTAATATTGGAGTGATATGGCAAACCTAGAAAACATACCAACAATGCATTTATCATACTAAATATACAATTACAATTGAATCTTATTTAATGTAGCAAGTTCTATAACACTCAAGAGGTTTAAGAACCTCGAGTGACGTGGACACATGCCATTCATAAGATGTCTATTAAGACATCTCATCCATTAGAATTAAAAACTCAATTTTACTAATGCAGGAAAAGTGTAAAAAAAGGTCTCTTATTTTGAAAATGGTAAAATGACCCTAGAAGTAAGCGAGAATGCTCTTAGAATCATGCTGAATAGGCAAATGACTAAAATAATAACACGATTGCATCTAACCCCCTAGCATTCTAGTTTTTACATTTTCCAAGTGTTGCTAATGCAATGGAAAAGAAGGACCAACTTGCAATGAATGCTATGAAGACAAATGCATTAAATGCGATGCTTAAGGAAGGAATGTTACCTTGAAGAAATGTCTATGATACATGGATGCTCCTCCCCAGTGTTCAATATCTTATCATGGCAATTATCACTAAAATGCGATCTACCATTGGGGGGTCTCTATAATGGTGCTAGGCTATTTAACATTTCTTATCAGTATTGTTGCCTATAAACATTTGTGGCATTATACTCTTGAGACATAATGGAATTTGGCAACAATGAGTAGTGGACTTTTCGAAGTTAGCATTAATAGAAAATGGTATGTTGTTTTCATTGGTAAGTGACTAGGGGTGTATGAATTATAGGCAAATTATAGCTTACAGGTCACCAGCTATAGTGGTGCCCTGTTTAAAGTCATACTCGTCTAAGGAAGAAGCGAAGATGACATATATTGGATGGGTTCTTAAAAAGGATTGCCCAATGAATAGAAGACATTTCTACCCCTTTTCTAAGCATTATGTAGTCTTCATTGGCATATCCCAAGTGTTTATGAAACTTGATTGGCTGTGGGGAGAGGGGAGTAATTGGAGCTTACTTAACCTCCAAACTTCCAATGAAATATCCACCTTTTTGCAGCATCTTACTAGCAACATCTCCTCAACTAATGGGTCCAACAAAACGGGACTTAGATAGGGAATTGCCATTGAAGGTGGTTTGGAGTCATTGACTAAAGATAACCTTGTCCTTGACAATGGGGACACGTCTGGTGGCAACAAGTGGATGCAGGGCTTTGTGGCAAGTCTTGGTGTTGCACTCTTATAAGTTGCTCTGGAGTTAGAGTATTTAAAGTGAGAAGATTAATTTTGCATGGAATTTCCATGTAATAGAAGTAGTTGATATTATTAGAGTAGTTGGAATCAAGTTGCTAAATACTATGAAAAGAAGTTGACTTGGAAAAAATTTTAGTTCCACCTCTCCTTGCCCTTCAAATTTAGGTTGTTTTCATAATTTTTCCCACATTATTTTGTCAAATTTTGAATAATTTATCGTCTACCTCATTTACACATGACAATCTCACAGCTTGTCACATATCTCAAGGTCTAAAACTGAAGCCCCCCCAAAGACACCATAGTGTCCCCCATTTAATGCACTTGTTGATTAGTGATGGAATGTCTATTGATAAAAGTTGAATTGTTTTGCAAGATTAGTTCTTTGATGTGTACTAGAATGATGTTAGGGCATTTGTTAAGAGAATTAGAAACTTTGCTAACTAGGAGGAGTTAATGAATATCCATGTAAAAAGTGTGTAAATATATTTTGCTAACAATTATATATAATGGAGCTATACATAATAGATAATAGATTCAATCCGTTTTACATAAATTGAAGTTTTCATGGTGAAGATGATTGTTTAGCTACCAAATTATGTAGAGAACTTTTTAATGACATAGATAAAATGGTTGATATCATATGTGTGACTTCATTGGTCCTAATGTTATTTATTAAATAGATAGAATTGATAATGATGTGAATGAAAAAACCTCATGGAAGGACACAAGATATAACCAATACTCTAATGAATTGTATACAAAAGTTAAAACTAAATTATATCTTGAATGTTACAATATTTTCATTGCTAAACCTTTTAATTAAACTTATGCATTTGAAAGTATTACACAAATGGACCAATAAATTGTTCAATTCTCTTTTAAATTTATTAAAGGAAACACTTCCTAAGACTAACAAATTATCAGGATCTCGTTGCGATGTAGAGAAATAGTTAAGTAAATTAGGATTAGGGTATGAGTTAATTCACATTTGTAAATGTGATTGTGCTTTTTTTTAGGGGGGGCATACTATAGAGGAGAATTGTCTTATTTGTGGAAGAAGTCATTAGGTTGAAAAAATATCAAATGAAAGAAAAAGAGCCTCACATAGTATTAAGGTATTTTTCCATTGACCCCTAGACTAAAATGATTGTACAAATCGAGGTATATGATATCAGATATGAAGTGATATCATATAAGGCGATCAAGGGAGGAAGGGGCAATGCAACATCCAATTTCTAGGGAAACTTGGTAGGACTTCAACAAATGCAAGCCTGGTAAGACTTTGACTTCAAATATGTGTGTGGTTGGCAAGTTCACACTATAATAGTTATGATTGTACGTAAAACTTCAATTAATTAATTTCTTTCACCCTATTTTTTTAAAAATAAGATATGGTCTTTTTTAGATTTTTAAGTTATGAAATATACAATTATTAAGCATATTTTCTTTCTTTTTGATGGCTTCTTTAGAATCTATATTTAATTCTAAAATACTAATAAGTTATATTAAATTGATTGCTACTTGGGAAGCACATTTTTATCATACCATTAAAAAAACTTTCTTTTTGTAAGAAAAAAGAATTTTTATTATTAATATCTTAGTATGGAGTATGGAGGATGCAATAATTTCTAAAATAATTAATCATGTGCTGATTATTATTAATAAAAATTAATTTTTCAAAATTTAATTGGAAAATGAATTTATATTTTTTGTAGAAAAAATATAGTAAATTTCTTAAGAAAACTAAGTATTAGAATTAATTATTCCATGTTATTAAAAGATATTTTTATTTAAAATTATAAATATTTATTATTTATAATTCTAACTTTGATATGACAAAATTTTTCAAAATGCAAAAGAAAATAGGAAAAGAACTGATGAAGAAAAGTAAAATTTGAATATCTTCTTTTCGTGTCACTTTTGATAGAAATTATAATTCAAATTTTCATTTTTTTGTTAAATGATTGTTTTGTTGAATTCCGTACATCGTTAAAGTATATGCTAAAGAAATTATGAAGAAGTTTTTTTTTTTTTTGCATTAAAGGTATTAAAAATATTTTTTTGTGTTCTACAAATAATAAAAGTCTATTTTTTATGCATAAAAAATAGAGATATAAAATCAATTATTTACCTTTGGTCCTTTCCTTCAGAATCTCGCATGTGTTTATGTGTATCAAGTAACTTCCACTCCTATTATTACCAAAAAGAAGATGAATATTCTAACTTCTAATTTCCAATGTTAATCATCGATTAATTTTAGAAAATAAAACAAATTGCACCTTGGGCACCGCACAATTTATATTTTTATCAATTTATTATTGTTATTGTTGTTGTTGTTGTGGTTGTTGTTGTTGTTCAGATTTTTTTTTTCATATTTAAGTTTCAAATTTTGCATTTTTATGACAAAAAATAAATAAAATAAGCATAAGGGATTAGTTTAAGTTTTATCTCAATTCGGTGTAGTTGTTAAAAGTGTTACTTAAGTAGATATATTGTTGAATTGATTAAATAATTTTTTCTTCATTTTATATTCGGTCTTGACATATTAAATTAATAATGTTCAATAATACCAAAAGAAAAATTAATAACTTTCAATCACCCAATTTGAATTTCTTTAATTAATTTATGTAGTAGTGCATTAAAGTACATCTTTATAAAAAAATAACATAAAATTTTATTTGCAAAGTTGTACATAGCAATTGATATTAAATATATATTGGGAAAGAAAATTTGCAACATATATAATGTATTTAATACAGAATTATAAAATGACTTTAAATTTTATTTACTATCGATATAAAATATTTTATATTATCAATAAATAAAAAATATTATTATAAAATAATAATAAGAATAAGAATCATTAAACCATATTGTTAAACTAATCAACATATGTAATGTGCATCTTTTTTCTTCAAAATAATCATTAAATTAATCAACTATAATTCAGAATAATAAAAAAATATCGTAATATTGTAGGCCGTGGAATACACAGGCTACATTCTAATTTGTTATATGTTTAATAAAATAATTATATTTATATTTTATAATTAATAAATCATATTTATTATAATTTTTAAATTTATGATAAGAATGAAAAAATTAAAATATTCATTAGTTCACTTGAGTGCATAATATTGTATTTCTATTTATAAACGATATAGAAAGTCATTTTTATTAAAGAGAGATATAGGTAAATAATTTTTTATAATTTATAAAAAAATAGAACTTTTTAACTTCTGATATTTTAAAAATTAATAACCGATTCAAACATGTCCTAACTACTCCTGTCAATCAACATATTTCCCTCTCCCTCTTAGTATATCCTCGTGGAGCCATTGTTGTATTTAGATATAATTTTATTTTTTTATTTTTAAAAATTATTTTCTTATTCCTAAAAATTATTTATATATTCAAGAAAAATCAAAATTAAAGGGTGATTGATATTGTAAATAAAGAAATATTTTATTTAATTATAAAACTGATATTTAAAATAAGAAAATAAGTTTAAAAAATAATTAACTTTATTTCTATTTTTCTATTTTTAAGTTATATATTTAAAGAATAATTTTTAAAATAGATTCTAAAAATAATTTTTTGTACTTTTAAAAATAATAAAAAACTATTTTAAAAAATAAAAAACAAACAAACCCTAAAGATGTGTTTGGATATGTTTTTGTTTGTGTGTTCTTAAAAATTATTTTTAAAAATTATTTTCTAATTAAAGAAAAATAAAGAATAGAAGATGATTGGTATTGTAAATAAAAAAATATTTTATTTAATTACAATATTGATATCCAACAAGAAAATAAGTTTAGAAAATAACTAAAAGTTATTTTTATTTTTCTATTCTTAAGTTATATATTTAGACAGTTGTTTTTAAAAATAGATTTTAAAAATAAGTTATCAAGTAGGCTCTTTTATTTTTAAAAATAAAAAACTATTTTTAAAAATAGAAAACAAACAAATCTTTAGTTTTTTTATAAAACATCTTTTTATAAAAATATAGTTTTAAATTATCAAGATAGTAAAAAATAATTGATATATTTAATAATAAATACAATGAATTTAGTAAAAGATAATTTTTCTTTTTTCAACCTTTTTTTTAAAAAGGAAGTTATTTTTCTCTACTATTATAACTCTAGGGATAATTTCCTTTAGTTGTCAATTGTAGAGATATAAAGTGCTTCTTTGTTTATATATAAGAAAATAATTTTTTTAAAAAAATCACCTTTTAAAAAATAAATGGAGCTATAATCTCTCCTCACCCTTTTATAATAATAATAATAATAATAATAATAATAATAATAATAATTTTTATGAGGAATTTTAAAATGTTCTAGATTAAGTCATTTACAAATCAACATGTAATTAAAATAATAAACTAATAACATATTTTTTCTTGCTTCAATAGCTTTTAATATTTGGCAATTACATTAGCCCTGATTAAGCTAAAATCAAACTACTAATAACATTTAAATGTAATTAGAAATATTACTTTATAATAATGTATATTTAAAATCTTCTTCTTAATTCATTAATACAAAATTATGTTTTAATGTCGGATGTTTAACATATCTAATGTTGATTATTACTTAATGTATACACATGATTGCTGTATATTAAACCATTTCATATTGATCATATAATTGACATGAAAAAGTTTACCACATTAATTTTATTAAAAAATAATATTTATTCTTGTAAATATATTTTATTTTTTTTACATTTTACATCAATTTTTAACAAAAAATTGACATAAAATGTTTACATAGTTTTTTTTTAATGTTAGCTTTTCAATTTTTTGCCATAATATTTACAGAAAAAATTACATAAATCTAGCATTTAGAATATTTATAATAAGAATTAAATAAACCTAGCATCCTGTTAAAAATTTGTAGTTTAAGTTAAAATTTTTGAAATATAATAGTTTCACACTTGATTGTCTATTTGGGAAAATTTTATATAATTTTTTAAGATTTATCTATTTGCAAAAAAAATAAAGGTGTTTACCTTTCTTGGAATCGTAAAAAAACTACTTTCATGAAATTTTTTAACTTTTTTTTTCATTTCTTGTCATTGTTTAGCTGATTTTAAACCTTCTTATAATATTTTATCAAACACATATTATGCATATAAAATTTAGATACAATCTCAAGAATTATATAAATGAAATATAAATAAAAAAACTCTTTAAAAAACTAAATGAAAATGAGAGAAATGGAAGAGAAGATTTAAAAAATAAAAATAAGAAAGACACCTCTTATATTTTGAATCCACTTTATGATTGATACTAATTAAAGGAGTATTGATAGTTCATTGATGAAGTTGTTTTAAAAATCTTTTTAAAAAAACTTATGCAAAAAATGAGAGAAATTGAAAAGACAAAGATTTGAGAAATTGAAATGAGAAAAATGTTTGCTATATTTTGAATCTACTTCATACTTAATACTAGTTGAAGGAGTATCATTAGTTCGCTAACTTGTCGTGGAGGAAAAAATAAAATATAATGTCTTGTAGAGGGAGTTGGAGAGAAACAAAGAATAAGCTTGAAAACAAATAAAAAGGAGAGTAAAAGTAATAATAAAAAATAAAATTTTCTTTATAATTAGGATGATTAATTGTAAATCAATAGGAAATAAAAATTTAATTTTCACTTATTAAATTTATAATGTCTATTAAAAATAAAGAACAAATTTTGCAATTATTATTTATAAAATTGTTAAATTCGGCTTAACCTGACTCTTAATACTTGAAACTATTATTAACTAGATTTACACATTTATTCTAAATTGAATTAATACTAATGATTGATTAGTTACTTGTTTTGATTAACCCACACCATTGGCTTAACTATATTTATAAGTTAAGTAATCAAATTATAAGTAAATTTGATTGCGAAACCCTTTATACTTGATTCTCCTATTCTGTTAGTTTGGATTTAATTCTACTTTCAATTTTTCATTTAAAATTGTTTTTAAAAATCCTCCTTGTTTTCATTCTGTTTTGTTTTGAATACAATTCGAATTTACTCTTTTAGTATATATTTGAATAAATTTGGTATTTAATTTTAATCTGATCATTCTTTATCCTAGAATTCACTGTTGATCGTAGATAGATTGTTTGTGACCTCCGGGGTCGAGCTTTTCTCCACCGAACAAACAAAAAAACAGCAACAAAATATTGACAAAGACTTCAATGACGAATGTAATTTTCATCAAGCCCATTAAACATGGTTAGTTCAAAAAATTTGAACATTTTTCTGCCAGTAATTTTATATCGTGTCTTTTTTATTTTAAAAAATAAACAAAGCCTTTTTTTTACTATAAAAAAGAGTAAATTACGTTGGTTTTCCTGAATATTTAATTTAATTACATTCAATATCTCCCATTATTCAAAATTATTCACATTATCCACCTCTTTGAAGTGTTTCCATTATTATAAAATATAATGATATTAATTTTCCAACTATAATTATTTTTCTAATATCATCCCTCATGACTACAAGATTATTGTCTCATATTTTTATATATAAATGTTGCAATATAATTATATATAAATAAGAGAGTATGTTTATTCTTAAAAAAATAGTACATTTATATATAAAAATGTAGTAAAATAAGTTTCTATTCACAAAGAGCAACATCAAAGAAGGAATTACAGTTAAAAAATTTAATACTATTATATTTTATAATAGAAGAAATGCTTTAAGAGGTGAATGTGTATATTTTTAAAAAAAGAAAAATATCGAGTGCAATTAAATGAAACTTCAATTGAGGTGGATATAATTTTTTTTAAAAAAGAACTTATTTACCCAATTCTACGTTTTGAACGGCGAGTTGGATCCCCACACCAAATTTGTAATAGGCAACTATGGAAGTTGTTAAGAAGTATGATTGCCAAACATTGAATGCATTGAAGCAACAACATGCACTATTCTCCGGAGCCCACGGCTTTGTATCATTGCCCCCACCGCATCCGCCCTATCAAACATTAATAATGGGTATTGGTCTTCATGTTAATTAGGGATGGGCAAATTTCGATTTTAATCAATTTTATTTTGTAAATTAATTAATTATTTTAAATCAATTGTCTCCTTAAATATATTATAACTGACCGAAACTATTATTTAAATTATTGTTAATCAAATTAATCGGTCACAAATGATTGAAAGTGATTTAAAATAGTTAATCATTTTAATCTTTTTTTAGCATGTAGGAAAGTTTTTAGGTCTTCTATCCCTTCATATTTCAAATAAAGTATAAAAAAATGAACAACTTATAATGAATTTCGCCTGATTTTTATATTTTAGTGCCTATATTTTATTTAAAATTTGGTGAGATAAATTTATATTTGAATAAGTGTTAAGTTTTTTTTTTAAAAAAAAGAGGAAGATATTTGAGAGCAAGATTTTGAGATTGAAAAATGGCTTATGAAGGTTGAGGGAATGAAGAGATAAATAACAAATGACCTTGAAAATACACTATATAAAATAAATTCTTAAACTCTACAATAATTTGGTTGGTTATGGTTTAATATGGGTGAAAATTTTTAAACTTACAATCGACCGAAAAAATTGAAATGATAGAAAAAGTTCCAATTTAAACCAATTGAATATTTTGCCCACCCCTAATGTTAAAATGGTTTTTCTATTATAATCAAACAATTTAAACCGATCGAATATAAAATAATTCAGTTGATTTAAATCGATTTGTAATATTTTGCCCACCCCTAATGTTAATCAACCCTATCATCAAAACAAACAAACAAATAATAGAAAAAGTTCCGATGATATTGATTTTATTTTAAAAAATTTGGGTGCATGAATGAAAACCATACGCTGTGATTCTTATAAATCCAAATTTAATTAATATTTCATAAACTTTAATTTAAAACTAATTTCACTACAAATTTCCACAACTTATTATGGTATGGTCTTGACACATGTTCGATCTACCCACTCATCATAAACAAACTATGCATTTAGATTCTTCACCAAATCAGTTTGATCTACTTCTAACACGCAAGGTGAACCCAAACATTAGAAGAATAGTTTTACCTTCATTTTTTCTAAGGATTTTTTTTCGGTAGTAGTTTTTTTAAGGACTTGTGTGATTTATAAAAAAGTACCACTGGACATGCTTCTGAAAAAATACTTCAAAGAGATATCCTCTCTCTTTCAAGATAGATCTCAGCAAACTATAAGGCTCATCTAATATACGAAGGTGTGTTTCTTGAAAAGTAATTAAACAGTTTTTTAATGAAAAAAATTATAACTTTTCATAAATATTATGAGTATTTGAAATTATAATTTTTTCATACAATTTTATAAGAAAATTTTAATATGACTGATTATATTTCTAACACAAAAATTATTGAAGGCTGCATAAAAATATAATTTTTTATTAAAAATTTCTATAAAATTAAAAAAAGATTGTAAGAAGTGAGATAGCATGAAGCAAATCCCAACAAGCATGTGAATATTTCCTCTCGAAAACTTCATATGTATTAATAGGCATTAATGGAGAAATTATTATATTCAGAGGGATTGTGAACAACATGAACCGGATCAAAATTCAAGAAGATGAGCTGTGTTAACATGTTGAGTTATTTTAGTCATTAACCTAGTAATAGTAAATAATAAATAAATAATTTATTATTAAATATTTAATTTTTATATAGACATTAAAATAATAATTTTGATATATTAAAATTATATTTTAATATATAGATATTAAAATTATATATATGAGCAATATAAAATAATTTTTAATATTAAAATTAATAAATTTATATATTTAATATTGTCAATATATATTATATAAGTTTATCAAAATAAATAATAATATTAAAAATTTAAATAAATATTTTTTATATTAATTTTAAATATATTATATACATATATATATAATATAATACACTATTATTTATTATTATATATAAATTATTATAATTATTTTTATTAATATATTATTTATATAATTATTTTATATATATGATAATATATAAATTATTAAATATATTTACTTTTATATATAATACTTTGAACTTGATCAACATATATTTAATAATATATATTTACTTTATTAAATAAAATAAATATATAAAATAGATATATAATTTAAAATTTTTGATCAATATAAAATTTAAATTATTTTATTAAATGTATATATTATTAAATGCAAATTCATGCATTTACTAACATTTAATAATATATATTTATTTTATTAAATATATATTTATTTTTATATATAATATATATGATTCATTGACATATATAATAAAATTTAAAGTTATAATAATATATAATTATATTTAATAAAAAATAAATTTTAATTAATTAATAATATAAAATTAATAATAAATAAATAATTAATATGATAATAATAAAAAATATAATATATTATAAAAAACTGTTTAAACTTACCTGATAAATGTTAACTTAGGACTAAAATTAATATTATAATAATCTGACATAGACCCGAATTAATAAAAAAATAGTTTGATTTAGGATTAATTCAACGTATAATTTTTATCCGTTATTATCCGTTAAGTTAGCTTGATAGAATTGACTTAACCTATTTTGACAAGTATAATGAACGTAACAAACGTTCCCTCTGAATTTCCAAGGTGAAGGCGAATACTTTATACATTAGGTAGAGAAATAATAAATGCAATTTATACACGCAAATGCATTTATTATATATGAATGACTTAATTAGAAGCTTGATGTATGACACGCTGGAATAGTCTATGAGTACAGCAATCAACATATTTCCCTCTCCCTTTTAGTATATCCTCGTGGAGCCATTGTTCCCGAATTAGCAATAAAAAATGTTTAGAGTGTATTTAGATATAATTTTATTTTTATATTTTTTAAAATTATTTTCTTATTCCTAAAAATTATTTTTGCATTCAAGAAAAATTAAAATTAAAAGGCAGTTGATATTGTAAATAAAGAAATATTTTATTCAATTACAAAATTAACATTTACAATAAAAAAGTTCAAAAATAATTAAAAATTAATTCTATTTTTAAGTTATATATTTAAAGAAAAATTTTAAAAATAGATTTTGAAAATAAGTTCTTCTATTTTTAAAAATAAAAAATAAAAAATTATTTTTTAAAAACAGAAACCAAACAAACCCTTAGAATGTGTTTGGATATGTTTTTGTTTGTGTGTTTTTAAAAATTATTCTTAAAAAATATTTTTAAAAACTATTTTCTTGTTATTAAAAATTATTTTCAATTTAAAGAAAAATAAAAAATAGAGGATGATTGGTATTGTAAATAAGAAAATATTTTATTTAATTACAATACTAATATCCAAGCAAGAAAACAAGTTCAAAAAATAATTAAAAGTTATTTCCATTTTTCTATTTTTAAGTTATACATTTAGAGAGTAGTTTTTAAAAATACCTTTTAAAAATAGGTTATCAAAAAGGTTCTTTTATCTTTAAAAATAAAAAATATTTTTATAAATATAAAACAAACAAACCTTTAGTTTCTATGTTTTTTTATAAAAATATTTTTTTTAAAAATATAATTATAAATTATTAATATAATAGAATATGATTGATATATTTAATAATAAATATAATGAGTCTGGTAAAAGATAATTTCTCTTTTTTCAACTTTTTTTTTCAAAAAGGAAGTTATTTTTCTTCACTGCTATAACTCTAGAGATAATTTCCTTTAGTTGTAAATTGTAGATATATTTGGTGCTTCTTTGTTTGTATATAAGAAAATAATTTTTTTTATAAAAACTATCTTTTAAAAAATAAATGGAGCTATAATCTCTCTTACAATAATAATAATAATAATAATAATAATAATAATAATAATAATAATAATAATAATAATAATAATAATAATAATGTTTATGAGAAATTTTAAAATGTACTAGATTAAGTCATTTACAAATCAACACGTAACTAAAATAATTAACTAATAACATATTTCTTTTTGCTCTAACAGCCTTTGATATTTGGCAATTACATTGGCCCTGATTAAGCTAAAATCAAACTACTAATAACATTTAAATGTAATTAGAAATATTACTTTTTAATAATGTATATTTAAAATATTCTTCTTAATTCATTATTACAAAATTAACTTCTAATGTCGGATGTTTAACACATCTAACGTCCATTACTACTCAATGTATACACAAGATTGTTGTATATTAGACCATATTGATCATATAATTTACATGAAAAAGTTTACCATATTAATTTTTATTAAAAAATAATATTTATTCTTTTAAATATGTTTTATTTTTTAAAATTTTATGTCAATTTTTAACAAAAAATTGACATAAAATGTTTATATAGTATTTTTTTAATATCTTTTTAGTTTTTTGTCATAATATTTATAGTAAAAATTAAATAAATTCAGTATCTAAAATATCTATTATAAGAAATATATAAACCTAGTGTCTCGTTAAAAATATATAGTTTGAGTTAAAAATTTTGAAAGGTCATAGTTTCATACTCAATTGTCTATTTAGGGTAAATTTTATGTTAATTTCATATAATTTTTTAAAATTTATCCATTTGCAAAAAATAAAGGTGTTTACCTTTCTTGAAATCTTAAAAAAACTATTTTCATGAATTTTTTTCAATTTTTTCAAATTCTTGTCATTGTTTAGCTGATTTTAAACTTTCTTATAATATTTTATCAAACACATAATATGCATCTAAAATTTAAATACAATCTCAAGAGTTATATAAATGAAATATAAACAAAATTATCTTAAAAAAGACATAAAAATGAGAGAAATGGAACATAGGAAGATTTTAAAAAAAAAAAAAAGAAAGACACCTCTTATATTTTGAATTTGCTTTATGATTATTGCTAATTAAAGGAGTATTGATAGTTCGTTAATGAAAATGTTTTAAAATTTTCTAAAAAGACCCATGCAAAAAAAATGAGAAAAATGGAAGAGATGATGATTTGAGAAATAGAAATAAAAAAGATATCTCTTATATTTTAAATCCACTTCATACTTGATATTAGTTGAAGGAGTATCATTAACTCATTAACTTGTGGTGGAGAATAGAGTGAGATATGATGTCTTGTAGAGGGAGTTAGAGGGAAATAAAGAATAAGCTTGGAAACAAATAAAATGGAGAGTAAAAGTAATAATAAAAAATAAAATTTTCTTTATAATTAGGATGATCGATTGTAAATCAATAGGAAATAAATATTTAATCTTCACTTATTAAATTTATGATGTCTATGAAAAATAAAAAATAAATTTAGCAATTATTATTTATAGAATTGTTAGATTCAGCTTAACCTAATCCTGAATGCTTGAAACTATTATTAACTAAATTTAGACATTTGTCTTGAATTGAATTAATAATAAGAATTGATTGATTACTTGTTCTGATTAACCCACATGTTGGCTTAAGGATATTTATAAGTTAAGTAATTAAATTATAAGTAAATTTATTCAATGTTAATGAGAAATCTAATAATTGGATTGTGAAACCCTTTAGACTTGTTTCTCATATTCTATTAGTTTGGATTTAATTCTACATTCAATTGTTCATTTAAAATTGTTTTTAAAAATTCTTCTTGTTTTCATTCTGTTTTGTTTTGAATACAATTTTAATTTACTCTTTTACTATATATTTGAATAAATTTGGGATTTAATTTTAATCTGATCATTCTTTATCCAAGAATTCACTGTTAATTGTAGATAGATTGTTTGTGACCTCCAGGGTCGAGTTTTTCTCCACCGAACAAACGAAAAAACAGAGCAAAATATTGACAAAGACTTCAATGACGAATGTAATTTTCATCAAACCCATTAAACATGGTTAGTACAAAAAATTTAAATATTTTTCATATTATCCCATTTTCTGCCAGTAATTTTATATTGTGTTTTTTTTTATTTTCAAACATAAACAAAGCCTTTTTTTTTACTATAAAAAAGGTAAATTACGTTGATTTTCCTAAATATTTAATCTAATTACATTCAATATATCTCATTTTTCAAAATTATCCACATTATCCACTTCTTTGAAGTGCTTCCATCATTATGAAATATAATGATATTATTTTTTAAATTTTATTCTTTTTCTAATATCATCCCTCATGACTACAAAATTATTATCTCATGTTTTTATATATAAATGTTGCAATATAATTATATATAAATAAGAGAGTATTTTTATTCTTAAAAAAATAGTACATTTATATATAAAAATGTAGTAAAATAAATTCTGATTCACAAGGGGCAGCATCAAAGAAGGAATTATCACTACAACAAAAAGCAGCAACAATGACGACACTTTTAGCGACGACAAAATTTCGATCATCGCTAAAGGTATTTCCGACGACAAAGTCGTCGGTAAAAAAGGCAAAACTTTTTAAAGGGAATTGGAAATGTAGGCGGGAAGAATTAGGCTTTTAGCGACGACAAAATTCGTCGCTAAAAGCCTAAAAAAATTTGGGCGGAAGAATTTGTCCTTCAGCGACGACACTGTCATCGCTGAAAATGCAAGGCTTTCAGCGACGACACTGTCATCGCTGAAGGCCTAAAAGTTTACGGCAGAAAAATTTGGCCTTCAGCGACGACAGAGTCGTCGCTAAAAGTCTCGCATTTTCAGCGATGACTCTGTCGTCGCTGAAGGGTGAACCATCAGCGACGACGTAGTCATCGCTGAAAGTCCCCCATTTTCAGCGACGACTCTGTCGTCGCTGAAGGGTGCACCATCAGCGGCGACAGAGTCATCGCTGAAAGTCCCCCATTTTCAAAGACGATAATGTCGTCGCTAAAAGCCTTGTCTGAATTCCGAGACAAGGCTTTAGCAATGACATTGTCGTCGGTGAAGGCCAAACTTTCAGCGACGACAATGTCGTCGCTGAAAAAAAATTCAGTCGTCGCTGAAAGCCAAAGGCTATTTATTCACGGCGCCTCCTCCCTCCTCATTTGCGCGTTTGAAATTTCTAAACTTGAGGTAAGTTCCTGAACTTTCTCTCTCTTTTAATTTTTTTTAATTTTAGCATATTTATTTTTTATATATGTTGATATGTATTAATTTTGTATGTTGTATCTTTTAATTTGTTAGTTATTATTAGCACTTAGCTTATTCATGGAGAGTATTCAGAGTTGATCAGTATATTTTTACCATTGAGGTACGTAAATAAAAAATTATAATTTTTTTATGTACTAATATATTTAATTTACTTAAATAGTTTGCAATGAATTAATGGAATTGACAGTATGTTTAATTTAATATGAAATTTTGTATTATTTAATTTTGTATGTTGTAAATTTTAAATTTATTTATGTAAATTTAACTTAGCATTAATTTTATAGATATAAATTTGATTATTATTATGCATCCCTCAATTTACAATTTTGAAGTATACAATATATGTGTAGATTATTCATTTAGACTAATGTAAGATAAAATAGTTATAATATTTTATTCACAAAATCTAAAATTTGTGATGCAATTTAGAAAACTTCAAACTTATTAGATTTGATGAAATAATATAAGATAGATAATTAGAATAAATATATAAATTTATCTTAGAAAGTAAGAGATTAAAGTAATATAGTCTATTTTTTAATTGAGATTGAAACTTAACAATTCAAATTATATTATTTATACCACATATTAAGAAAAATTTAATTAAACTAGAGACTACATAAAAATAAAACCCTAACAATTCAAATTATGATATTTACATTACATAAAAATAAAAAATTTCAAAACACTAGGAAGTTCGCATGAAAATAACCCCCTCTTGGATAAAACTACATTTACTTAAATAAAGAACTTGAATTGTGCATCTTATAAATAATATACACCTTATAAAACTAAACTTACTTAAATTTACAACTAGAAAGTCCATTAACAAAATCTAAAATTTGTGATGCAATTTAGGAAACTTCAAACTTATTAGATTCGACGAAATAATGTAAGATAAAAAATTAGAATAAATATATAAATCTATCTTAGAAAATAAAAGATTACAATAATATAATCTCTTTTTTAATTGAGATTGAAACTTAACAATTCAAATTATATTATTTACACCACATACTAAGAAAAATTCAATTAAACTAGAGACTACATAAAAATAAAACCCTAACAATCCAAATTATGATATTTACATTACATAAAAATAAAAAATTTCAAAACACTAGGAAGTTTGCATAAAAATCACCCCCCTTTTGGATAAAACTACATTTACTTAAATAAAGAAGCTGAATTGTGCATCTTATAAATAATATACACCTTATAAAACTAAATTTACTTAAATTTACAACTAGGAAGTCCGTATTCATAGTATACACCTTTCTATAAAGAAGCTGAATTGTGCACCTTATCAATATAGTAAAGTAGGTTATACTTTTGAATTCCCACAAACTTATTGTGAAACATAACAGTTGTTATGAATATTTAAAAAAAATCAATAATCTACATAATAAGTTACGTAAATAACAGTACTGACACTTAAACAACGATACTCATAAATTGTTGTATCGTTAATTTTAATTATTGTAAATATATTTTTACAATAATTTAAAATAGAACTACATTTGCATTTAAATTATAAGCTTAGATCCGTTCAAGGGTTGGTTATTTTCTGAACATCAATCAACCCTTGAATTATCCTGAAAAGTTGGACAGTTTGGGATATTATCATGTAGTTATTATTAATAATTTATCGGGCTCTTGTTTGATATTATGGAAATATCTTAGCATCCTAACTGTTCTCCGAGTATAAACTATACATGCGTATAGTTTAGGCACTTGGAGAACCATAGGGAGATGCTACCGAAATTTCTGCACGAATCAATTGATGAGCGTGGATAAATTGGAGAAAATAATAACTATAGAAATATCTCGAATAGGATAGGACCCTACCCTTCAAAGTTGGAATGATACGGTGCATTTAGGGTGATTGTCAAATATTAATCAATACACTTTATTTCACCTAAAGCAATTTCCTTCCTGTTCAGTGATACAATGTCTGTCGATAAAAGTTAGATACATCTACCAAATCGATTGTCGGATGAGTATTGGAATGGTGCAGTAAGATTTGTTCAAAGAGCCAAAAACTTTGCCGATGAAAAGGGTTTGGTAAGATGTCCATGCAAAAAGTGTGTGAATTTAATATTCCAGACATTGCTAACATTGGAGGCACATATTATAGATAATGGATTTCATCCATTATACATAAATTGGGTACACCATGGTGAAGCAGATGTTTCGACTTCTAGAGGAACTAGTGGGATATCTCCCAACAATAGAGATGAGCTGGCAGATATTATACATGATTTCATTAGCCTTGAGGCACTTGAAGTTGATTTTCACAATGACGAGTACAGGGGTGAGAATGCGGCTGACGAAGACATTGGAACAAAATATAGTAACTGTGATAACCTATTCGAGCAAGTAGAAACAGAGTTGTATCCAGGCTGCACAACATTTTTAGCATTGAACTTCTTAGTGAAACTTATGCATTTGAAGGTTCTGCATAAGTGGACAAACAAGTCATTTGATGCTCTTCTTCGGTTATTAAAAGAGGCACTTCCAAACGATAATAAATTGCCTGAATCATACTATGGTGCAAGGAAATGGCTCAACAAGTTAGGATTAGGGTATGAATCAATCCATGTATGCAAACATGATTGCGCACTTTTTTGGAAAGATCATGCTTCTAAAGATAATTGTCCAATTTGTGGGAAGAGCCGATGGGTAAATAAAACTACAAAAGGAAAGAAGGTGCCCCAAAAAGTGGTTCGATATTTTCCTTTAACTCCTCGATTACAGCATCTGTATCGGTCGAGACATACTGCAAAGAACATGATATGGCATCACACTAGAAAATCAAAAGAAGAGGGGGTAATGCGACATCTCGTGGATGGAAAAGCCTGGCAGGAGTTCGATAAGAGGTATCCTAATTTCTTCGCTGACCCACAAAACGTCAGGTTGGGTTTAAGTGCAGATGGATTTAATCCTTTTGGTGATAGGAACCTATCATATAGCATGTGGCCAGTGGTTATGACTACTTATAACTTGCCACCATGAGTATGCATGAACCAATCTTTTTTCATATTGACCCTATTCCCAGGGCTGCAATTGCCAGATAAAGATATCGATGTGTTCTTACAGCCGGTCGTAGAAGAGTTGAGGGATCTCTGGGAGAGGGGAGTTGAAACTCGAGATGCGAATACAAATACGGTGTTCAATATGCGGATAACATTACTTTGGACTATAAATGATTTTCCTGCTTGACGTAGTCTATCCGGGTGGAGCGGGCAAGGATACAAAGCATGTCCTACATGTAATTTGGATACTCCGTCGATTCGAGTTAGAGGAAAAATAGCTTACGTTGGTCATCGTCGTTGGCTTCCAAGAACTCACACATGGAGAAATAGGAAAGAATTCAATGGAAGGTCGAAGAGGAGAGCTCCTCCTCGGCCTCTTACCAATAATGTTATCATGGAACAGTTGGGTAAATTATCACAGAGACTTCCAGGAAAACATGCTGAATTTGGTGGTATAAAGTGAAAGAGGGGTGCCGAGGAACTTAATTGGAGCAAGAGAAGTATATTTTTTAATCTTCCTTATTGGCCAACAATGAACTTAAGGCATAACATTGATGTGATGCATGTTGAGAAAAATGTATGTGACAGCATCTTGGGCACATTATTGGAGATTGAGCACAAAATAAAAGATATAGACAATGCAAGATGAGATTTGGCAGACATGAAGATAAGGCCTAACTTGCATCTGTATGAGCAGAGGGGTCAACTTTTTAAGCCGCATGCTGGATATACTCTTAACCAAGAAGAGCGAAAATAATTTTGCCAGTATATAAAGAATGTGAAATTTCCAGATGGGTTTGCTGGGAGTCTTGGTAAGAATGTCATAGATCGTGACCTGAAGTTAAAGGGGTTGAAATCACATGATTGTCATGTTATTATGCAAAGACTATTAGGACCAGGTGTCCGGGCTTTTTTCCCAAAAGAATTATCATATCCACTTGTCGAGTTATGCAACTTCTTTAGTCAAATATGTGCTAGAACTCTCAACAGGAAGGATATTCTACAAGCCAAACAAGACATTATCATAATTTTGTGCAAGCTTGAGAGGACCAGCATTTTTTGACATAATGATTCACTTGGTGATGCATCTGCCAGACGAAGCATTGGAAGGAGGACTCATTCATTTTCGATAGATGTACCCACATGAGAGGTATATAAAAAAGTTAAAGGATTATGTTCGAAATCGTGCTCGATCGGAGGGTTCAATTGCAGAAGGATATATTGTTGATGAGGCATTAACGTTTTTCTCCATGTATTTGGAAGGAGTGGAAAACTAGATTTAACTGCTCTGATAGAAATCAAGATGTAACACCTAGTCAAATAAGAAGGACATTGTCGGTGTTCTGGTCCCAATGTCGACCGATAGGGAAGAAGATTATTTCTCATTTCGATAGGAAGGATCGGGATGTTGCAGTATGGTACATCTTGAATAATTATACTGAGATTGAAAAATATCTCCAGTGAGTATTTTAAACTTTAGTTGTGTTCTTCTCCCTTATGTGATTATAATAGACTAAGATTGTTATGTTCTACAATGAGCATCGATTGGAACTTGAACGAAGTGGTGCTGAAGATTATTGATAACTTAGAGAACCAAATTCCCTCGTGGTTTTACTCGAAGGTAAGGGTTTTTTTCTTCCCAAATCATTGAACGATATCTTAAATATTGTTCATTTCTCTTGTTGATATTTAATTTAATTCTTGGAACAATTGCTACTTTTTTAGATGTACTATTTACATAGGAACGGTTCCCCAGAGGCCACCGAAGAGTTACTATCATTAGCATCCGGTCCCAGTTTCACTAACATGGTATACTCTGCGTGTATTGTGAATGGAGTACGCTTTGTAGCCAAAACTCGAGATGAGAAGCATAAAATGCAAAATAGTGGCATTTCTGTTCCAGGGATTGATGGTAAACATAGTTCTATGGTGTACTGGAAGAAATAATTGAGTTAACTTATTTAAATAAGTATAGTGTGACTTTATTTAAATGCAAGTGGTATGACACTGATCCTACAAAGAAGAAACTTTATACTATACAAGAATATCACAAGTATCTCCATCAATGGACAATGGTACAAGGATTGATCCTTATATACTTGCTACTCAAGCAAAACAAGTGTTTTACACTAAGGATCTCCTTAATGGACCAAATTGGAGGGTCGTCCATAATATGGTGCATCGCGATAGATGGGATTCTACCCAGTGATGGAGATGATTACACAAGACCTGTTATTTCTGCAGGATAGTAACTCGTCTAACTTCAACCTCACAATTGATTTGGGAGATTTCGATCTAGTACATCTAGGTAATGAAAGAAATAGTCCTTCGATCATTCCAACGTACAAGAATGTTGGATCTAGTGCTCATGGAGAAGATGCCTTCCTCGATGATGATGAGAGCCTTGAAGATGAAACAATTGATGATTATATGGATGAGGAGCCCACACAATTTGATAATGAAGGAGAATCCGATGACCATGAGTCTGTTAGGTTCACCGACACTGATTCTAACTAGGGATAAAATAACATATTTGAACTACAACTCATAATTGTGTAAGCATGATTATTAAAATAATAAATGTGATTGCAAAAAGTTGAACCACTTCATCATTCAACTGGACATTGAATTCTTTTTGATTACCTATATAATGTGTATTATTTTAATTATGGCGGATATCGAGGCACGATACCACGGAGGTGATGCTGGAGGCGACCCACCGGAGTGACCCACCCATATTCCATCTCAGTGCGAGGGATTAGGTATTTGTTATTAATTGTGCATACCTAAGCTTGATTAAATATTATGTTTATTTTGTTAATATTTTTCTTTATTAATTGAAGTAGCACCTGCTAGAAAGAGGGGACCGAATAGGTCCCTAAGACTGCACGAGAAGATAGGCAGGGTGGGAGGCAGACCAGTGCCTGTACAGTTAGATACGACTGGTACATGGCATGCGGTTAGTGAGAATGCCAGTCATCTCCTCATGATATCAGTAGCATAATCTGTGCCCACGTCCCGCCCTATTATAAGTCATGGCGGGCTGTACCTTAGGAGATCCGAGATAGAGTTGTGCAGGAGGTTTGCGTAAGTATCCATTTCCTGTTGAATTAATGTCTTTGAGATTGAAATTTCTAAATATATGACTCATAAATTTATTAAATATCTTTTAATGCAGTCCCATTTCAAGTTCCAGGGCATCTCTGAGGGTGATCGGGATAGAGCGCTCTCTAGTTTGATGCGGACTGCTGCCGACCTGTACAGAGATTGGAAGTACAGGTTGAATAAGTTTTTCTTAGAGCATGGAGGTGATCGATACCAGGAGTATGACTTGGATCAAGCTCGATGTTGTGTGCCTCGATCTGTCTCACCGCAGACATGGCAGAGGTGTGTGGACTTCTTTGATAGTGACGAGTACAGGGTAAGTATGACATTTTATGGTATTATGTCAATATTTCATAATTAGTAAATTGTGAACATAAAAATTTAACTTTTTCTTCTTAATTTGCAAGAGTTGTTTGCAAGAAATACAAATAATAGAGCATAGAAGGTCGTGAATGACTGGCATGGGTCAAAGTCTATTGCTGCACATCGCTTTGATAAGGTAATTTAATTTTTTTGTATCTTTTTTAAATGTATCCACTTATTAAATAGCATTACTACCCTTCATCCTTTTTTTCTGTTACAAAAATTGAACAGAGAAATAGAGATACCGGTGAGCTGCAGTCGGTTCCCGATAACTTTAGGGACCGACACACATACAGGTCGAGGGAGTGGGTGCATCCGATCCCTCAGGGGCAACATGTAAGTTATTTGAATTCATATTTTAAATAAAATTTTACAAATATATCTTGTAAGATAGATTTCTTATTAATTTTTTTTAATAATTTAAGGCGAGGATGACTGAGCTCATGACTCAGCATGTACAGTCTAGTGTATCATCCACTAGCTTACCTACGACTCCTGTACAGTTAGATGAGGCTGCTATCGCCGATAAGGTGCTTGGCACTCGTCGAGGGTACAGGAAGGCTGTTGGGCGTGTACTTGCTGGTCAAACTTATCATTCGATGGGGACTTCTAGCACGGGGAGGAGCTCACAGACCGTGTCTCAGGTCGGTGAGTTGTAGGAGCAGTTACACCAGAGTCGGGAGCAGGTTGAGCAGAGCCAGCGATTGATTCAGGAGCAGCAGCGGCGGCTTGATCAGCAGCAGCAGCAGTAGATGTAGCAACAATTTGGGACTTATCTTACTGAGATAAGCTTGATCCTTAGACAGCAGGGTATCGTCCTACCGTCGCCTCCATTTGCTGCTGCTACACCGCCTGGGCCAAGTAGATTTGCGCCTGCACCTATCGCTCAACCGCCACCGTGATTTTATCATCCTCGTAGTCAGGATGATGATGATGACGATGACGATGACGACGACGACGACGACGATCATGGTGTACTATGAATTATTTACACCTCCCTGCTTCCCCATAGTATATTTTGTCTATGTATCTTTATATTTTTTATATGTGCACATTTACATGGATGATGTATATATAGTTTATTCATATAAAAATTATTTTTACCATTGCTTTATGAGTATTAATTTTTTATGTTAGATCAAATTGTTAGACATTATTAATAATACTACTGATATATTATAATTGTATAATTTATATTAAATTAAATTTAAAAAAATTATTAAACAATTCAAGTTAATTAAAATAAAAAATATATTAGATAATATATTATTTGAAATATACGACAATTTGATTTTAAAATTTTTTAAAAAAATCTAAAAAACCTTTAGCGGCGACAATTGTCATCACTATAGGGCAAAATGTCATCGCTGAAGATTAAACTTTTAGTGACGACTTTTTACTTTTAGCGACGACAAAGATCAGACTTTCAGCGACGACAACAGTCGTCGCTAAAAATTTGACTTTTAGCGACGACAAAGTCATTGCTAAAAATTTGACTTTCAGCGATGACAAAGTCGTCGCTGGAAGTCAAATTTTTAACGACGACTTCTACCTTATAGCAACGACAAATGTCGCTGCTAAAAATTAAATTTCAAAATTTTTTGAATTTTGAAATTGTTTTCTATGATGACGTTGTCGTCGCAAAAGGCCTGACTTTTAGTGATGACAAATTGTCGTCGCTAATGGCCTTTTCAGGCACGGACCTATGCCGACGACATTTTTAACGATGACTTTTTCTTTTGCGACGACTGAGAGCTTTTTAGCGACGACAAATGTCGCCGCTAAAAGTCTTTTTTGCTGTAGTGGTATGTCTTGATATTGCAAGTATGATTGTACAGGGTTATCCATGTTTGTGTTGCAATTCTAGACTCAGCTACATATTCGTGACATTTTTGTGCATTCTACATTTTCTAGCATAGGCCATCACATCTTCCCTACATCTTGCCTAACTTTTATTAGGTTTGGAAAGTGAACATTTGCATGCAAGATAAAAAAAACTTGTTACAAAAGGTTTGTACCATTTCAGCCCATATATGAATTAGGGTTGGCAATGGGGCAAAGTAATGACAGATTAGTATTATTCTGTCTCACCCTATAGCTGCGGAGCTTTGTCCCATCCCCACCCCATCCTCAATTACAAGGCAAATTGGTGTCCCGTCCTCGTGATTTGTAAGGCATAAATCATTCACAAGAAAATTCAAAAAAATTTAAAAAAATTAAAAATATATAAATTTTAAATATATACATAACTCATATTTAATATTCAACATAATATAATAGTATTGATTTAAAATCATACATAATTTGTCCAATTAATCTTAAATTCAAAAGAAAATAATTAAAATAAATATTAGTTAAAAATAATTAATAAAAAATAATTAAGATTAAGATAAGTATTTTTTAATTATAAAATTACTATAATGAGCTTATAATAGTATATGTTTTTAAGTATAATAGAAACAATAAAAAATAACTTATTATTTTGTAGCACTACTAGGCAATATTGCCTTATTCCACATAATTGCTCCAAGGTAAAAATTTGCCCCATGCCTTACTCTACAAGGCAAAACTGATACCAAATTCACACCCTATGGGACAAAATCCGCAATATGTTTTTCTACCATCTCTCATATGAATGGACTTAAGCTATAACTTTATGTACCATAAGTACGAATAGTAAAAGACTTGGAGAATTCTCTTAGCAATAAATCATGGTCACATTTATATAGACCTAAGCTATCAATGAATTGGTATTCATGTTCTTTTAGGACTCTAATTCATTAAACTTGTGAAATGTTGGTGGCAAATAACCTTACGAGTAAGGATGTACAGATAGTGCATGAGGAAAAGGAGGTTTAAAATTGTTATCTTCAATTGCTAAAAATTTATGAAAATCATCCTTAGTGAACACAATGCAATAATCATTGTCTTACTCTTTAGTACATATTTTATAGTATGTTGTAACATACCATTGTGCAAATAATCTGCTCGCACTTCGTTGGACTAGAGTACATGAACCTTTGGTTCATTTTATAAAGAATCTTTATGCCTTAGTGATGCTTTCAACTTATTTCCATGCAGGTTTCTAGTTGATGAAGGGATATTTCATACAAAGTGTGCAAGGCACCATTCATTTAGGTTAATGTCTAACTCATTTATTATTAATTTTTTATAAGGTCTTCCAACAAGCAAGCTAAGATAGTGACATTAGTTTAACTGGTTCCTTGCTAGGAGGTTTGAGTAAGTCTTTTATTGGTAACTACTAGACCTTGCTCATTTGACTAAGATGATCTTTGAGTTATCACACTTGCCCCCATTAGAAAGACTAATTTCTAGCACTTGCACATTTCAATTTTTAGGATAAGGAGCACATTCAATTATAAGCTTTTGAATGAAGTCAAAATTAATTGAAGCATTAATTCTATTCAATGAATTTTTACCTTCAAGTGAAATAGATTCATGAGATGCCATTATTGTAAGTGCCTCCCCAGTGAAGTTGCCAAAGTTGTCTTTGTGTTGGATGGTTATAAAAAAGGAGGAGAAATAAGTATAAAGAATGAAATCATATTCTTTAGGTTTTTAAGTGAAGAGAAGTAAGCACTTCATGTTTGCATGAATGGCAAAAAGTAAAAGTTTCCCATTGCTACTATCAATGTATGACTTAGGGCATGATAGCACGTAAAGAATTTTAGCCAAGGTATTCTAGTAAGGTCTTAACATGTGAATTAAGTTAGGATAAGTTCTAGTGATCTTGCCATGGCTAATTAAATTATGTGCATTTATGGGGATGAAATGGGTATCAAGTACATTTAATGCTGGTAGAGTTTAGTATTATATCTTGGGAGAAGTTTAAACATTTACATGATATTTTAGGGGTTGAATCAAGCTTAGGCCAACATAATTCCTTATTTAGGTAAGTCTTTAGTTGAAAATAGGCGTTACAGATTTGTATCCTATGTAGGTTTCATGAAAAAGGAAAGTTTAAGTTGATAAGTCACTGGGTTTCACTAGACAGGCATTGCTCTATCATTTTCAATGTCGTATTTGATAACATTCTTAAGTTCTTGATGCTTATGCATGGCCTAAAGGATCTAAATGTGAATAAGCCATTTTTGGTCGCAAAACCTTACTTCAATTAAAACAATACATTTCATTATAAATTCCCATAGAGTTAGTGGACATAGGTTTTTTGATGCTCCAAAGATGCATGATATCAAGATTGTACTTCCTAACTAGGAAAAGTGTTTTTTAATGATCAATGCCAAACCTTAGAGATTGTTTATAGATCCAAACCTTTGCACAAAGTAAACGTGGAAGGGGTGTGGCTTAGATTTCTATAGAAGATTTTCCTTTCAAAAGATTACTCACTAGGGTTGATGAACTTATTAGGTACACAATGGAAGTAGCCATGTTTTACCTTGATATCACAGTCATGTCTTGGGAATAGGGTATAATTCACCTTGATATTGTGATTTGGACATTATTAGATACCTGATGACAGCATAGCGTACTCTACATTGATATCACAAATATGGTGTAAATTACATGATGAAGGTAGTCCATTTAGTCCTCGTTATCATTGATAGGAATAAAACCCCCTGCTTTGATGCTACAAGTTTGATTATTGTAAGGTGACAAGGGCTTGACATGCTCCTTTTAAGGTTGTGACCTCTTACATGTCATGACCCAATTTCTAAGAGTCATAACCAACATAAAGACATCTAATTAGTGTTATTCTACTAGCAAAAAGGTCTTTACAAGCCTTTAAAATATTTCTAACTCTTTACTACCTAACTTTACTACTAATAATAATAGATATTTATAGAAAATAAAATTTCTATTGCAAGTGCACATGAAAAACTAAAATATAATTTAGATATATAAAAGATTTATACAAAGTTCCAAACTTTTTACAAAGATACTATAATAAACATACAAATGCTAATATAAAAATAGACAGGCTCCTAATTAAAATTATCCTATTATCAATTAGGATCATCTTCAGGATTTGACTCTTCAGATGAGGAATGCAGAGGCTTGTTTACTAAAGTAAAACTACTTGCTACATCTTCTAATGGATGGTTTGGTAAAACAAGATTGACTACAAATAGGTTTGACTCAAAATTTATTCTTTTAATGTTTACAAAATAGTATATAAATGGCTTATGAATAGTCATGTGGAATCTATACTAAAATATAACTAGAAAAGTATCATATGGAGTCAAACGCTCTGGGTGTAGATATCAATTATGTTACCATTCTTAGAATTTGTAAATAAAAAGATTAACAATAGAGTGTGCAAGTATTAATATACTTAGTAAGTGACTATATCTTTCCTTTTCTAGGGAGTTCTCACCTTAATAAATAAAAAACATAAAAATAAGTAATGTAAAATGTAAATATGATATAAGTATTGATTTAATTTAACTCTACTATATCTAATATAACTTCTATGCAAAGCACAAAGGTCTTCCTAACAAATGACAATAATTGGTATATATATTTCTCTTTATATCTTTGGTCCAACCTTATCTTTAACCACCTTAGACACGAAGCCTCTGACCTTATCTCTCTAACTTTTACCACTCATCTCCTTCTTTATGAAAGATATAAATCTTCCCTCTGACAATTTATGTATAGAATGAGTGATGATAAGATGCTGGCTGTAACATCAATTACTCATTTTAAATTCATTAGATATAGTCAAAATACTAACTTTTCCATAAAACCTAGACACATTTATACCTATTTATATTTTATCAATTCTAAAAAATATATTTAAATATGAATTATTACTAACCTTGTAACAAAATTTTCAATTCTTATGTATTCAATTTCATTAACCACATATTATGGTATTTGATGGTAATACATACAACTTTTTCATTCATATTAATAATAATATATAAATCATATAAATAACTAACAACATGATTCTAATATCATCATTCATCCTATACAACCAAATCAATATCTCTACAATTGCAATTGCAATTGCAATTGTTTTGTATATATCATGATTTAGTGCCTTTAAGGGCCTTCAAATTAACTCAAAATTTCATTAGGATTTGTTCCAATATTCTTACATCATATCCAATTAAAATGAACCAAATAAAGTGCCTTAAAATATTCTCTAACAAATGCCCTCTGTTTTGCATTTATTTACTAAATTAGCAAATCAAATTTAGGCCTTTTTGGCCCTTATTATTTTGATGTAAAATTTCTGGTTTTAAGGTCATATTTGAGCCCTAAAATGTTGCATTAAGTTAGCCTAAATAAATTAAAATAATTTATTTTAATTTCAAATTCGAGCTCAATCTCTAGGTTTTTGGGTTAACCAAGCTATTTTTTAATTACCTAGGATTTTAATTTTCTATCAAATTTTCATAAAATTTTTCCAAACTAATTTTTAGGCTTTTTATAATATTTTAACTCATTTTAATGCCTAATATAAGTTTGAAAAAAAAATTAGATACATATACCCTAAATCTATCTTTACAATTTACTTGATTTTATTATTAGGTTTTTGTTAAAGTAGTTTTCTATCCAAAATCTCATCTATATTTTCTTGTTTTATTGGATGTTACAAGCTCTCTCTCTTTTCTAGAAAACTTTTTCCTCAAGTTTTCAAGTAATTAGATAGCAGTACATAAAATTGTCAATAGCTTGTATAAAGTTCTTAAGAAGGAATCTTACCAAATAAGGTCAAGTACTTTTCTTTCATATCTTTCTTTGATTCCCATGTATCTTATTGCATTCCATGCCTTTCCCACATTACTTTTACCATTGGAATCTTTTTAGAATGTAGCTTACTTACTTTCTTATCAATGATTTCTATCGGATTCTCTTCATAAACTAGCTTCTAATCAAATTCTACTAGTATTCCCTTCAATACATGGGATTCGTCTGGAACATATTTTCTTAACATTGACATATGAAAAATTTGATGAATTGCCTTCATATTTTTTGGTTGTTCAAGTATATAAGTGACCTTTTTTATTCATTTAAAACTTTATATGAGCTAATATATCTTGGGGTTAGCTTTCCTTTTTTTCCAAATCTTATTATTCTTTTTATTCGAGAAATTTTAAAAAATACTTGATCACCTACTTGAAATTCTAATTCCCTTCATCTATTGTTTGCATAAAACTTATGTCAACTTTGAGCTACTTGTAGCTTTTGCCTAATGATTCAAACCTTAATAATAGTATCTTAACTAAATCAAGGCCAATCATTTTAGCTTCTCCCAATTTGAACGATCTAATAAGTGATTTGCATTTTCTATCATATAGAGCTTCAAATAGGGCCACTTGTATTTTGGTATGTTAACTATTGTTATACACAAATTCCATTAGTGGCAAATGTTTATCCTATCTTTTTTCAAACTCTATTACATAAGCTCTCAACATATCTTCTAAAGTTTGAATTGTTCTTTTAGATTGTCTATCAGTTTGCTAGTAAGATGTTATACCAAACCCTAGTTGAGTGCCTAACATCTCTTGAAATAATTACTAAAATCAATAAGTAAATTGTGATCCATGATCTGAAATGATTATAATTGGCATGCCATGTAATGGAATAATTTTATCCATGTATAGTTATGCATATTGCAATGCAATGTACTTTGTTTTTGCTGGTAAGAAATACATTGTTTTTGTGAGATAGTCAACAATTACCTCTATAGAATCATCACTTTTACTAGTCCGTGGCAATCTTACTATATAATTCATTATAATGCTCTTATATTTCCACTTAGGAATATAGATGTTTTGATAAAGTCATACTGAGTGCTGATGCTTTACTTTTACTTACTGATAGGTTAAGCATTTAATTAGATACTCCTACATATCTTTCTTCGTTCCATCCCACCAATATATATTTTTAGATTTTGATACATTTTACTTGCACCAAGATGTATTGTATAGGATGGCTCATGAGGTTTTCTTAACACTTCTCTTCTTAAGCTTATATGCATCCATAATCGATTTCTATTCCATATTACTCCATTTTGATCCACTATTAGATTAGCCTCTTCTTCATTCATAGCTTTATTCTTTAATTGCCTATATTGAGAATCCTCTTTTTGGGTGATTTTAATTTGGTCTACTATAGTAGAATGTAGCATTATACAAGCTAAATATGCTCTTTTCTCTTTTTTCAACTTTTTTCCTTTACCTTTAGGAGCTTTTTGGCTCAAGGTGTCAGCAACTAAATTTATGTTATCTTGATGGTAGTGAATGGAGCAATCATAATCTTTCATGAACTCCCATCCACCTTCTTTATCTCATATTGAGTTCTTTTTGCTTAAAAATATGCTTAAGGCTCTTATAATCTGTATTAATTTCATAAGTAGCTCTATATAAATAATGCCCTTATATTTTTAGAGTGAATACTATAACTACCATCTTTAAATTATGAGTGGGTAATTTATCTCATGTTTTTTCAATTGATGAGATGCATAAGCTATTACTCTTCCTTAATGCATTAACACACACCCTAGTCTCACTCTAGAAGCATTAAAATATACTATATATCCATCTGTATTGTTAGACAAGGCTAATACTAAAGTAGAAGCTAAACAGTCCTTCGATTTTTGAAAACCCTTCTCACATTCATCAATCCACACAAACGTAACTCTTTTACAAGTCAACTTAGTTAGTGGTGCAATCATTTTTGAAAAATATTTTACAAATTTCCTATAGTATTTGGCTAGTCCAAGAAAATTACATATTTTAGTCATTAAAGATGCTTATAGCCATATAAGTACATCTTTAACCTTTTAGGGATCCATTTATATTCCTCTTTGTGATACTATATGGCTTAGGAAATACACCTCTTTCATCTAAAATTAACACTTTGAGAATTTAGCATATAACTTATGCTCCTTTAATGTTTGTAGTGTAATCCTTAAGTGTTGGGCATTCTTCTCCTCACTCTTGGAATATACCAAGGTATCATTAATAAATGCAACAATGTATTTATCTAGGAAAGGTCTAAAAATGTGATTCATCAAATCCACAAATGATGCAGGAGCATTTATCAAGCTAAACAACATAGCTAAAAATTTGTAATGGCCATAATGTGTCAGAAATGTTATTTTAGGAATGTTTTCCTTCCAAATTTTCAACTGATGATAGCTTGATCATAAATTGATTTTCAAAAAATATTGTGATCCTTTAAACTAGTTGAACAAATCATCTACCTCAACAAAGGATACTTGTTTTTAATAGTAATCTTATTTACTTGTTTGTAATCAATACATAACTATGAGTACCATCCTTCTTCTTAATAAATAGTACTGATGCTTCCCATAGTGATGTATTGGATTGTATAAAACCTTTATCTAATAGGCCTTGTAGTTACTCTTTCAATTCCTTCAATTTTATTAGTGTTATTGATGTGCCCGCCTTAATGTACTAAAATTGTATTAAAACTAGTTGCTGAAAAATAATGTAAAATAGTGGCACAACCAAGTCGTACCCTTAGTGATCCTTTAATTTTATTTTTTTTAAATAATTTCCTAATGATATATATACAATTATTTAATTATTTATGCAATGAAAATGTGAAGAACTAATGCAAACAAAATGATAATGCAAATGAAACAGAATATGTGTAGAAACAGAATTAAAGTCAAAATACAATAATGCAATAATGAGTTTTGTATAGAAGAGAATTAGAATTAAAGGGGTTAGTTGCACAAATTAATGTAAAAGCAATGTATTAAATAAGTAGAAAATAAAAGTAAAGCATAAGTAAAATTGGAAGAAACTCAATAGAATTAAATAGTCAATTCAAGGAAATTAAGAGCCCTAAATTGGATTAATCATAGATCAATTAGGATTTGACTTTTTCTAATTAATTCTTTAACCTTAAATTATCTAGAATCCCTGCAATAATTCATGAATTCTACGTAAGATAATCGCCTATAATTTGATCAATTAGGATTAGTTGAATTAAGCAATCACTATAATCCTTAAAATAGATCAAAATTAATTTATAATTAGAATTCAATTGATTTAAGAAATTAAATTAAAAATATCTAAATTAATCCCTTAACCCTCTACCTCTATGCATAAAATTATGATTTATCAACCATAATTTCATAACAAAACAACAAAGAATTCAAAAACTACAAGGATGAACATTAATTATATCAAATCAACACCCAACCCAAGGAATCTCAAGATTCAGCATAATTAAATAGAGAAAGAGGAAAATTAATTAAGAAATGTCAACATTACAAAGCATGATCTCATAATCCTCAAAAGGAGAGCTTCAAACTCTTTCAATCAACCTCAGAAAATTAGCCCTCCAAGGTTAGAAGACAAAAGCTTGAATAAGAAGAAAAAAAATTGTGTTGCTGATTGTATGTAATCAGATTGTATGATTGTATAATATATTGGCCACCCCCTCATCTCTATTTATATCTAATAAAACCCATAGTGTAATGTCCCGAATTTTCAATTCTATTATTTGAATCTTTAATTTCTGAGGCTGTAGAAACGAAGAGCATGTTTGAGTTAGCCTGGTGGGTGAATCTCAAGTTGAAAGGGATTAAGTGTAGGGTAAACAAAATTTTTGAAGGAAAAAGGATAGTAGGGAAAAGAATTTATTTTCATAAGCAGTATAAATGATCAGAGGAGGTTAGAGAACCCTAAAAAGGGGAGTTATCTAAGTCTGACAGTGTAAGGAATTTTAAACAGACAGAGACCCTATGGACTAAATTGCAAAAGTGCAGAATCGGGTGTGGTTAAAGTGAAATAACTAAGGAATTGGGATCTAATATGAATAACCAAGAGTTTTGGGGTGCAATATATGATTTTTATTAGTGTGACCAATGTATTTATGACAAGTGTCATTGTTAGAAAAATAATGGCAAGAATAGTCTTACTTTTGGTGAAAAAGGACTAAAATACCCTTGAGAATTGTCAAAATGGCAAGAATGCCCCTAGAAGCTTCATGAAAAGTCTTCTTTCTTCTCCATTTCTCCAAAAAGCTGCAGCAACTTCATGAAGGAAGCTTGAGACGTGCAGGAGAGAGAGAGAAAGAGAGAGAAAGTTTCTTTTGAGTTTTTCACCCAAAAATAGTGAGTTTTAAGCTTAGTGGTAGAAGGGAAAGTTGCTCCTCTCATAAAGCTCTATCTATTGGTGTGCTTAGAGTGAAGAAAAGCTCAAGTTTGATTAAGTTTGGGGAGCTCCAAGTGAGGATTTTCAAGTTGTAGCAAGAGGTAAAATTGTTCCCCTCTAAAAGCTCTTTATTGTGCTCTTCTTAATTTCTTGAAATCTTGAGGTTGGTGTGGTCAAGGGTGATTGAACATGGAGTTTAGGATGATTTGAATATGTTTAATGGTGTTTTAGATGTTGTTATGATGATTTATGGCTTGGGTTTGGTGTAAAAACAACAAGAAACATGATGTACACATTTGGGTTTTAGAGGCATAATGGTGCATGTGCAGTGTTGGCATGATATGTTTAGAACTTGGCTAAATTGATGAAGTTAAATTGGTTTCTATGAATTTATGAAGCTTATGGAAGATGAAACTTTGAATTGTGAAAGTGTTTATGTGCATTTTTCCTTTTGAGAAGCCAAAACTATAGATATGAAAAAGAAGGAAGAAAGGAGTTTTAGCTGTTTAATGTGTTTTCGGAGGATCAGTGAAGTACACGGGGTAGAACACGGCCCGTGTTGTACCCCGTGTTCTTCGTCGAAGCTGATCAGTGTGTTACATGGGGTGCAACACTCCCCGTGTTTACCTCAGGACTGAAGGGCAGTAAGGTACACGGGGTAGAACACGGCCCATGTTCATCCCCGTGTTCTTTGTCGAGTAGCCCAGAAGTGAACCAGTAGGGAACACGGCCATGAACACGGGGTATGGGACCCCCGTGTTCTTTGTTAAGTGAACTTTTAGGCTTTAATTCTTCATGTTTTGCATGGCTTTATCCCTGGATCCTTTTCTAATGTTCATATGTGTCATTTCAAGGCTTGAAAGCAAAGTATAGAGCATCTAAGTATGCATTTAATTAAGTGGAGAAAGTAAAGAATACATGAGGATTAGGGAAAGTGATGATGTTCTAATAAGAAACTATGATATGTATTTGTATAGACTGAGGAGTGGCAACTTGCAAAGGCAAGAGGAAGTGTAAAGGAGTTTTTGGTGAGAGCAAAGGGAACATCACATTGGAAGCTTGTGAAAGGTAGCTAGCTTTATCTTTAAGCTCTGTTTTCTATTTACATGATTTTCGGTATATTTTGCCATTATATGGAATGTGTATAAAATAGCTGTGTGGTGCATACCCCGGGAAGACAGTGTGATACTGTGTGAGTAAGGCTTATGGCCCGAGTTTTCCCCGGGATGGTAATGAAAATTGCTATGTGTGGTAGCTATGGCCTTTAGAGCACCTCGGGAAGACAGTGTGATACTGTGTGAGTAAGGCTTATGGCCTGAGTTTTCCCCGGGAAGACAGCGTGATGCTGTATATGAGGCCTAGGTACGATTATTTGTGATGGCCATCTAGATATTGATTGAGATAAGTCCTTGAATGAGCTTGATGATTGTTGTATACAGTGTATGTTTCTTACAATGGTACGAAATGAGATGATAAAGAGATGAGAAATGATTAGTTGATTTTGAAATGTACGTTTTATTTGCTTAAGGATCTGGAATGGCTTGAAATGTTTTTATGGCAATAGCTAGCTACTGAGAAACTTAGTTTCTTATGTTTTCTGTGTTGTGACTAACCATTCCAGGTGATGCTTCCAAAGGCTCTCATGATAAAGGGCAATGATATTCGAAGTTGTAAAATAATTGTATAGTTGGTGATATTGTATATGATGGATGTATCTTTTGTAAATTGAACTCTTTTTGTATAGTTATATGACTTTTGCTCATGTATATAAAGTACAGAAATTTGATATATTCTGTATTAGCTTGAGGTAGATGGCGAATGAGTGTGTAATAATCATCTAGTAATTGAGGAATAAGGTGTTAATAAGTAAGGGAGTTACACATAGAATCCTAATCCTAGTCCTCTCAGGATTACAAAAATTAAGAATTTCCTAATCCTACTCCTATTAGGATTATAAAACTTAGCAATTTCTTCTAGAAGATTCAGCAATGAAATCTCACTGGTCTGACTTCCATTTGATAAATGACCCCCAAAATGACATGTTTTCACTAATATTTTAAATTGAGGTTGTAGATCTAGGTCTTAGCAAAATTTGAACACTGATTTCACCTTAATCGGATCTCTATAGCTCCAAATATAGCCTAAATATCAAAATTGGTTCAACTAGGACAAAATGATACCTTCAACTTCTCAGCCACTTTTGACCCTTAAAACGTCTAAACTGGGCTTAGATCAAAACATAAAAGTTGTAGATCTCTCTTTTAGCTTTCCATCAATATAAAGTTTGCCTTAATCCAAATCTGAAGCCCAAGTTATGGTTGAAAAATAGAAAGTGCCAAAATCCAACATTTACTAAATAAATTCATAAACTTGTAAAATTAATTCAAAATTATAAAGCAAGGTCTATTCTATAAAATTAAGGATATATAACACCTAAGAGACATAAAATAGGGAAAAATAAAATAGTAAATATTTTTCTCATCAAATTCCTCCACACTTATCCCTTGTACGTCCTCAAGTAAGACAAAACTTTATTCAAAACTTAGAAACAAAAGATTTTATTTTCCAAAAACTTTAAATTCACAAATCCACAAGCAAGAACCAATCAAAGGCAGTAAGAAAACATAACAAATCATGAAAAAAAATCTTAACAAACTTAAAACTAAATAACATAGCAACTTCATTAAAAAAAAAAAGATCAAATTAGTAAATTCTCACAAACTTCACTCTCCATCTCTTAAATGTTTATGCTAAAGTGTTTCACTCAAATTCATTTCATGAAATTTTTTACCATAAGCTTGCTAATCTTCTAATCTTCACTACTTAAATCACATGTACAACACAAATCAAAAGGATTTTATTGAAAGTTGTAATGGGGCTTGGGAAAAGGGAAGGAAAAATAAGGATATGGAAGCTTATAAACCAAAGAAATCAATAAGCAATTGAATCAAAAAATTATATGAGCAAATCATAAAGAATTACAACTTAACGCATCACATGAAGCTAAATTCAAATTCAAATACTCATCAACTTCTTTTTTCTTTTTTTTCTTTATTTGTTTTTTTTTCTTTTTTCTCACTTTCTCCTCTTTCTTTTTGCCTTATTGCATCCTTTCTTCTTCTTCTTTTTTACTTTGATTGAATATTTTTTTCAACCAACCTTTGATGATAATAACTTTTCAAAAGACATAAACTCATACAACCCCACACTTACTCAACAACCCATCTCATAAAAATTCAAATGCTCTACTAATCTCTAAGGTTAGGTAAAGACATTTATTGGAAAAATATGCTCATGGGTTAATCAACAAAAAAAGCAATAATAGCTCAAGGAGGCTTAACAAAGTTAAAAACTTCAATGTTGGCTTTATGGCTCTAATTAAAAAGAAAGAAAGAATGTCTTAATCATATTTATACTTGCATGTGCAAAATGTAATCTCAAAGAGATTCAAAGCAAGTTCTAGAGAAAAAAATCATAGAAAAATATCACATAAGAAGGAAAGACAATATTATGGTATAAATTTTCAACGAAAGGCTCAAAATCTCATAAGGTATGTTATGCTACCAATTTCAATCTACCAATTCAAAATCCATCATTACATCAATTAATTTCAAGAAGTAAAATCATTTATTCAATTATGTTATGAATTCTATCTAATCTTCAATTGAATCTACTTATGAAAGTGCAAAATCTCCATTAATGGAAAACAACAAAAAAAGACTCAAAATGACTCAAAAATAAGTGAAAAACACTTTTTTTGAAATTTTTTTTATTTTTTAAGCATTGAATGAAAACACAGAGCATAAGTAAATAAAAAAGATACAAAAACATAAAGTAAATCCTAAAAGTCTCCTCCCCCATTAATTTTTATATTGTTTTCAATGTAAAGCACATCAATATCATCAAGAATAATCATCAAGAAAGATAAAGGACATGGAAAGTAAAAGAGAAGGATAAGAGAAAACAAATTGAAATTGCTTAGATTGCCTCCCAAGAAGCACCTTTCTTTAATATCTTTGGCTAGACATCATGTTCAAGCTCATAAAGAATAAACCAAAATTTCCAACTCCATTGCTTCCACTATTTGTTCTTGAAAAACTTTCATAGAATGGTTTAAGCCTTTGTCCATTGATTTTAAACACTTTATTACTCTCCAAGTTTTGATTTTAACTACACCATAAGAAAAAATGTTAGTAACAACAAAAAGTGCATTCCAACGAGAACGGAGTTTACCTGGCATCAATTTAAGCCTTGAATTAAACAACAAAACTTTTTGGCCGATCTCAAAATTTTTTCTAAGAATGAATTTATCATGGAATGCATTTGTTTTCTCTGTGTAAAGCCAAGAATTCTCATAAGCATCAAGTCTAAGCTCCTCTAATTCTTGCAATTGTAATTTTCTTTCCTTTCCACATGTCTTCAAATCCATGTTGCAAATTTTATAGCCCAAAATGCCTTATGTTCTAACTCCACTAGAAGATGACATACTTTCTCAAAAACAATTTGGTATGGAGATATCCCAATAGGAGTTTTGTATGCAGTCCTATAGGCCTAAGTTGCATCATCTAATCTAAGGCTCTAATCTTTTCTATTAGGCTTCATAGTTTTCTCCAAGATTGATTTCACCTTTCTATTTAAAATTTCTACTTGACCATTTGTTTGGGGATGATATGGTGTGAGACTCTATGACAAACTCTATATCTCTTAAAAAAAGTCTCAAATACTCTATTACAAAAATGAGTCCCTTGATCACTAATCAAAGCACATGGAATGGAAAACCTGCTAAAGATGTGAAACCTAACAAAATTTACAACAACTTTAGAATCATCAGTTTTTATGGCTTTTAGAAACATAATCAACAGTAAGAAGAATGTAGGTAAAGCCAAAAGATGAAGGAAAAGGACTCATAAAATCAATGCCCTATACATTAAAAACTTCACAGAAAAGCATAGGAGATTGAGGCATCCTAAGTCTATGAGTTAAATTCCCTTTCTTTTGACATTGTTCACAATTTTTACAAAATATGTAAGCATCATGGAATAAAGTAGGCCAATAAAAACCATAATCTAACACTTTCCTTGCTATTCTCTTAGGTCCAAAGTGACCTCCACAAGTATGATCATGACAAAATGCAAGTATAGAATGAAACTCAGAATCATGTACACATCTTTTAATTATTTGATCAGCAAAAAATCTCCACAAATGAAGATAATCCCACACATAATACTTAGCCTCACTCTTGAACTTATCAATTTGAGTTCTCTTATCAATGCAGGCAACTCATTAGCAACTAGATAATTCATTAAATCATCATACCAAGGATCTTTACCTAGCAGCTGAAAAAGTTACTCATCTGGAAAGGTATCATGAATGGGGAGAGTGTTTATATTTCTTGAAATTTTGTTGAAATGATTAACTACCAAGTTTTTAGCTCCACTCCTATCTCTGATCTCAATGTCAAACTCTTGTAAAAGTAATATCCATCTAATTAAATGGGTTTGGCCTCTGGTTTCTTCAAAAGGAACTTCAAAGTTGCATGATCAAAAAATACAATCACCTTAGAACTAAGTAAATATGATCTAAATTTATCTAAAGCAAAAATAATAGCCAAAAAATCTTTTTCTGTTGTAGTGTAATTTGCTTAGGTAGCAACCAAAGACCTTGAAGCATAGTAGATCACATAAGGTTGTTTTCCCACTCTTTGTGCAAGAATAACACCAATTGCATAGTTAGAAGCATCACACATTAATTTAAAAAGGTAAATCTCAAGATGGTGGCTAGATAATAGGAGTGGTGGTGAAAGCTTGCTTTAACTTATCAAAAGCCTCCTTGCAATATAGATCAAAATTGAATTCTGCTTCTTTTTAGAGTAGCTTGGACAATGGGAGGGCAATCTTGCTAAAAACTCCAATGAATATTTTATAAAAACCTGCATGACCAAGAAAGGAACGCACTTCCCGTACACAAATAGGGTAAGGTACGGTAGAAATCACATTAATTTTAGCAGGATCTACCTCAATGCATTTGCTACTCACTATATACCCTAGAATTATTCCATGTTCTACTATGAAATGACACTTTTCAAAATTCAATACAAGGTTGGTCTCAATACATCTATCTATCACCTTAGAAAGATTATTTAAGCATGTATAAAAAAAGGAACCATAAACAAAAAAGTCTTTCAAAAAACTTCAATTCAATCTTCTAAAAATTCAAAAAAAATGCTCATTATACACCTTTAGAATGTACCAGGTGCATTGTATAGGTTAAAAGACATCCTTCTATAAGCAAAAGCGCCAAAAGGACATGTGAAAGTTATCTTCTCTTGATCTTCTAGTACAATATAGATTTGAAAATAACCAGTGTAGCCATCTAGGAAATAATAATGTGATTTTCAAGCCAATTTCTCAAGCATTTTATCAATTAAAGGTAGAGGAAAGTGGCTTTTTATGATAGCTTGATTCAACTTTCTATAATTAATGCACACTCTCCAACTATTCTACACTTTAGTGGGTGGCACTACTGTCAAGCCATTTTTCTTAAGGATAACTTGGACTGGACTCACCCATTTGCTGTCTAAAATTTGATATATAATTCCAGCCTCTAGAAGCTTAGTAATTTCCTTCTTTACCACGTCCAAAATCAGGGGATTAAGTCTTCTTTATGGTTGTCTCACTAGTTTGACTCCTTCTCTTAGCAGAATTCTATGCATACGGGTTAAAAGGTTAATTCCAGGGAGGTCTGCAAGTGTCCACCCTATTGCTTTTTTGTGAGCTCTCAAAATCTACAACAATCTCTCTTTTTAGTCAGGTTACAATTTTTTTGCTACAATGACTGATTATTTGAATTTAAATTTGGATTAATATGTTGAATTGTACTTGTTTATGATTTGCCCATGTGTTTTTAGTTCAAGTGCTCTATTAATTTTTTTGGTTTCTAACCTTCTTTCATCCTTATTTTTCCTTCCTTTTCCCTAGCCCCATTACAACCTTGAATAAAATCCTTTTGATTTAAGTGTGCATGTGATTTGAGTAGTGGAGATTAGATGATTAGCAAGCCTATGGTAGAAAATTTCATGGAATGAATTTGAGTGAAACACCTTGCCTCAAACACTTGAGAGTTAAAGAGTGAAGTTTGTGAAAATCTACCAATTTGATATTCTATTTTTGAATGAAGTTGCTATGTTGATTAGTTTTAAGTTTGTCAAGATTTTTCTTCATGATGTGTTATGTTTCTTACTGCCTTTGGTTGGTTCTTGCTTATGGATTTGTGAATTTAAAATTTTTGAAAAGTAAAGTCTTGTCTTGGTTCTTGCCTAAGGGCCACACACTTTAAATATACAAAACCTACTTTCTTCTAGATATAGCAAAATTATATATATACACCATGCAACATAATTTCAACATATGTATAGATAAATGATTCAACACATCATAGTCAAAATTAACAACAAAATCATCAATTCATTTCTAATCCTAATTCAAAATGATCTCCAATTGTTAAATCTTCTAATTTAGATAGTCTTTGGTTCTCTATGGATGCAATAAGCTCTAGTCTTAACCTAAAAATATTAGAAATTAAATGAATGAGTTACAAGAACTTAGTAAACATATATATACTACTATCTTGCAAGTAATTGTCTTTATAAACAATAATCACAAATTAATCATATATTAAATTAGAAAGTATTGATAAACATATTTCTTCAATTCTCTAAAACATACAAAACCCTGTCTGGAAATAGGAATTCACTTATACATGACTTAGACTATATGTCTCATATCATAATCCATAAAGTCTTAACTATCCACTAATACACATTATCCATATCATATCTCACACTACCTATTCTAGGTAGTTAGCACATTCACAAATAACTAATAAAAGATTAAACACAAATAAATCATTTCAATCACATTATTAATAGTATTCAATCATAGATAATCATATTATATCACATATTCAAGTACAATGAACATACTTATTGTTGCTCTCTAGTTTCAAGTTCAATTATATACTTCTCTCAATAGTTCGCTAGGAATTTCCTATCCAACTCTTGAATCAATTTTATATTCTTCTCAATTATCAACTGGAAATTTCCCATCTAACTTTCATATCATCTCTTCATCATAAATCCCAATATCACTATTCTAACACAATTCATAATTTTCAATGTCATCCAAGGCAGAATGCCTAGATAGTGTATACATGAGAGCTTAACTCTCAAATCACATTTCACACTATCATTTCTAGCATACAAGTAATAAGCAGTTCTACCATAAACATTCAATGATTATTAATAACATCATTATGCTTCCGCTACGCACTTTGATCAACTAGCAATCACTTAATAGCTAACTACTCTTATACCAAAAAACTAGGTTTATATGTAAATATATAAACATGAACATAAATATGAAATCTGTACTATCAGCAAGAATAATATAATTCATAATATCTAAATCATCTTTTTATTAAAATAAAAATAATTGTGAGATATATATTCACTTGGTAATACTGATCTAACTTTAGAAGGTTCTAAAGCATCCATATTTATCTTTTCACATTTTCTTCCTAATATTACAATTCACAAGAATAATTTATGAATATATCAAGTTCACCTTTCTTTTCCAATCACTTACATGAAATTTAATTAGGATATTTTGACATTCCATATAAACAAAGATAACTTGTGCTACCTACTACAAATCTTGAAACCCAATCCAAATGTTCATAAATAATAGATAATTTTATCCAAGCATAAACAAACAAGCTGTCATAATTGAATGACTATGACTTGGATTACAACCCATATTTGGTAATTGAGTTATTTTCTAACATAAAAATCCATATTGTTTCATGAAAACATCTTACTAATTCTCCTTTCACAACTTGTTCCACTTTGTATAAATAATCAGGTGTGGAATTTTATAACTCAAACCTTAACTTAGTTTATAATCCAATATCTGAACACAAAAGTAGCTTAGAATTCTAAAATTCCAAATCATTATTTTATCATCAATGCTATGTCAATTATCCCATTGAGATAATAAAAATGAATTTTCCAAACCGAATATAAATACTCAGAATATTAAAACTTGATGCTACAATAATGCTATATTCATATCCTTCTAACATTTTACGCTGTAAAAAGCATATTTTTCTCATATATCACCATAATTTCTTAAAATTATGTTCAAGAATAAATTTCCTAAATACATAGCCATCATTGAAACTATTATCATATAACACTCTCTAAAATGGTCTTATTCATTTTTATTAGCTATTTTTTAATATAAAAATCATATTTCCTTGAACTATCATCACTCATCTTTCTTGTATATAAAAATGTGTTCTTTGATTCATATATGAATACGTTAAGAAAATAAAATAAAAATCCATGCATATTTTCCTTACTTCTACTTGAGCAATTTCCATCATAAAAATCGTATTTTTTTCTCACATGAACCATCAACACATGGATGAACTTATCTTCAAATCAACTCCTAATCAGTAGAAATTGAATAGAATAATTGCATAAAAATATCTTACTGCCTTCTAAGAAGTTGCTAGCAGCTCGTTGGCATCAAATTTTAGGCTCCTTGCCGGCGGTTCGAAGAGATACCCAATTCCCCAGCTGATGTCCTGATGCTGGTTGCCGGTTACCAGCTCTAACTCTTTCTTGCAGTGAAGCATAGAGCTGCCTTCACTGGAAACAGCTTTAAAAGTTGGGGCACACGGCAGTAATCTACACGCCGGAACACCAGCAGGTGGCGAGGTCGATATGCCAACTCGTTCGCATGCTTCCAGCACTGATTTGAAAAGGATGCAATTGGCACCGAGAAGCTGGTGATGGAACAGTGGTGAGGATAATGGTGCAGCTCTAGCAAACGCACAGCTATGATGGAACCCGAGAGGAAAAGGAAGAGAAAGAGAGAAGGAGAGCAAGGCCGTGCAAGAAAGAGTAACCAGAAAACATTGGAAAACGTGAGGGAGAGTGTAATGTATGCGGTGGACAAAAAATGCCCAAAAAAAAAAAAAGAAATAGACAACTGCTAGCAGACAAAATAAAGAGGAATGACACGATTTTTAAAAGAAAAGTAGGAGAGAGGAAAGTGCAGAAAAATTAGTTGTGGGCTTTGATGCAATGTGTCTCACCTTTTGTGAGCTCCCTGCTTGACATAATCTTAGCCCTACCAATCCGTTTGACTTAAATATTAGCCGTTAAATTCCTTTAAAACTCATTTACATAAAATTAATTTCATTTTAAGATCTTAACTCACTAATTTTCAATCTTCCTATAATTTCAAAAAATAATTTATCAATTATCAACAATTAACTTCATAAAACTTCATACTCATAATTATTATTATTTTCAACTCATGAGAAAATTCTCATAAAATATTTAAACTAACATCAAATTAATAATGACCATTTAAAAATAATTCTATTTTTAATTTCAATAGTTCTCACAAATAATTTATTAAGTATAAATATTTATTTCATACATATTTCTAACTATAATTACCAAAAATTTCTAACTTATAGAAAATTTCTCATAAAAAATCATTTACTAATCTTAAATTAATACCAGCCATATATAAAGATAAATAAATAAATAAATAACTATCCATGATTATCAAAATTTATAGAATTTTAATTCTTAACTTAGGATATTGCAGCTAATTCCTTCAAAGTCCTATTATGAGCCATAATTCCAAAATGATTTAAAGGGGTAGAAAGGAGAATAAAAATGTTATAACTACTTTTATTTTTGTTCTTACATAAAGAATAAAATCTTCTATCAATTTTAAAATAAAACTCAAGTAATTCAACAATACTCCTCCTTATCATGCATTGCCACTACACAACACTACACTAGAAAAGTTATAGGAATATACACAAAAATGGTAATGCATTATGAAAAATCAACCTAAACAAATCTAATTAACCTATCTAGATATTCTTAAAAATCATGGACCACCATAAAAAGTTTTCTTTAACTATACAGAACCTAAAAATGCAATAAAAATTTTTAAAAATTAAAAAAGTGACCAAAATAATGGAATTTGGCTAAAAAATAGGGCACCTCACAAGCTAAATGCTAGTGACTTTTGATGAGAAAAATCAAATCTAGCTTCTATAAAAATTTTAATCAGAACTAGTGAGACCTAGGTACCAAACTAAGGGGATTTAAGCGCAGAATTATGCAAAATCACGTTTCTTAAGCCAAAACCTCTATTTCAATATTTGATGATATTAACTATGATAAAATATGAACAATTGTGGTGGAGGAACATGCATAAATCAAAGAATTTACATGAATGTAAGAAAACATAGAAAAATGAGAATTACCATAAAATGCAAGAAACATAATTAATGGAAGCAATTATCTATTGAAATGCTTGAACAATTATATAATATATTGCTAGTAATAAATAGGAAAAGATAAATTTAAGAGGATCCCTAGCAATGGTGCTAAAATTTTGATATGCATTGCCGCTATGTATCAAAATTAGTTAAAAATTGTTTTGCTACAAGATAATGTAGTATAGTGAAACAATCAAGTCATACTCCTAGTGATCTCTTAATATTATTTTTTTTAATTGAATTCCTAACAATATTTATATAACTATCTAATTTATTATGCAATAAAAATATAAGAAGCTAATGCAATAGATGCAAAATAGAATAGATGCAATATGCTATATGAATGAAGAATGTTGTATATAGAATATAGGATTATATAGTTATAGAGTTGGGGGTTTGTGAATTTAAATTAAATTAAATGTATTAAACAAAGTAAAAACATAGAGGAAATAGATAGAAGGAAAACCAATGTAACAAAGCAACCAATTCACAGAATTGAAAGCTCTAGTTTGGATTAATCATTGATCAATTAGGATTTAAATTTTCTAATTAATTCTTCAACATTGGATTACCTGAAACCCTTGCAATAACCCATGAATTCTAAGATAGAATACCATCTAGGATTTAATCAATTAAGATTAACCGATTAAGCAATCGTTATAATTTATATGCTAGATCAAAATTAACTTAAAAATAGAATTAGATTGAATTGAGAAATTAAATTAAAAATATTTAAATTAATCCCTTAACCCTCTACCTTTATGTGTAAAATCATGATTTACTAACCATAATTCAACATCAAAATAACAAATAAATCATAAATTATAAGGTTGAACATCAATTATACCAAATCAATATCCAATACACGTAATCTCAAGAATTCAGCACAATTAAATAGGAAAAGAGAAAATTTAATTAAAGAAAATCAATATTATAATTTATAACCTCATAATCTAAATGAGAAGAGCCTCAGACTCCTTGAATCAACCATAGGTTTAAGCTTCCATTGAAGAACAAAAGAGAACAACAAGAAGAAGAAAAGAAAACTAGTTGCTAAGTGTTGTGTAAAAATCTATGTAGTCTAATGAGTTCTCCCCATTTATTTGACCTAATTAAGCTAAAACCTTATTGGAGTTGGATTGTATGTCTCTTAGAATTACAATAATAAGGCCTTTTTAATTTTTAACAAGATAATTAAATCCAACAATTACATTAGTGAATTCCCACAAATCAAACTTCCAACCAATTTTTAACCACTAAGACAAAGTAATTTGGGTAATTCATGAACATCAAAGTTGTAGACCTATGTTTTATAAAAATTTAGATGTTAATTTCATATTAATAAAACCTCTATAACTCCAGATATAGCCCAATTATAGAGGAGGGCTCAATTGTGATAAAGACATAAGTTCAATTTCTCAACCACATATGACCTTCAAAACATTTGAAGTAAGCTTGGGCCAAAACATGAAAGTATAAGCTTTCTAACAATATAAAATTTACCTCAATCTAACATCTATAACTCAAGATATAACTAAAAAATAAAAATAATATCAAAATCCAACATTAACTAAATAAATTCACGATATTATAAAACTAACCTTAAATTATAAAATAAGGCCAATTTTAAGCATATGTAACCTACTAAGAGACATAAAATAAGAAAAAATAAAATAGTAAATATTTTTTTCATCAGTAACCTTTGGATTGTGATTAGAAGGCACTATAGGAAAGTTTGATAGCTTATAATCTTGAAAGGCCCAAACCCATCTCATGATGGAAATGAAGATAGTGAGAACATCTTATTTATTATTAATTGAGAAGGATACCATCTTATAACTTCTTAGGTTTGAGGTGCTTAATGTAACTTGCATCTAGCTTTAGGTGATGTAAGTTTAGGTTGTCTACTTTAAACAAACATAAATTATCCAACTACTATCTAAAAAGAAGTCTAGCTTATGTTAATCATTTTGCAAGTATTGTTATAACCACTATGCCTTAATAAAAGCTCATTGCATTTGGGGGGAGGCATATGCTATGTTTGCATTATTCAAATTAACCCTTAAGTCTAGCCAAATAATAAGATAAAGGAAACATATGTTGTTATTGCATTACTATTGGAGCCTAAGAAATCTTATTACTTTATGTTATACCCCATAAGGGGTAAGTTCCATTTATCCATTAGTTATAATTTTTATTTTTCATAAACATATTTTGAGATTTTATAATGTCATTGTATCATAGATGCCATTGAATGCTTATCATGGTGTACCTAAAGAAAATGGTCATCTTTTGGTTAGATCCTTTAGGTGTGCATTTTTTTAAAAATAATTGGGTCATAAAAATACATTAGTTATTTACTAAGAACCAATGTCTTTTAAAATAAGATGTTAATTTTTAGTAAATAACCACTAATAAATATCTATTACCATGTCAGTTATTTAGTAAATAATTGACATCTTAAAGTTTATTAGTAAGATGACATCATTATCTTGTAGATGTTGGTTTTGAAGTCAATAACTAACATCTAAATGAAAACATCTTCTAAACAACTTATATCTGCTAGCATGAGTTGAAAATAAAATGAGTAAAACACTAATACTAATTGAAATTATAATATGTAACTCTTCCAACCTTAATATGATTCTCTATTTAACATGATATGCTTACTTTTTAACCTTAAGATAATTTTCTTTAACTTTTTTAACCTTCTAAGCCTTAAATTATTTTGGAAGACTAAAGCTTTGTTTGTCGATCATTAAATATGTGAGGTTGCGCAATTTCTAGAAGAACGTAGATTATAAAAATAATAATTTATTTACTTTTTGTATTTGTTCTTGCTATTTAATTTTTGATTTCATAATTGATCATATTTTATTACTTATCATTTTGATACAACTTTTATAGGCTTACTAGTAAGAAATTTAATTTCATTCATCTTTTTTAACATTCAACAATATTATCTACTATTTATTTATATGAAAAATGTAATATCACACATCAAATTTTAATGAATGTTCATTGCATTTGTAGGTATTAGATTCAAGAGTGTTTTACGACGTAGTGTAAACTTAACATATTGAATAATGGATACTAAGATGGTTTCAATGCAGCACCCAACTTTACAAGCCTTTCCAATTAAATTATTTTAAAACTTTATTTTTTTAAATAACCTTTATAATTAAAATATTTAAATTCCATAGAGTTGAAAATTTTATTAATTTCTTTATAAATTGAAATAAGTATGTTCACTAGAAAACAATATTAGTAAAAATCTTAGAAAATAAGATTTGGATATTTCATTCTTATAGAAAATAACTCAAAATTCAGGAATTACTTTTATTAAAATAATACCTTATTTAGGCATGAAACAGATGTACCTAATAGGATTTATTTCCTTTCTTTAAAAGATAAGATATTATTTTTCTTCTAAAAACTACCTCAAGTTAAACATTTGAAACATAAAAAAATATTTTTACTTTGAAATACTTTAGGAAAATCAAGAAAAATTTTGGTTTAAAATTAAAGGAAGAATTTTTCTAATTTTTAAACATAAGTTAAGCTTCATGCTTAATTTAAAAGTTTAAACCATAAAATAAATACAATAAAATAGGATCAAGTTAAAAAAATAAAACAAAATGATCCATTCTTTTATAAAATTCCACTTTAAGGATAACATACTCTCCTTAAAATAAAAAAGTGAAATATCTTTCTTTTTAAAACAAGAATGATTATAACCCATTAAATACCATTTTTGTAAAACTTTTTTACTTCTAAAAGCTTTTCTTTTCTTTTCTTTTCTTTTTTTTAACAAATAGAATCAAACACCTTTCTTTCCATTAATATTCCATGGCCATATAAATATTTTTGTAAATGAATTTAATAATAAAAAATATGATCATAAATGTGTTTTTTATAAAAACATCTTGTCACGACCTAATTCTTGGATATCATGATTGGCTTAAAGACATTTAACTAATATTAAAACACTAACCTTTAAGATACTTTTGAGTCATTTACTTTTTTAACTCTATTAAGGGTATAAATAAGCATTTATGGAAAATAATATTACTTGCACGTGCATGAGGAAATTCAAAATATAATTTACATATATTAAAAGATATTTATATAAGAGTGCAAATTTTTTTTTGAAAACATAAATTTGTACACAAATACTACCAAAAGGTAGAATTCCTAACTAGGATCAATTTGTTTCTATTCATTATCTTCCTTAAGATCTAATTCCATGGATGAGAAAGAAGGAAAAGTTGGCATATTAACCGAGCTAAAATTACTAGCTATGCCTTCTGGTGAACGAATTTGTTGAATAGGATTGGCTAAGGAAGAGTTAAGCTCAGAATTTATCTTTCTCAACCTTATAAAGTGATCTACTCAAAAACCTATTGTAGACATTTGGAGTTTATATAAAAATATTATTTAAAAGGTTTCCCATGGTGAAAGGAATGTTCTTGCATAGGTTTCAATCATTCCTATGGGATTTATGTTCTATATCTATAAATAAAATACAATAAAAAGAGTGTGAATATTAAAATATTCAATGAATGAATACTCTTCTCCTTTTTTAAAGATTTTCCACCATAAAGAATCATATATATAATAATATATAATCATTGAATAAAGCTCTTATGTACTTTTATAACTCTTATGCATAATATTTATAAAATTTGTTAAAAAGAATGACTATAGTTGATATGTAAGTTTCATCTTATATCTTCAATCTAGCCTTATCCCCTTCCATCTTAAGCATAAAGCCACCAACCTTATTCCTTTAACTCTTACCATAGCTCTTCTTCTCTGTGAAGGATACATATCTCCTTCCACAAATCATATTCATGATTAGCAATGATAAGATGCCATAAGAATCAATTATTCATTTCATTGGGCATGATAAAAATATTGTAAAAATACCAACTATGTCATAAGAGTTTTGTTAATAAAATTTGCCATTCTTATATAATCAAATCTCATAATCACATATCATTATGTCCAACATTAATATACAATTTTTCCATTCAAGGTAGTGAGAACACTTAACTCTCTTGAATAACTATCTATTATAACTTACATATCATCAACTATATCATAAACTTGAATTCCTTGCAACATTTCTCAATAAGAAATATCAAATATTTCGCTTGCTAGGTTGTATGAATACTCCCATAATTTAGTACCTTTAAGGATCCAAAATTAATTCAAATTTTTACCAAAATTTCATTTAATGCTTTTAACATATTACTATTTATCAAATATCAATTACTTTACAACTTTCTCATGCATGGGTACTATTTACATAGTACCAAAAATATAAATTTCAAAATAGGGTAGCTTGTGAGTAGTTGTAATGAAAGCCCTTTTTTAACATTAGAATCACTTCCAATCTTCACCAAATTTTTAGACAATATCCTTAACATGTTAAATAATGGAAAACTTCAATTATTTTACAAAAATATCATATTGGTACTATCTATACAAAGCCAAATACACAAGGTTACCAAAATTGGATAGTTTTGGAGTTGTTGTAATAAAGGAGCCTTCTTGGCATCCATATCAATTTCAATTATCACCACATTTTTACACAAGCTTGCAAATATATTAGTAACCAAAGAACATTAATTATTTTGAATTTTCTCAATCAAATTATTGCATAGATAGTACCAAACTTCATAACACCAAACCTAGAATTCTATTTTGAACTCTTGTAAGTAAAGTCCATAAAAATTCACTTTTCATATCTCTATGTCACAACTCATTTTTTAGACATCATGACAACAAAACAAGAATGGGCGACAATTTTTATTGCTTTAGTAGTAGTTATAACTACTGCTATAATAGTTATTGGTAGTTGGGATAAGTGACATTTTTTGTTGTGATGTTAACTACATAGTGGCAATTAATACAACTGCTAGAATAAACATTAATATAATAGTAGTTTGATTTTCATTTAGTGGTAGTTTTAACTACTGCCAATTGCAAAAAATATGAACCATAAATCTTACATTTAGTGGTGATTTAGAACCTCCATTCATACAAATACCATTGCACTATTGGTTAGCGGCAATTTAAACTACCACTAATCGTTTTGGAAGTGGCTTTTCCAACTGCCACAAAATACAATATTTGTTTATTTTTAAAACTAAATTTTGGTACATATTTATTACTTCAGCTTAACAAACTCATAGCAACATATTAGTGGTGCATATTTAATCCAAAGTTAGAACAAAATATAAAAATGTACAAGGTTTCATATTGTCGAATTTTGATCATATAAACATATGCAACAATATACAAAAACATATATTAAATTTAACATTAGAATAAAATGTGATAATATATTAGAATAAATTTGAATGGAATAACTATCATAATATCATTCTAAAAAATCAAACAAACACTCTCAAATAACTAAAAACCTAAGTAGCTAGGTACTAATTAACTAAATTTGTCAAAATACTATACATCAATAACCCATAAACTTAACTACAAGTTTTAATTTAAATTCATTCTATTTCGATTACCACTTCCACTTCCAAAATCATGGCTAGCAGAAGATCTTCCTTCTCAACATGTAGAGCCATGTCTACTTCCAATATCAACAAACTATAAATTACAACATAGCATTAGAAATAGAAATCAAAACTAAATAACAAATTTTTAGACATAATATTACAACTAAGATATACTATTCCTATTTCAAGAGGATGTAAATTGTATACAAAGTATAACATAACTACCTCTTACCCCTATTTTCTATTAAATTAGAAGATCCTAAGCCATAACTTGGCTACTATAAGTAGCATAATAGTAGGCAAGAGGAATCACAAACTATCACACATTCAAACTAACATGCAACTATAGATGGACTATGACATAAACTAATATAACAAGACCAAATAAGCAGAAAAGCATGTACCTCTAAAGACTTAGATATTAAATTAGCAAGTCTAGGGGGAACTTTGCCAAACATTTCCTAGAATGCATATGCTATTACATCCTCTATAGCTAATCTCTTATCATATTTAATAGCTAATGCACCATCCACAACCAATCTCTTGTCACTTTTATTATTTAACTCTATTTCCATCAAGTGATGCTTTAAACATCTTGATTGAATATTGGAATTTAATTTTTGGAATCTCTCATCTAGTTGCATCAAATTAGAAGAACCTCTGTTATATTTTGAAGTCATAACCTAAGAGTATTATGTTGGCCTTTTGAATACGGATGATGGAAATGGACTAAAACCAACACCTCTAATTTGTCTAGAATGTTCTTTCCCAAATACCTTTGCAAATAAGTCATCCATCGACACTATTTGTTTAGATTCTAAAGAAGATTGTTGGCTCATAACTTCCTTAATTTGCTCCTATAGAATTTAAAAATAAAATCTATTAGTAGCAACAACTTAGGATAAATGAAGAAGAATTACCCTATAGTAAAATCTAATGTGAATAGCAAAATTAGTCATATGATAAAGTAGTTACAAACCCGTTAAATTATTAATTCTTTATTGGCATACTCCTTACTTTATTCATATGTGTATGAAGATACACTTCACCTCTCCCCACTAGATGACCTAATTACTCTTCCTGCATAAGAATATATATTAGAATTACCTTAAATGAGGTTTTTTAAAAAGCTTTATTAGTATATAATTAAATGATGAATATGCTAACATATGATAAAGAGATTACTAAACTGCCTTGAAGAGAATACTAGATATCCTTATTCATGTTGATTGAAAATTACAATTTAAACATGTTCTATGTGGAGTAAATAAAGATTTATAAAATTATTTATAAGAAATCGATTAATTGCCATTTGAGCCTTTCTCCTAGCAAAGCTTTTAGACCCACTTATGTATGTTACTTTTTACTTTTCACAATTCTTTGCATTTTGTCAACACATTGCTTACAAAAAATCAATTTTACGTGCTTATATATGCTTATTATTGTTAGGATTCGGATCAACATACACAGCAAATTTTAAAATTTTGATCCAAAACCTTCCTAAAATCCATACAAAAGTCATAAACCAATATTAAGGTTTTACCTTATTTGTGCTCGTATTTTTTCTGAACAAATCCTTGAAAGATCGAAATGAATCCAACACCGGTTGGAAGGTACAACGTCTCTACGATATCTACATGAAGTGAACAACAACTTCTTCCCTCCACGAAGCTGCTAGGATTTATTTTTCTCACTAGGATTGGGTTTGGACGTTTTCTAGAGTGATTTAAGGTTTGATTGAAGTTATTGTGTGTTATGTAATGTGTTGCCTTCAAGTCCTTTTGTAGAGCTAAGGTATATCATAATCCTAGTCCCATTAGGATAGTGTTTTAAAAATCCTAATCATACTAAATAGCTATCACCTTATCCTTATCCTAGAGAGAGTGAGGAGAGATAGGACTTATTTATTAATTATTTAATATTAGATAATAATAATATTATCTCATAATATAATTATCTAATATTAAATTAGCATATAATTATCTTATATTAGATAATAATATTATTATCTCATAATATAATTATCTAATATCTAATAATATAATTATTTGATATTACTTTAATATCAAATAATATCACATAATATATAATATATATATTACGTGAATAAATATATATTATCTTAATAATATATATATGGACAAAAATAAGTTCAATTAATTGAATTTTAGTCCAACTAAAATTTAATTAATTATTGTCTCATTCCTACTCCTTTTGTGTGACTTTGTAAGTTCTTACTACGTTGATAATGACTCATTTTGGGCTATAAATAGTAAGTGGTATCTAGCAATACATCACTATCATTCAAGTAGTAAGAATGTCTATGATTCGACATCTATCTAATATATGATCAATATTTTGCATCATAATCTCTTTTGTAATAATATCTAAATTGAACTAGAGGCATGGAGTGTGTCATCCTCGTCAATGTTCAATTTATATTTCTTGATACTGAGTAGACTTAAAACAAATGATCAATAACACATATTGATCTAATTGAGCATGATCATGCATTTCTAAGTCTTACTCAATGAAGGAGCCTAAGGATATTTCTCTTTTATATAAGAGTAACAAAATCCCATCTACATCACTTACTTCCCTCTGCATGATTCGTGACACATCCAATCAATGCCCTACTCGTCATCCCGATTAAAGGTGACATAGGATGATATCAAAGTGAGCAACTCCTCATGTAAAGAACCGTAGTGACTTCAAGTCAAAGGATTATGTGTATTTGTAGTCATATGAGAATAGCTAATAACACGTCTATCCATACAGTATTCTCACAATGGGTCAGTCTAGTACATTGTTATTAGTCCAGTACATTGTTCGCTAACAATGTACTCATGTATTAATTTAATATCAAATATCCATGATCATAATCATCAGTCACTATACATATTAGTCTCGATGTATTATTACTATTCTTTTCATAATAATACTTGACTAGAGGTATTTTAGGAATAGCAAGGCTATTCCAAGAATAATTATTATATTTAAGTTATAATTTGTACAAAATAAAATAAAACACAATATAATAATTATATTACTAAAATGAAACGTAATACATTATGTAATATTGCAATCATCTCTGTAATTGGTTCCTAGGACGCACATCAACAACAACTAGATTGGAATAATAAAAAAATATAAGTATTTTTTTAACTTGTACTTCTCATCATCTTTAATATCAACATATTGTTTCCATTGCTCTCAAGCAATATCCTCTAGAACTTTATTATACATTTACTCCTTTGTCAATCATTCATTATTGAACTCATACCATAATCTTAACTTAAAATTTGTTCACTTTCTTCTGAGATTCTTAAGAGTCCATTCATGTGCAATATCTTTTAATAGGTCAAAATGGAACCTTGACTATAATATAACAAATTAAAGTAACATTCATCAGCATACTGCACTAGGAAAAAAGAAAATAACCTTTGAAGTTAAGAAACTATCTTGTTATGCTTATTCTAAACTTCTAATTTCCATGATTTAGGCATAAGCCTCCAATCTTTGTATGTGATTGGTAAATCAATAGGCTGACTTGTAAAGTGTCCTATAATTTATCCATAAATGCAAGCATCATTGGTTGTTAGGACTTTAAGATCACTAAATGGGATAATCACTTTTTAGTTTTTAATTTCCAACATATTTAAGGTTTTCACAAAGATCTCCTTTATAGATCCAAACTTATCTATGTGAAAACATAAATATAGAAGCTATATGTCAATCATATTAACATTTGCAATCATAAAATATAATGATGTTTACCTATAACTCTAACTTTCCAATGGCTTCTAGGTGAACCTTGGGATGATAAAGGATTTTGTGGTGTTTGAAAAGGATCCTAGGTTGCTTGGGGAGGAGTTTATAGTTGGTTTTAGGTTAATTAGATTATATAAATAGGCAAGGGAGCTAAATAGAATAACACATTCAAACTACACACAGAAAACTTAGCAGACAACCTTCTTCTTCTCTTTGCTCTCTTTGTTCTTCATCAATGGAAATCTAAATTTATGGTTAATCAAGGAGTTGAGGCTCTTTTCTTAAGGATTATGAGATCGTGATTTGTAATGTTGACATTTCTTAATTAATTTTACTTTTTCTTTATTTTACTTATGCTGAAAGTCTTGAGGTTCCTTGTGTTAGATGTTGATTTGACATAATTGATATTCACCTTTGTGATTTTTTATTTCTTTGCTACTTTGATGTGAATTTGTGGTTGATAAATCATAGTTTTATACATAGGGATAAAGGGTTAAAGGATTAATTAGAGATTTCTAATTTGGTTTCTCAAATCAACTGAATTCTATTTATAAATCAATTTCGATCTAGCATAGAGATTATAGTAACTGCTTAATTTAGCTTATCCTAATTAATCAAATCCTAGTCTATTGCATAGTGTGGAATTCATGAATTATTGCAAGGATTTCGGGTAATTCAAGATTGAAGAATTAATTAGAAAAAGTCAAATACTAATTAATCTATGATTAATTCAATTTAGGGCTCTCAATTTCCTTGAATAAGCTATTTGATTCCATTGAATTTCTTTTTGTTTTAATTATGTTTTGCTTCTTTTTCAAGATTGTTTAGTTTATTGCTTCTATTTTAATTTCTTGCAACTAACCCCCCAATTCTAATTTTGTTCTACATATAGCATATTATTGCACTTTGCATTTTGATATAGCATTATGCTATAACACACTGTGTCATTGCATTTGGTTTATTTTATTATTATTGCATCAATAACTTAACTATTTTGTAGATATTATTAGGGAATCATTTAGAAATGATAAAATTAAAAGGATCACTAGGGGTATGACTTGGTTATGCCACTATACAACATTATATTTTCAGTATACTAGTTTATTCTAATTTTGGTGCATTATAACATGCACATCAGCTTTGCACAAGCACATTGAATTATTACATGTTGAGTGCAAGCCTTTTCATTAAATTATTTTGATTTTATTTATTAATGATTTGTTTATAGATAGTTGAATGAATTAATTTGCATAAATTCTTTAAATTATCATATTTTGAGTGCAAAAGTCTTTGTAAATCTCTCTTGGAATTGTTTGAATTAAGATTGTCCTTATGACTTCTAAAATTGAGAAGTTTTCTAAAAGGATCCCAAAAATGGTGAAAGTTTTAACAACACCCAATTTACCCCTTCTTGGGTATAGGTTGCCAAAGCCTACAATTGGTATTAGAGCTGTGAGCTTTTATTTAAAGGATTTAACTATCTCAAAAGGATCCATGGCAACCTTTGGTGGCAACTCTTTAAGAGAAAATTTTTATACTTCAAATGCTCCATTGTTTAAATATGTAATATTTTTAAACCTCCATTCTTTAATAGTTCATATTTTAAGTTTGGAAAGGAAAGATGGAGTGTTATATACAAGTTTAAGTTTTAATTCATTGGATATCATTAAGTATGGTTTCACTTTAAAACCAAAAAGTGAATGAGATAATGATTATAAAAGGAAATTCACTTTGAATATTAAACTAATGAAAATCTTGCATAGTAGTTTGAATAATGATGCATATGCTATAGGGTTAAATGCTTTAGTACGAGAGAAATTTAGGATACTTTTATTGCTTTTTATCTTGATAGCCATATTTCTATTGATGATAATGTTTTTGTTAAGCAATAAAAGAAAATGGAACAATAGGAAATTATTTCTAAAGAAACTTTTCAAGAGGATGTGCAAAAATGTGAAGTATATTCAACACCTCTTAGTGAAATTTTCAAAGATGAAAAGGAAAGATGATTCTAATAATGAATAAATAGAGTTTCAAATAAAAAATTCATGCTTTATGGTTCAAAAGGACCTAGAGGTAAATGATTCTAATTTTAATACTAGTTTATGTGATAATGACTTATATGCTTTCAATGAATTGCATAATGATAGAATATCTATGAAGCTTAATTTCTTAACCTCTTGTAACATTGAAATTGAGAATAATTTATCTTTAAAAGAACTTAAACACTTAACTTGTGCACTTACTAAGTCTTTAAGTGAAGATATAGACTATACTATTGGAAAATCAAGAAAACCTTTTGTTAAATCTGAATTAAAATGCAATTTCTATAAAAGGCTAAAGATTTCTAGATATCATTTTCATAAAAAAAATCAAATTCTACTAAAAATTCTATTGTTTGCAATTATTATGGTCATCAAGGTTATATTTCTCACTTATGTCCAATGAGGAGAAAATCTTATGTGAGAAAGAAGGAAATTTGGGTTCCTAAGGTGTCTAAATGTTTGAATGCTAACATTCAAGGACCCAAAATGAAATGGGTACCAAAATGTCCTCCTAGTGATTTAATTTTGCAGAAAATTTCTTACAAAGGGAAATAATTCGCTAATGGATGGAAAAAGAAGGTTTGGAATATTTAAAGCCTCTCAATTACATAATGGTTCTATTTCAAAGCTTAAACCTTTTAGCGAAAAGAAATAGGTAAGAAAGAGTAGTCATTTAATTGCAAAGGATAAAGTATTAGCTCTTCAAACCTTTTATGCTACTATATTTGATATTCATTGAAAAAGAGGTTATTAATTTCAAAGCATAAGCATTGCTAGAAGGTTGTGGTTAAATTATATGCATATAAGTTATCCTTTAATGATTATAAATAGTTAGAGCTTAAAAACTTCTATTATAGATCATTTGGATTTGAAAATGATAAGTTAAGAGCCTTTAACAAGAAATCAATAAAGTGGTCAATTGATTCAAGAGTGTCACATAAGATAAAACTAAGTGACTAATAAATTTTGAGAAAGTGGTGATTGCCTTTAGAAGTCTGAAATTGATTCATTACATATGGAAGGAAATCTAGGGATTTAAAAAATATGGCCATGAATCGAGTTGTCAAATGATTATAAGCAATGCCTATTCATTTGCATACCCTTGTTCCATTGAAGCCTAAATACATGATTTACTTTATCTTCTTATGCCCATAGCCCTTTGATGATATAACTTAATATAAGGGTATGTGATGCTTAGTATATTTTCCATTGGGTTTCCTTGTCAATTGCTTAGTAAGAAAGGTATGCAAATGCTTTGAAAATAATTTTTAAGAATATGATCATTATGCTCACCTATTTGAATTGATTAATCTTTCATGAGCATGTTAGTTTGATATTTATCTAACTCCCATGGACCCAAGTCTTGATTCAATACCAAAGAAGTTGTCTAGAGTTTTATGTAGGAAAGAAATGTGATACTACATTAACCATAGCATGAAAATGGAAGACAAGTTCAACTTGAGGCTAGTTCAACTCAACTCTTAAAATAAGGTTGATTTCTACAAAAAGGAATAAGACTTATAAGATTGGTTTACTTTATCCTATCTCTATGCTTAATATGCATTATAATTTTCTTGAGTATGGATAGTTGAAGATTAAACATATAATTTTTTTTATTAGCTTTATTCTTTGAAATGATATGAGCTCTTTGTGCTAAAGGAAGGTTATTTATTCTATCAAGGCAAATATGTCACTAATATAACTTTATGCTTACGTTTCAAATTTTAGAAAGATAATTAGCTCCATGTTTTTCAATGGTTTTACTTGTATAAGTTTAAAAGGAGCTTATTGTAATGTCCCGAATTTTCAATTCTATTATTTTGAATCTTTAATTTCTGAGGCGGTAGAAACGAAGAGCATGATTGAATTAGTTTGGTGGGTGAATTTTAGGTCAAAGGAACTTAAGTATAAGGTAAACGAAATTTTGAGAGAAAAAGGGGTGGTAGGGAAAGAATTAATTTCCCTAAATAGTATGAATTATCAGAGGAGGTTAGGAAACCCTAAAAAGGGAAGTTGTCTGAGTCTGAAAGTGTAAGAAATTTTAAATGGACAGAGACCCTATGGACTAAATTGCAAAAGTGTAGAATCGGGTGTGGTTAAAGTGAAAATAATCAAGAATTTGGGATCTAATATGAATAACCAAGAGTTTGGGGTGCAATATGTGATTTTAATTAGTGTGACCAATGGACTTATGACAAGTGTCATTGCTAGAAATTAATGGCAAGAATAGCCTTACTTTTGGTGAAAAAGGACTAAAATACCCTTGAGAATCTTAGAAATGACCAAATGCCCTAGAAGCTCTTGAAAAGTCTTCTCTCTTCTCCTTTTTCAAAAGCTGCAGAATTTCTCCATGAAAGAAGCTTAGACGTGAGAGAGAGAGAGAAGGAAGAGAGAGAAAGTTTCTCATAGCTTTTTCACCAAAAATAGTGAGATTCAAGCTAAGGTGTAAAAGGGAAATTTGTTCTTCTCCTCAAGCTCTATCCATTGGTGTGCTTAGAGTGAAGAAAGGCTCAAGTTTGGTTAAGTTTGGGGAGTCCCAAGTGAGGATTTTCAAGTTGCACTAAGAGGTAAAATGCTCTCTCTAAGAGCTCTTTAATGTACTCTTCTTTTTTCTTGAAATCTTGAAATTGGTAAAGTTAAGGGTGATTGAACAGGAGTTTAGGAGGATTTGAACATATTTGATGATATTTTGAATGTTGTAGTGTTGATTATGGTTTGGTTTGGTGTAAAAACAACAAGAAATCATGGTTACACACCTGGGTTTTTAGGGTATAATGATGCATGTGTAGTATGGGCATGATGTGTTTAGAACTTGGCTAAGTTGGTGAAGTTAGAATAAGTTTTATGAATTATAAAGCCTATGAAAGGTGAAATTTTGATTGTGGAAGTGTTTGTGTGCATTTTCCCTTTTTGAGAGAAGCCAAAACTATGGATGAGAAAAGAAGGGAGGAAGGAATTTTAG